>JARGCV010000166.1:2412500-2987500 GCA_034064705.1 Bothrops alternatus
TTATCTGTTTGCTTGTTTGCTGGGCTCTGTTATTGATCATCTGTGTGGGTGAGGTGTCTACCTGGATGAAGCTATCAGCAAATAGATCAGCTTTATATTTGATTGACCAAACTGCACTTCTTTTTAGAGAAGGTTTCTGATAACGCCCAGGCTTGGCAAACACTGAGCTTTTTGTGTGTTCACTGATGTTACTTGCTTCCTTATTTCTGAAAGTTTATATAGAAAATGAAAATCTTCCCAAGGGACATTTTCAAAGACTGCATGGGAGTCAGCACTTTTTTTTTTAAAAGAGCTTCTTCAAACAGGATCAATGTGTTATGGATTTCTAGCGTTCCTAAAACTTTCCTTAGTTTACTCTAATGTTCTTTAAGAGGGTCCTCTTTTTTCAACATAAAAAGGTTGGTAGTGATGGCAATATTACAGTCATTATATTGAGGGAGGAGAAATAATGACTTCCTTAAAATTATTTAGCTATATTTTTATTTACTATATGGAAATAATAAGCATGTTTTTAGCTGGTATACAGTACTCCTTGACTTACAACCACAATTGGGATTGAAATTTGTATCACTAAGTGATGTATTTAAGTGAGTTGTACCCAATTTTGCGACCTTATTTTCTGGATTCATTAAGCAAATCATTGGAGTCATTAAGAACTATCACTGATGTTTTGGTTTGACAATATGTCATTAGATTAATAATGTGATCATTTTTCTTCATATTGGTCCATCTGGCGATAGATATTAAAATTCCAGGATGAGAATAAACACATTAGAGCACATAATACGAACATAATATTTATTTGTCCTCACTCCTGACAGTGAGGACAATCAACCAGTGGAACAGCTTACCCCCAGAAATCGTGGGCACTCCATCACTGGAGATTTTTAAGAAGAGACTAGAACAGTGATGGCAAATCTTTTAGAGACCGAGTGCCCAAACCGCAACCCTAAACCCACTTATTTATTGCAAAGTGCCAGGGCTGCGTCAGCATTGTGCACTCGGGGATGGGTGTGGGCGTGGCCCACTGGGTGGGCGTGGCTGCAGTGGACTGAGTAGGCATGGCCAGGGTGGGCATGGCCACCTTGATATTATGCTGTGGGGATTGGGCAGAACTGGGGGAGATCCAGGGGTTCTCTGGTGGGTGGGGTGGTGGGCAGGAGGCTCGTCCTGCGGGGTGAGGTAGTGGGTAGGATAGGGGTGCCATTGCTGAGGGGCAAGGCGAGGCGGGGTGGCTGTTGCCTGACACCATCAGTCCCCGCACACAGAGGCCAGCGAGCGCATGGTCTATCACCTTTACTCAAGCTTGCTAGCCAGCTGCTTCACCTCCTTTGTGCTGGGTGGGGCTGCTGCTCCGGGCACCAGTGGTGGCCTAATGGACCTGTGCGAGCTGGTAGAGGTAGTGGTAGGTGTGCCCATAGAGAGGGCTCTGAGTGCCGCCTCTGGTACGTGTGCCATAGGGTTTGCCATCACTAGACTAGACATTCACCTGTCTGAGATGGTGTAGATTCTCCTGCTTGAGCAGGGGGCTGGACTAGAAGACCTCCAAGGCCCCTCCAGCTCTATTCTCCAGCACTGGAGATGGATAATCCACTAATGGGTTAACTTAATCCTCCTGCCCAATCAGATCAAGTCAGCCAAACTTGCTGACGCCTGTCCTAGGCCTGTTTTCCCAGTCTCGACTTGATCTTGCCCATGAACAGATGTGCAGGATTGGCTCACAGGCAGGTAGTTTTATCCTATTAGTGGATTATCCATTAGTTCTCTAATAACTTTACTTCATTCCAATAACTTTTAGCCCTCTGAGTAGCGCTGGGAGCAGCGCTCCTCTGGAGGACTCTTCCTCACTGATCCCCATTGGGATTCAGTTTCAAACGGAGGCCTCCATTTTTCTCTTCCTTTCTGGAAAGGGGATTTCCATTTTTTCTTCCCTTTCCAGCACAGCGCTGCGCCCAGCGCTGTTGCAAATTTCCCTCTCATTCCCTCCAGCTCATCTCCGGCGTCGGAGCCTACGGCTGCAGCTCCAACGGCCTTAAAGCATCTGGATCTGCCTCATGGAGGCCGCAGGGCCTCGGATTGCAATTGATCACTGCGGAGGCTTCCAGCGTTTCTCCAAATGCCGCTGATCAGCTGGGGAGGGCGTTTCGCCCCGTCTCCTTTCGAGAAGCATGCAGCCAGCCGGGTGAGCATTCTAGACATTCGGACCCGAGGGGGGTGAACGGAGTTTGAGGCGCGGCCGCCATTTTGCGGACTGCGTGGCCATTCCAAATTCTTGCCGGCTGCAAGTGGAGGTGGGGGGGTAAAAAAAGGTTTTTCCACCCAGTTCGGCAGTGATTAGCTTCCTCTAAAGGGCCTTTCCCCTTCATGGCACTCTATCCCTGGTTATCCATCCATCCTAATTAGAAAGTCTAGGCCTGGACAGGGCCCCCGCAGACTACAGCCACCATCTTGGAGGCTTCGTCATCTCCCCAAGGCCGCCATTTTGGTCCTCACTGAGGCCTCCTATGACAAAGGCCCTTCCCAGGTTCTTGTAGCCAAGGCATGCCTGGGGGAAAAATTCTCCCTGGTCATCCTTGGAGATTCCCCTTGTAGCATTTGGAATTTCTCCTTTCATTCCTTGGCATAGGCCCAAGAGATTTCATTGGGCCTTCTGGTATCTCAAATCCTGGTCACCACTTGGCTAGCTGAATACCACAGTAGTCCCTAGCCTCTGACACTGTGCAGTTGCCACCTTTTTCTATTGCTGGCCTGGCAACACAGCAAGCCTCACTAGCAGGCCGCAATCCACTTCTGGTGGAAATTATAGCGACTGCGAGTAGAACCGGTTTTTTGGATACCACTGGTTCAGTGACCGGGGGGGGGTAGGGCAGTATCTTTTCAGCCGTTGCCCTACATCCTTATCAGCCAATTGATCCCTTTCCCAGGTGCACCTTCTCGCGCACCTGAAGTTTTAATATCAGCATGGAGGATAACACAGCCTCCCAATCCAGGGATGCTTCCCCTACTTTCTTAGCCCGGAAAAGGCACAGATCCCCTACCCAAGAGGCTGCTGGTAGGATCTCATCCAAGGCCAAACCCAAGGCTGTTTCTGAGGGGAAAACCTCCAAATTGGCTGAAAAACAGGCCAGCAGGAGACACCAGGTACTGGAAAAAGAGTTTTCAAAGTTTAAAAAACAGGCCAGGGCTGAGACTGCTCAGTATTGCGAAACAACACGTGCTCATCCTCATGGACAACGTGGCGGCAAAGGCCCATGTAAACCGGCAAGGGGGCACCCAATCCTGTGCTCTCCTGAGCGAGGCTCAGCAGCTGGGGTCCTGGGCAGAGACCAACCTCGACTCAATCAGGGCAGACCGCATTTCGGGAGAGGCAGACTTCCTGAGCAGGTCAACCGTGGACCACTCAGAATGACGTCTGCACCTGGATCTATTCAGGGAGATCTCCCACAGATCTGGCCTTCCCATCATAGATCTGTTTGCCTCCCAGAGAAATACACAACTCCCGCGATTCTTTTCACGCTTCCAGCTCCGGGGCAGAGAGAGTAGATGCCCTTCGAGTTCCATAGCCGGAAGGCCTCCTCTATGCTTTTCCCCCTCTTCCCCTTCTCCCAGCGGTCATCCGCAAGCTTCTGCAAGAGAGGGCAGAGGTTCTCTTGATAGCCCCTTACTAGCCGCGGAGACCTTGGTTCGCCGACTTGTCGGTCTTTCCCTGTCGCGACCTTGGAAAATTCCTCCAGACTGGATATCATTGAGCCAAGGGGATCTGATTCATCCGGACCCTCAATGGCTCCAGTTAGCCATTTGGCACTTGAATGCCGGCTCCTATCCTAGGAGTCCTGTTTGCCAGGGGTCATTGCCATAATCCAGGCATCTCGTAGGCTGGCTATCAACCACATCTACGATGCCACGTGGCGGAATTTTTGACGGTGGTGTTCCACTCATCAACTACCCTTATCGGAATTGACCGTTCCAAATATTTTGGACTACTTACTGGAGGGGCTGAATAAGGGACTGGCACCTAACACTTTGCGAAGACAGGTGGCAGCCCTCTCCATCTTGATTACTTGCGACACTGTTAACTCTCTGGGTCAACATCCCTTGATCCGTTCTTTCCTCAAGGGCGCTACTAATACCAGGCCCCCTGTTGTCCACAGATATCCCTCATGGGAATTGCCTCGGGTCCTTCAGGCTCTCACAAATGCCCCTTTTGAACCCCTCGGTTCGTGCGACATGAGATCCTTATCTCTTAAGGTCGCCTTCTTGGTGGCTATTACTTCAGCCCGGCGTATTTCTGAGATGGCGGCCCGGGACCGGGTTACCCTTCGCTTAGACCCCACCTTTGTCCCAAAAGTCAATTCTCTTTTTCATAGGGCCCAGGATATCATTCTCCCTGATTTCTGCCCTAATCCTTCTCATGATCGGGAACGTCAATGGCATTCCCTGGACGTCCGCTGGGTTCTCCATTATTATATTAAGCGGACGGCTGCCTTTCGCAGCTCAGAGGCACTTTTTGTCTCCTTCCACCCTTCTCCCGAGGGTCAGAAGGTCTCGGCCTCCACAATCGACCGGTGGATAAGAGCTTGCATTGCGGGGGCATACCAGTCTGATTCCTTGCTGGTTCCATGTCGTGTCACGGCCCACTCTATGCGTAGTGCAGTCAGTTCTGCAGCCTGGGCCACGCAGGCTTCCATCGAGGAAGTGTGTAGGGCGGCCACGTGGTCTTCCCCTTCGCCGTTTATACGGCATTACAAACTGGACAGGTACGCATCCGCCGAGGCATCCTTTGGCAGGAGGGTTCTCCAGCAGGTGGTGCCCCACGACACGGTTCCAAACTTGCCCGCTTCCCTCCCGTAAGGACAGTGGGCTTTGGTATGTCCCATTAGTGGATTATCCATCTCCAGTGCTGGAGAAGGGGTGTTGTCTTACCTGAACGCCTTTTCTTAGCACGGAGATGGATAATCCACACCCACCCATTCAGGTCCTCTGTCAGCCAACACGTCCTGCTGTCAGTCAGTAGCTGCGCCCTCGTTGAGACTGGGAAATCAGGCCCAGGACAGGCGTGGCAAGTTTGGCTGACTTGATCTGATTGGGCAGGAGGATTAAGTTAACCCATTAGTGGATTATCCATCTCCGTGCTGAGAAAAGGCGTTCAGGTAAGACAACGCCCCTTCTATTTTGTTTAGAAATATGGAGGGGCTCTATTGCGCAATTGGCTTCTATTTTAATATCCTTGATCACAGTGTTTATTCTCACTCCATACATAGCATGGACATTTTCTTTGCTATTTAATGCTTTCATTATGATCACTTCTAAGACAACATCTTTTTGAAATTTTGTTTTCAGTATTTCATTTTAGATTTTTTTTATACTGACCATTAAGCAACTAATTCTTGGAATTGCATGGCAGCTGAGAAAATGCTTTCAGAGTAACTTAAATAAGCAGGTAGTCAAGTCAAAGGTCAGGATATTAGATGACAACAAGATTGCAAAGGAATGAATTTAATAAGAACGGCTGCTTTACCATGAAGATTTATTGTGTGGAAATCCTTGTTCTGTGAACACATGATGGGAAATGTATACATTCAATGACAATTTCTTGATCCATTTATTTTTTAAAATATCTTTTAAATAATTGCTTATTTAGGAAACAGAGCTGTCATGTTGTAAAGCACTATTGATGTCATCTTTATTTCTAAGAAAGGTCTTGAAATATAAGCTACATCTCCTGTACTGGAGAAGGGGTGTTGTCTCGCCTGAACGCCTTTTCTCAGTATGGAGATGGAAAATCCACACCCACCCCTTAGGTCAGTTAGGCTGGAGTTAGGGGTCTGAGAGCCAACACCTAGTTCTACCATCAGCCACTTTCGCCCTCATCAAGACTGGATCTTCTAGCAACAGGGGGCGTGTCAAGTTTGGCTAACTTGGTCTCAAGAGCAGGCAGGCAAAGAAAACCCATTGGTGGATTGTCCATCTCCGTACTGAGAAAAGGCGTTCAGGTAAGACAATGTCCCTTCTTTGGAAAAATAAAAATGGATGGCAATTGCTTTCCTTTGTAAATGTGCTCAAAGGGTCATTTTTCTGGGTGAGCAGATAGAAAGATGGGAAGGAACATTTTGATACATTGGTGCTTTATGACTGTTTCTTGTAAAAGGCCACCTCATGCTGTCTAACTTCTAAATGATCCTACCAGATTGATTTAATCCCAGAAATAAGGACAAAGTCATACATAAGACCAAAATTATCAGTAAAAATTATCAGTACAAACAATGACATCATACAATCTGTTTTCTCTGAGTGATTTTTTTTATTGGCTGAAAGCCACGTTGCCGTGGAATCAAATCGTGTGCCTGGATTCTGGGTTATTTCCAGGTGTTGTGGTAAATTTTCAAGTGCTAAGAAATCCTTGGTTCAGTTTCAAGCCGCAGCTGCTGTTGAAAAGTATAACCTAGCAGTTGCATACTTATTAAATTTTAGGAGTGGTTCATTAAAAGGCGATTTAGTTAATAATTTATTAATTCATACTCCTTGTTTACGATCAGCGTACTTCATTTTTCTACAGTTAATTCCTTTCATGATGTCTTTTGTTTATGAATCACTGATATTTGTGATTTTGGAGAGGCTTAAAGGGTTTGCATCCAGTTTTGCTCCCTAAGCTGAATAATGTTGAAATAATAAATAATCTTTTTCTACTTGAGATTCCTTTACTTCTCTTGAGCTTATGATAGTCAAGGTTCTTCCAGACAATTAGACTCTCAACCCTTCTGAATCCAGTGTAAAAAAAAAATACTCAAGATTTAGAGGACTATTTTGACTACTTTCAGATCCATCAACACAGCCATGTTTATTGTGTGTAGAACTCCCAGAGAACTACCAGTCAATCATTACTTGTCTATTCTGGCCTATGGCTGAGAGCCTCATCCTGCCTTCTCCAAACTGGGCCTAAACATGTATTCCCTTTCCACCTTCACAAAAATAAAAAGGAATAATTAATGCCTTTATTGGCAAGAGCTCTACTGCTTTCCAAGCTTTTAATGCAATTCAGCGTTTGGACTGCTTTGTCTAATCATGCAGGCACATTGCCATAAATGGATCCCAGAATTCTTTCATTAAAAGCATTCAAGCCCGAAACTTTGCAGCATTCACGACCTTGAAATGGCAGCTCCCCACTCATCAATACAGATGTCGCATGATGCTTTGGGTGGTCATTTTGCTCCACTACCAAGGGTGCATTTTCTATCAAGACCTAAGCTTTTCTTCTCTTGAAGAGAGTATATAAGAGCAGAAGATACAATGTGTTTTAAAAATAATAATAATTGCATGCTTTATTTCCTATGCTTGTTTTTCATTTTCTTTCTCTCCCTGTGACCAGATTATAGTAGAACAATCTTTAACACATGGGTTTAGGCTTAATATTGGAATCTGGCAGTTTTGCTTTCTGTATTCTTACAAAAAAAATAATTTACTTGGCAGAATGGTCTGGATAGGAACAACAGGAGTAGATTACATCAAAAGCTGCAGCATATGTCTATCTTTAATTTTGGGATTCAGATACTAATTATTACAATAGCATGAAAACTGCCACTTGTGCAAATAATAAATGAGAGAGCAAGGTTGAATGAAACAGTAAGAAAGAAAGGTTTTTGTTGTTTAAGACCATTAATACTACCAGGGCTTTTTTTCCCCTCACAGAACGCCCAGAATGGAGTTCTGGCACCTTTTTTGGATGGAACCTTGTAGGGTAGGCAAGGCAGGTTGTATGACGTGTGTGAGTTCCGGCACTTTTTTTTTTTTTTTTTTTATAGAAAAAAAGCACTGAATACTACTGACTTAATTTGGGTGGGTTGATAGGTGAAATCTGTACTGATTTTAGGACTTTTTTTTTTTAAAGCGTGCACCCGATTCTTGACTAGTAAACATATTCTCTGTACATGTTAAATTGTTTGGCTTTAAGAAAATATGTTTTCTTATGAGTCCATCTCAATCCTTTTCCATTATTTATTTGGAAAATATTTTTTAGAAATTGTTTTATTTTACACACACTTTCAGTAACATTGGCAACATAAAACTGTAGAACATCTGAGCATAAACCATAATCCTATACAATATAAACTTTCATTTAAAGCCTTAAAGGTCTAGGAGTTTGGTGTAGTTTGCTTTCTTTACTAGGCAATAATAACAGGACACTATAACATTTTTTCCAGCTTACTCTGGCTGTTTCTAAAAGTTCCTGGGCAATGTCCTAAGTCTAGGACTTTTAACTTATTCCTTTGCATTACGATATATTCAGTTAGGTTTTTCAGGCCTTTTTAGGTTTTCACACCAAACTTCCTTAATGATGTCTAGAATCCGCAAAGTTGTCTCCCAAATAAATCCCATGGATGCCTGGGGAATTTCCTTATTTGCAAACAACAGAAAAGGCAGCCACATATCCTAATATTTTGGGTCTTGGCCTGCATATTTCTTGAGCACGCTGCTCCTCCAATTACTACTTCTTATGAGTCTTACTTCTGTAGAACAGCATCTCCTTTCCTGTTTCTCACAGAACACCACCACCCACCTGCTTCTCTGCCCACCTTTACAGCCAACAATTGTGTCTCTGGCCTCAGTTGCCTTTTTCTCAAGCTGTCTTACCTTCTTCTGACATGGTGTGACATTTGAATGGTTATGTATTGATATATTACAAACTGGAAGAGGGAATAATTTAAAAATCTGTCTAGCAGAACCCCTTTTTCAGTAGTACCCTTACAAAAGATAATTATAATAAGCTGCTATCAGTCTGGAATTTCTGACACTACATAGTCTGTTCAGCTGGGGTGTTCTTAGTCTTTCTGTTTAGGACTTCTCTCTTCATACCGGCTGGTGGGTAGGGTGGGAAAAGAAAAAAGAAGATTCTTTGATTCTTAAAGCCCAGAAATACAGAACTTTAGTAATCTTCTGCTAATCCTGAAAAGGGTAGTTACATCTTGCACGTGGCAAAGGTTTTTTTTTTAAAAAAACAATCCCTTCTATAACATGTGTTTTAAGACAAATGTTTGGGTGTAATAAAGGGGATTATTGCTAAAAGAGTAATATAGGGCAAATGAAGAAGGGAACAATCACCTACAGAATTTCAGGTAAAATTCATGTATTCAGCCTAGCTAAACTTTGGGGGACAAATTTGGGAAAAAATATTCAGATACTATGATGTGTCTATACCTATAAAGGTCATACCTATGCAAGCCATGGAATTCTCTGTAGCACTCTATGGAAGAAAAATTTTGGACTTTCTGAGAAGCGGGCTAGGAAGAATATTGACATTTTTGAATGTCTCCATCAAGGCACAAATGACCAGGCTCAAACTATCCTACTTCAGGCACCTTATGCAAAGACCTCTGGGAAAGATGCTGAGAAAGGCAGAAAGAAAGAGTAGACAAGGATGACCAACAGCAAGATGAATGGACTCATTGCAGTGGCAATGTATACACTCTTGGAGGTCCAGACAGACAGGTTAGGGACAGATCATCATGGAGAAAATCTATGTTTGTGGTCATTAAGAATCAACTGTGACTTGATGGCATGTAATCAGTTAATAAAAGTAGTTACTCATCTCCTTGATTATGTTTTTGGGTTTTGACATATATTAATTGCATAAAGGAAAGTTAGAAGGAGGTATTTTTAGGTCAATGTGGTTGGACATTCATATTGCCTTTCATATTTGTCCATATTGTTCATTTTTTCTGAATGTTTAACTTTGATTTTATTGAAAGCCTTGGAAAGAATGATTGTTGCTTTGCCCAGTCAAGGACAGGACTTCATATATGATGTCCTAGATCCAGCCAACAAATCAGGAATTATCTAGACTGAGTCCATCTCCCTATTGTTCCTTGAGGAATTATAAAGGTGCAATCTGGTTTTCTCTGGTACCTCCTTTGTATAAAGGGGATTATATGAGAAAGGCTGCTTGGAGGCAGAAGGGAAGGGCCGGGCCTTATTTCCACCTTTTTGACCCTTTCAGCATGGAGTCAATTTATCTCATATCCAGTGCTATGCTGTACCAGAGGAAAGGGCTGGTCATAATGTATAACTTCTGCTTAATACTGGAAGGAAGAATTTGTCAAGCCAAATCTAAAAATACTTAAATATATTGAATAACTAAGAAGTGTATAGTAAAAAGAATCGTGAATGCTTTTTCATAAATCTTGGTTTTAATAATCTGAACTGAATGGCCCTGACACAACACAAATGAAATAGTAGAATATTTGTGTGTGTGTACTTTAAAAAAAAAGAAGCCATAATAAGGGTTATTTAAGGATACTTCCTGTTTCTGAAGTAAGAGGCTGCTTGTTCTCAAAATTGATGTTTTCTGAACAACATGACCTGAGGGTGGTGATGGCCACACTCTTTTTCTGAGTCATGAATGCGATTTTGATTCTGGCAAGAAGGCATCAATTCAAAGCACTGGAATTAGGTTTAAGTCTAAAATGTCTTTAGTTGTCATACAGAATAAGGTTCTAATTCTAAACAAGATGGATGGATGCATGGATGCATGCATGGATGGATGCATGCATGGATCGATGGATGGGATGGGATGGACGGACAGGATGGATGGACAGACAGATGGACAACCAAGGGCAGAAATGTAAGATTGACTTAAAGACCCCCCAGTGCAGAATAAACAAACTTAAATTGTATTTACGAGAATAAAATTATCTAAGAAGTAGTTTATATGGGGGCTGGGGGTAAGGGTATTTTTACATTGATTTTAACTGTAGTGGAGGATAGTGTTTCCACCTCTTTCAGTTTTCTACTGCAGATTTTGAACTGCAGGAGTCCAGCAAGTCTGCAGTTTTTGTTAAACCCTGCCTTCAGGCTGGTTGAAAAAAAAAATGACATTTTCAGCTTCAATTGGCATGTAACGGGATATGCCCATTAGTGTGGTCCTTAGCCACCCAGAATCATTGAGAGTCGAAAGGCATACAAGTTTAATACGTTAAATTAAATACAAGTTCAGTAAATCAAATTACTGCCATCATTGTAAGTAGAACAGATGTCTAGGTCAGGGAATGCTTTCGAATCATAATCCAGGAAGATTTTGCACTTTGAACAGCAGAGGGCAGGACTAACTGGAAAAGCCACACTAATATATGCTGATTCAAAATGTGAACTTTACTTCTGAATAGAGCCTTGTTCTGCCAAGGAATCTTTAAACATCTGTGATGAAACTGTAGATTCTGTGATATGATATAAGGCGGCACATTTAGCATATGCAGGATACTGTCCAAGCTTGCTGGCCTACTTATTGACATACATAAACTATAACCGTTCTAAAGCAAACTTTACATATCTTTTTAGCTGCATACAGCAGGGGAGTGTCATGCATAATGAGAAACATGTTTTTCAAGAAAAGAGATCATTATTAGCGTAAACATGGTATAGTGGATAAGGTTTTGAGCTGGGATTTAGGAGATTTGATTTCAAATCCCCATCAGACCAGCAGCTTACTGATCCTCTGGTCTAGACATTTCTTTAGTTCAGTTGAAGTGAGGGAAGTCCTCCACCTATGTATACTATCTTAAGCTTTTCTGGCTATGAAAGTACTACGCACAGTCACTCATGCCTTTGTCACTTCCAGGCTGGACTACTGTAATGCTCTCTACATGGGGCTCCCCTTGAGGTGCGCCCGGAGGCTCCAACTGGCCCAGAATGCGGCCGCGTGGGTAGTGACAGGAGCGTCGTGGCGCTCCCGTGTAACACCGCTCCTGCACGAGCTGCACTGGTTGCCATTGGTCTTCCGGGTGCGGTTCAAGGTGTTAGTGACCACCTTTAAAGCGCTCCATGGCATCGGACCCGGATACTTACAGGACCGCTTACTGCTAGCAAATACCTCCCGCCGTCCGGTACGCTCCCACAGAGAGGGCCTCCTCAGGGTGCCGTCGGCCAGACAATGTCGACTGGCGACCCCCAGGGAGAGAGCCTTCTCTGTGGGAGCTCCTACGCTATGGAACGAGCTCCCCCCCGAACTCCGTACGATGACGGACTTACGCACCTTCCGTCGGGAACTGAAAACTTTCCTTTTTCAACAGGCCGGCCTGGCATAGAAGCTCCGGCTCCAACCGGGTGAAAATGTTTTAGGGGGATTGTGTAATTTTTAGGATTTGCACATATTGGGTTTTATATGGGATTTTATGGCCTGATTTGTTTAATTTATTTTTAAATATTTTAATTTTGTACATTTATATGTTTTTTTTTAAATTTTAAGGCTGTACACCGCCCCGAGTCCTTCGGGAGAGGAGCGGTATAGAAATTTAATAATAAAATAAATAAATAAATAAATACATCTATTTATTAAGTATCCAAGGAACATGAGTGTTCCTCAGAATGTGTCTCCATAGATCTTTGCAGTGCTTTAGTGATTGAATTTCAAGGCATAAGAAGCATACAATAATAATGATGATGGTGATGATGATGATGATGCAGTATACAAAGTCAAAATTGAGAAGACAGCAACAGACAGTAAGTACCACCTATGCAAAGAAGCTGAAGAAACAGTGGGCCACCTGGTAAGCTGCTGCAAGAAGATCGTACAGACTGACTACAAGCAGTAGCATGACAAAATAGCAACAATGGTGCATTGGAAGATCTGCAAGAAATATCATTTGCCTATAAGCAAGAACTGGTGGGATCATAAAATAGAGAAAGTCATAGAAAATGATAAAATTAAAATGCTCTGGGACTTCAGAATTCAAACAGACAAGCACCTACAACATAATACTCCGGACTTAACAATTGTTGATAAGAAAAACAAAAAAGTCTGGATAGTGGACGTAGCAGTGCCTGGAGACAGCAGAATAGATGAGAAAGAACTGGAGAAGATAACAAAATACAAACACCTACAAATAGAAATAGAAAGATTGTGGCAAAGGCAAGCAAGGGTAGTACCAATAGTAATAGGCGCCTTGGGTGCAATCCCAAAACAACTGGAGCACCACTTGAACACCATTGGCATTGACAAATTCGCCATTAGTCAATTGTACTCAGTCTCTAAAAGGTTTGCCATCACTGGACTAGACATACCCAGTTCCAGCAACCATTTCTTATAAATGTTGCAACTTGTCCCATGACATGAACCAGATGCAGAATTTGTAAAGTTTTTAATACAGGTTGTTTTAGCCACACTTTCTTATAGAAATATATGGGCCACTTAGAAGCTTTCTTGTTTTGCCTAAGCAATCCTGATCATCTATTATAATTGTCTTTGCTCTTAATTCATATTATGATTTTGAGAAGAGAGTAAAATCAAGTGGCAGTATTTATTGATTCCCAAGATTCTTATTCTCTACTTGGAGGAGACTAGAGAGGGTTTCTGGCATGTAGGTGGCAGGATCACATCCACTCTTAGCAATTCTTAGAAACTGGATCCAAAGCAAAGTTTAATAACTTCACTTTCCATACAAATCTGATTATTTTACTTAATTTCAGTACTGTATCTAGTGTGGAAAGTAGATACTGATCTACAGTAGTATCTCACAGTCATTTATTTCTACTTGTTTATTAGTGGAAACAGCTAATAGATATTCAAACATTTGTAAGAAGTATGGAGTAATAAAGTACTGTGTTCTTTACAAAGCAGAGACAAGATGATAAGTCTGGATTATTGCTGACTTGCAAGGCGGCTGCAGATAGTTGCTTTTCTGCCAGTGGATGTGAGTCATACTCATGCTGAATGAAGTTCATGTCCTTCCAGCACCAGCTGTCAGGGTTTCCCAAGTCAGCAATATTATTAGACCCCCTGAATATTCCAGCTGCACTCAGCAAGGGTTATAACAAACACTGAAATGGTGAAGCTAGGAAGCAGCCAAACACAGCATGAGCCTCTCTTACCCAAATCCTGAAAGATTCTTTGGGTGGCCAGCTGTTCCCATTGCTGTCATTCCAACAAGCAGGAGCAAGCAAGGGAGGTTTTTGGGGTCTGGAAGCAATGCATAGTAGTCAGATGCAAAGCAAGAAAAGGAAAGTTATATATAAAACTGGCTTGTTCTGATGATAACACTTGATTTTGTATGTCTTATATGGTAGCAATAGCCAAATCAAAGTTAGATTAGAATCTGGCTTGCTTTGAGGAAGTTTTCTGTATAACTTTGGGGAAGAAGAAAACTGGAAGAAATTAGTGGAGTCCAGCTAATCCTAACCCTCCAGCAGCTAATATAGAAAGTGTAAAATCTTTGGTTAGGTTTCAAGTTCCATTTCTGCTTCCATAATTCGTAACAGCATTCATGGACTGTTTGGAATTGGGCTTACAGTTAACTCTCAGTTTTATGGACCCCAGTTTAGCAGACATGAAACCTCTGCGCTTTGCCATTTTATGTATACATAAAAAATCCATTTGTCTTATCACACACCGATGTCAAATATCCATGTATTCATATTTAATACACATTTGGTTTAATGGAGCTCCTCCCCCATTAGGTTGCAAAATTAAGGACTGACTATAATAACCTTTCTCCCTAGATCAGGGGTTCTCAACCTTGGCAACTTTAAGACTTGTGGACTTCAATTCCCAGAATTCCTCAGCCAGCAAAGCTGGCTGAGGAATTCTGGGAGTTGAAGTCCACAAGTCTTAAAGTTGCCAAGGTTGAGAACCCCTGCCCTAGATGTTATAAATGCCAATAATGAATGCTTGTGAATTAATGAAGTTCTGTAGAAGACCAACAATGGGTAAGAGCATTACATTCTTTAAAAAATCAGACTTCAGTTTGACTCATAGATTGTTTCTTTTGATTTTATAACAGGGAAGGCTGCTTCTCCCCAATCAGTCCGGAGACATGTCCACTGGTACAGTCCTTCCTTTCTCCAGCTCGAGCATTCCTTTTGGAAGGACATGTGCAACTGAAGACAGGTCTGCAGACTCAGGAGCGACACCTGTTCCTCTTTACTGATATCCTTGTGGTTGCTAAATCCAAGTAAGTTTCCTTGCAGAATATGTCCTCTTGATAACAGTCAGCATCTCTTACTATATTTTATATTATGGAGTTGATGAGAGGTTCAAACCTCCTTTGCTTTGCTTACTGACGTTTAGATTTCTTTTAATTATACAACAGGAGATTAGATGCAAGTAGAACGTTGGCAAAAGTTAATAGCCTTTGTAATTCTGTGTGGGTTTCCATTACTAACCAATGTGCTCATCTGAAAAAGAGAGGAGCCCCATTTGTTTTGTGATGAGGGCAGAAAGACTGAATGCTGTGACATGTTTTTGCTTCTTCACAAGGTAATAATCAAACAGGGTGAAATTCACTTGCAGGGGATTGGGAACTCAGAGGATTCCAGTGCCTGTTACCATTCTGTTTCCTTCTACTTTGTTTGGCTTTAAAACCTCAATGATGCTAGTGCTGTTAAGTAGTTGAATGTGAAGCTTCAGAAAGCCCCTTCATTTATCTGTGTCTAACGTGATGTTTGAGAATGCTTCTTCAAACTAGTAACTACTGTAAACTGAAGCTTAATGAAAAAAAGAAATCAATTCTTCTCTTGCTGTTATATGGCCTTATACAGTCCTAAGTTACTGGAAATGGAAATATCCTTTTATGGTTTGCACAGAAACTCAGTCTAGCTATGTTCTGCTAAGAACTTAGATTTAGCATTTATCTATATGATTACAAATATTTTCAGGGCTTCAGAAGAGATGTCTCATCAATGACATCAGGTTACATGTTTAACTGTGTTTAAAGGGGGTCACATGTCATTTGGAGCATTGTTTGCTCAAACTTCCTCTCCATCCTTTCAGAGAAGGTCCCCCTCCCCACACTTTTATAAAGGTAGCTAGGTATTCGCTAAACAGAGATATTAGATTAAGCCAAGAAGCTTTAATATCTAGGTTGACTATCTACCATTAAAACCAAAGGGGAAGATGTTGAGAGATTGTTATTGACTTTTTTTTTGTCAACTGAGATTATCACTGGGAAAATACACAACATTAAAAAATTCTTACATATAATTCAATATGCTGGAGGGTTGCATGCATGGTTCATTCTCATGTACTTTCCTTCAGCTGACTGAAGAAAATAAAAATTGCATTGTTAGATTGGTACCATCTAGTCCTGTATTTTTTTTAACAGTGGCCCTCCAGATGCTTTTATGAAGCTTACTAGTAGATTAATTACTAGCTTATCCCCAAATAATAATGGAAAGATTCTATTCTGACTGTCCTCAACTGTTTACATAATTGCTTTTTCATAGAGAAAAGAATAGAGCTGGAAGGGATCTTGGAGGTCTTCTAGCCCAGCCCTCTGCTCAAGCAGGAGAACCTATACCATCTCAGACAAGTGACTGTCTAGCCTCTTCTTAAAAATCTCCTGTGATGGAGCACCCACGATTTCTGGAGGCAAGCTGTTCCACTGGTTAATTGTCCTCACTGTCAGGAAGTTTCTCCTTAATTCTAGATTGCTTCTCTCTTTGATCAGTTTCCAACCATTGTTTCTTGCCCTGCCCTCTGGTGCTTTGGTGAATAACCTTCTTTGTGGCAGCCCCTCAAATACTGGAATACTGCTATCATGTCTTCCCTATTTCTTCTTTTCTTTAGACTAGCCAAACCCAAGTCCTGCAGCCGTTCTTCGTATGTTTTAGTCTCCAAGCCTTTGATCATCTTAGTTGCTCTTCTCTGAATTTTTTCCAAACTCTCAACATCTTTTTTGTGATATGGTGCTGGCTGCAGTATTCCAGGTGTGGTCTTACTAGGGTTTTATAAAGTGGTACTATTAGCTCGTGTGATCTTGATTCTATGTCTCTGTATTATATTGGCTTTTTTGGCTGCTGCTGCACATTGCTGGCTCGTGATTAAGTGATCGTCCACTAGGACTCCAAGGTCCATCTCACAGTTACTGTTTTTAATGCAGGTCTTGCCCAATCTGTACTTGTATCTTTGGTTTTTCCTGCCTAAATGTAAAACTTTGCTTTTCTCCACATTGAAACTCATTTTGTTGGATAGGGCCCATTGTTCAAGTTTGCCAAGATCTTTTTGGATCCTGAGTTTGTCTTCTGGGGTGTTGGCTCCTCCTGCCAGTTTGGTGTCATCTGCAAATTTGATGAGTTCCCCTTCAATTCCCTCATCTAAGTCATTTATGAAGATATTGAGGAGTACTGGGCCTAAGATGGATCTTTGTGGTACCCCACTGCTTACTTGTCTCCATGTGGATGTGGTGCTGTTGAGGACTACTCATTGAGTACGGTTTGCCAGCCAGCTACAGATCCATCTGGTGGTGATGTTGTCTATTCCAACTTTTTCTAGCTTACCAAGGAGTAGATTGTGGTCTACTTTATCAAATGCCTTACTGAAGTCTAAGTATACTATGTCCACAGCATTTCACTCGTCTATTAGTTTAGTCACTTTGTCGAAGAATGAAATAAGATTGATTTGGCATGATCTGTTTTTAACAAACCCATGCTGGCTACTAGTTATAACTTTGCTTCTAGTTGTTCGCAGATCTGTTTTTTTATTATCTTTTCTAGGATCTTCCTAGGTATTAATGTTAAACTGATTAGGTCTGTAGTTTTCTCCGTCCATTTTTTTTCCTTTCTTGAAAATGGGGACCACATCAGCCCTTTTCCAATCCTCGGGTACTTCCCCGGTGCTCCAGGATTTTTGAAAGATGTGGTGCAATGGTTCTGAGATAACATCTGCCAGCTCCTTCAGAACTCTGGGATGTAATCTGTCAGGCCACAAGCATGGCCACAAGTTCAAGATATTCATTCAGCCTACCACTCCTGATTCTTTGGCAAAGAAAGATTTTCAATTATGGCTTTACATTCATAGTTTTTAATGCATAACTGCACATGAATTGTCGCTCAGTTTTGTCTATAGCTATAAACACTGCAATACAATAAGGCTGATATGTCAATTCTAGTTCGTAACTTTGATTTAATGGTGAATGGTCAGATGAATAATCTAAGATCAGTGTCAAGCTTGATTGCACACAAACAGCTTATTGAGGTTCTGTTGTGTTTAGGAACATCTTCCAAACACTTTCTGTTAATTCAGAAACGCAAGGAAGACAAAACATTATGTACATGCTTACAAAACACCACACTTCCAGGAAACCTGTTCCAGAGATAGAATCAGTGTAATGGCCAGGGTTTTTTTTTTCAAACTAAATAAGAACTGATTTATGTATCTGCTTATTTTGCCTGTTCCAGTTTGACTTTCTATAAGTGAACTCCAATCTCATTTGAGCAGAGGTTTTTTTTTTGTTTGTTTTGTTCCAGTGCTACTCCTAAAACTGCTTTTCCCTGGGCAAAAAAAAAAATCAGTCACTGATGTCTAATGACATGTAATTATGTCCTAAAGCAATGACTGGTTATACACAACAAAGCACTGAGCATAACAGCCCTGTCCTTCACACTCGTTGCTAACAAAGTATTAATAAATTACTTTGTGAAAAAAAAAAAGTTACGTTAATAGGACTGGATGATCTTTCCAGGCAGACATTTTTGTTCTTCACAGTTGTTATTTTAAGAACTGGTATTTTCTCTGATTTGCATGCTAATAAACATCATTATGTTGCCTTCTTTCTCCCTTGGAACATTTTATGTGAGTATTAAAGTTCATTTTTTTTAGGTGAATCTACTTTCACATCAGATCTTCCAATTCTGAGAGGTGCAGGTAGTCCTCAAAGACCAGAATTTCTGTTGTTAAGCAAGGCCGTGGTTAAGTGAGTCGCACCTGACTTTACAACCTTTTTTGCCACAGTTGTTGAGTGAATCGCTGCAGTTGTTAAGTGAATCTGCCTTTCCCCATTAACTTTGCTTGTCGAAAGCTGGCTGGGAGGGCCACAGATGGTGATCACATGACCTTGGAAAGCTGCATTTGTCATGCCAGTTGTCAATTGCATATAAATTTTGATCATGTGTGAGGAACGATGGCATAGCCCTTTTTTATTGCAGTTGTAAATTTGAATGGTCATTAAATGAATGATTGTAAGTGGAGGACCACCTATATGAATGATCGTAAGTGGAGGACCACCCCTTGAGGTGCATCCGGAAGCTCCAACTTGCCCAGAATGCGGCCGCGCGGGTAGTGATGGGAGCGTCGTGGCGCTCCCACGTAACACCGCTCCTGCGTGAGTTGCACTGGTTGCCGGTGGTCTTTCGGGTGCGGTTCAAGGTGTTAGTGACCACTTTTAAAGCGCTCCATGGCATCGGACCCGGATACTTACAGGACCGTCTACTGCCAGCAAATACCTCCCGCCGTCCGGTACGCTCCCACAGAGAGGGCCTCCTCAGGGAGCCGTCGGCCAGAGAGTGCCGGCTGGCGACCCCCAGGGGGAGAGCCTTCTCTGTGGGAGCTCCCACGTTATGGAACGAGCTCCCCCCCGAACTCCGTATAATAACAGATTTACGCACCTTCCGTCGGGAACTAAAAACATTCCTTTTTCGACAGGCCGGCCTGGCATAGAAGCTTCGGTTCCAATAGGGTAAAAATGTTTTAGGGGGACTGAGTATTTTTTAAGATTTTAGCTTTGTATGTTTTGGGTTTTAAATGGGGATTTCGGCCAAATTATTTAATTTATTTTTAATTATTTTAAATTTTGTATATTTATATGTTTTTTAAATTTTAGGCTGTACACCGCCCCGAGTCCTTCGGGAGAGGGGCGGTATAGAAATTTGATTAATAAATAAATAAATAAATATAGTCAATTCCATTATCACCAGTTTGGAAGAAATGAAGGCCGTATCTTTGTACTGAGGCTTTCCTGTGCTTTTCAACACAGAAATCTTCCATGCAGCCTCCAAGAGGGGAGAGACAATCCATTGTTCTACTTTTTCTCCCTTATTATCCTTAAAGGCAAATGAGCCCCCCTTGGCTTTGTGAAAGTGGAAGGGTACACAATGACACCAAATCCCAGTCCCATCCCAGAGACCCACAGATTCCCCCCCACAGGCACTCTGCAACCAGAGTGATCAGCTGGCCACACCCCCTGGCCATTGATCACGTGACCTGGGACACTGTGAATGTCAGAAGTATGAATCAGTTGTCAAGCATCTGAATATAAATCACATGACCCTGGGGATGCTACAACAATCATAAGTGTGAAAAAAGATCATAATTCACTTTTTCAGTGCTGTTGTAACTTCAAACAGTCACTAAGCGAATTGTTGTAAGTTAAGGACTACCTATACTTTCTCATTTTTTCCTTTTTTTTTTTAGTCAAGTTTTTGATACCCCCTGGCCAGCTGGATGGGGGGTTGGGGGTCACCACAACATGAGGAACTGAATTAAAGGGTCACGGCATTAGGAAGGTTGAGAACCATTGCTGTAGTCAATGGGAGGGGGGGCTTTCCCGCCCTCTCAGAGATAGGCATGCCAATAATTGGAGTCAAGACAGCTCTATGAGTCAAAATGGGGCGGTTCGCATATCTTTTCTACCTATCTTATAGAACCCCTGCTTTTAATCCCTACTTATTTGAGTGCATGCACTACGTTTGAATTTTCACCCTTTATTTTTCTAAAAAGAGATTAAATCCTTGAGAGATTGCAAGAAAATTATATTTCTCTTATTCCATAATTGTAGAAGGTGCTTCATCAGTGCTTATTTGTATGTCTTATTTATATGTCTAATGAAGAGAAGGACGAGGGGGGACATGATAGCAGTGTTCCAATATCTCAGGGGCTGCCACAGAGAAGAGGGGGTCAAGCTATTTTCCAAAGTGCATGAAGGCAGGACAAGAAGTAATGGATGGAAACTAACCAAGGAGAGAAGCAACTTAGAACTAAGGAGAAACTTCCTGACAGTTAGAACAATTAACCAGTGGAACAACCTGCCTCCAAAAGCTATGAATGCTCCAACACTGGAAGTTTTTAAGAAGAAACTGGACAGCCATTTGTCCGAAATGGTATAGGGATACCTGCCTGAGCAGGGGGTTGGACTTGATGACCTCCAAGGTCCCTTCCAACTTTATTATTATTGTTATTGTTATTATTATTATTATTTGGATTTGAAAATCGCTTATTGTCCTAACAGAATGTATACAGGTAGTCCTTGACTTACAGCAGTTTGTTTAGCGATCATTCAAAGTTACCATGGCACTGAAAAATGTGACTTATGACCATGTTTCATATGACTTTTGCAGCATCCTCATGATCATGTGATCAAAATTCAGACTTTTGGCAACCGGTTCATATTTATGACCGTTGCTGTGTCCCAAGGCCACATGAACACATTTTGAGGCCTTCTGACAAGCAAAGTCAATGGGGAAGCCAGATTCACTTAACAACTGGGTTATGGCACCAGAGATAAATTCCTTATATGTCCAATCACACTTTGCCAATAAAGAATTCTATTACTATTCTGTTTCTATTAACGTTATCAACTGCAGGGATTGACTCAACAACTATGGCAAGAAAGATCGTAAAATGGGGCAAAATTCATTTAACAAATGTCTCACTTAGCAACAGAAATTTTGGGCTCAATTGTGGTTGTAAGTCGAGGATTACCTGTAATGTGCTGATTCATGGAACTGTATAAAAAGGATGTTTATTCATTGGTTTGTTTATTTGTCACATATCTACACAGCCCATCTCACTTAAGTTTCTACACAAGTCAGTGAGGTACAAAGTTAAAGGTCTGTAAAGCCATATTGAGGTATTGGCACAGGATTCTGCATCAGTTCACACACCCCCTCCTCCCCGGAGAATTTCTAATCCATAAACAATTGATTTGGAATTGCCAGAATGGAACTTAGGAGAATTGTATAATAGAAGAAAAGTATTTGAGTCTTCCTTTATTTCTGTGGACATCATGCAGACAGCAGCTGCCAGTGAATTTTGTGCAGAACTGTGTTTGCATCTGTGGACATTTGGACTGCTGCCAATTTCTCAGGCCAAAAAAAAAAAATCTACTTAAAAGTAGATGTTTTTAGAAAAATAGAGCATTATCAATATAAGCCAGTCCTCTGAAATCCTTAAAGTTTAAAGCATCCATATTTGAGACCTAAAGAGCTGCATGTGATTGATGGTAGGTCTATGCTATAGCTTAAAGAAATTTGGAAAATGGCCATACCTCTAAAGATAAATAATTTGATTTTCTTTTCAGTTTGTACTTGTCTCTTTATGGTATGCTAATATTAGTATTAAAAAAACCCTCCAAAATAAGAAGAGTTTAACTGGAATGTAAAGAAGGAAGCTACAGTAAACATAATGAAACATACCTTGGTAAAAAGAATTTCAGTTTTTCCTAAAAGACCTGTGGCCAGTTTAGGGCAGGACAGTTCTAGAAATCTTAGAAGCATTCCTGCCACCATTTGTCATTTGTTCAATAACCAACATCTAAAGCATGGCCTCCAACTGTAATCTATACAAACGGGACAATTTCTAGGGTCCATGCTTGCAGTTGTGTGAACTTTCAGTCTAAAGGGTCAGAGGCAGACAAACAAAACAGAAAAGCTTACTGCATGTAGTTTTCCATTTATGTTCACTTGCCC
Organism: Bothrops alternatus; assembly: GCA_034064705.1. Classification (NCBI taxonomy): domain Eukaryota; kingdom Metazoa; phylum Chordata; class Lepidosauria; order Squamata; family Viperidae; genus Bothrops; species Bothrops alternatus. The sequence continues at coordinate 2,434,944 of JARGCV010000166.1, forward strand.
AGAGAAAACCTTCTTGATTATTAAAACAATTTATTGGAAATAACATGAGTACCCTTGTGTTAATACCACTTTACAATGCCTTGGTAAGGCCACACTTGGCATACTGCATCCAGTTTTGGTCACCACAATGTAAAAAATATGTTGAGACTGTAGAAAGAGTACAGAGAAGAGCAACAAGATGATTAGAGGACTGGAGGCTAAACATATAAGGAATGGTTACTAGAATTGGTTATGTCTAGTTTAATGAAAAGAAGGACAAGGGGGGACATGATAGCAGTGTTCCAATATGTCAGGGGCTACCCCAAAGAAGAGGGAATCAAGCTATTCTCCAAAGCGCCTGAAGGCAGGACAAGAAGCAACAGATGGAAACTAATCAAGGAGAGAAGCAACCTAGAACTAAGGAGAAATTCTGACAGTAAGAACAATTAACCAGTGGAACAACCTGTCTCCAGAAGCTGTAAATGCTCTAACACTGGAAGTTTTTAAGAAGAGACTGGACAGCCATTTGTCTGAAATGGTATAGGGTTTCCTGCCTGAGCAGGGGGTTGGACTAGATGACCTCCAAGGTCCCTTCCAACTTTTTTATTGTTGTTATCTGTGGTATGTAATATAAGAGTTGTGTTGATATAGTATCTATAAAATTGGAAATTATGAACACAAATCTAAAAATCAACAATAAAAGTTTGTTTTTATTTATTTATATTTCACATTTCTGAACTACCCAACTCTCTCAAAGAAGGATTCTGGGCGGTGTACAATAAAACAACAAAATATAAAACAGTGTATAAAAATTAAAATGTTAGAGTTATATTTTCATTTTATGTAAAATGGCTCTCCATCAGAGTCGGAAGTATGTCCGATTTGTATATTTTCAGGATGGTTTGAGATCCCATATATGGATTACTGGGCATATTCTTTAGCGCTGAAAAGATAAAATGAATGGGCCCTAATTTCCTGCTCTATTGGTAGTGTTACCAACTTAATAGATGAATTACTTATCAGTATAGACTAGTTGTGGATGATATTGAAATATAACAACTGAAATGGTTTGTAGCACTGTGTGTGTGTGTGAGAGAGAGAGAGAGAGAGAGACAGAGAGAGAGAGAGAGAGAACATGTATGCCCTGTAAGTTTTTGTTTCTTTCTTTATACTTTTCTAGATTAAAAAGATGTCTTTTTTTTAATTGCAGGTCCCAGTTGCATTTCAAACTGAAGAGCCAGGCACGCCTCTCTGAAATGTGGACTGCATCTTGCTTGGAAGAGGTCTGTGAGAGCAGCACTAATGCGGATCGATCTTTTGTTTTGGGATGGCCCACAACCAACTGTGTTGCTAGTTTCAGGTACAAGAGATTCTTTTTATTGATTTCTCTATCGTTGCCTATATCCAGGGGTGCGATGGCTCAGCAGTTAAGGATGCTGAGCTTGTCAGCTGGAGAGCTGACAGCCCCAGTTCAAGACCAAAGCTCCATGCAATGGGGCGAGCTCCCATTTCTTGCCTCAGCTCCTGCCCACCTAGCAGTTTGAAAGCATGCAAATGTGAGTAGATAATTAGGTACCACTTTCGTGGGAGGGTAACAGCATTCTGTGCGCCTTGGCGTATAGCCATGCTGGCCACATGACTACAGAAATTGTCTTTGTACAATGCTGGCTCCCTCAGCCAAGATACAGAGATGAGCATTGTGCCCTAGAATCGGACATGACTGGCAGAGAAAACTTTCCCTTTACCTTTTTGCATATATCCAACTGAGTCACTGCTTAAGAGTTACCTTGGGTGTCAAAGCTATATTCTGAAACCATTCATATTCAGTTATTAAGTTTAAAGAAAAGTGGATCCGTACTCCTCATCTTATGAATGAAACTTTAGAATGAGGATCAGGGTTTGCATCAAATTGTGGCTTAACTTTTAGCAGAATGCAGTTATGCTGATTTGAATCAAGGTATCCCGTTTTGCCATATTCCCAGAATTTTAAAAGTTTCTTTATCCTCCCAGACTATTTGTGATAGATGGATGGGAGAAGATAATTAGAGACACAACATCTGCAGCAGAAGAGACCCATGAAAATTGGATGTACCTATTTATAAACAATTAGAACTTGTCATAGAAGCTTTTTAAAGGCCTGAAAAGACAATTGAACATCAAGAGTATGAGTGAAATTCTAGGGCAATTTATGGATTAGAAGGAGGTGCTTTTTGGAGGTATTCTGGTTTAATAACGCTTAGGACAGGGGTCTTCAAACTTGGCCCTTTTATGACTTGTGGAATTCAACTCCCAGAATTCCTCCGCCAAGCACGCTGGCTGAGGAATTCCGGGAGTTGCAGTCCACAAGTCATAAAAGGGTCAAGTTTGAAGACCCCTGGTTTAGGATTTTAACAACCAAGACATTGAAATAAATAAGTTTCTGTTCTGGATGGAAACCTGAAGGACTTTTTATAGAAATAAAATTGCAATCTGGGTTTACTGTTATTTTTTTTCTTTTCATTTTCATTTTCAAAGAGACTTGGGCTGTTGGCTCCTTGCTTAGCAGATTTGCATATTTTATTCTGGTAGTTTATTTGCTACTCTATTCACCTATTCTGAACTGTTATCTAAGTTGGCTTATACAGTAAAGAGATTCCATTTGGAACTGATTTGCTAAAGTTTAAAAATATGTTCTTAATTATTTCAGTTCCGTGGAGCAAAAAGAGAAGTGGTTCACTTCCCTTCAAAGGTACTTTCCTTTTTCTGTATTCATATTAGGAAGTCATTGTTAAGTTAGCCAGGTGCAAAATTTGTATTTGAAAAGGTTCAAGCACAAAGCATCCTGATTTAAATTTGAAATAGCTGCTTTTAATTTACTGGAAATATTCTGACACTGCCTAACATTGTATGGAACACTTCCAGCAAGGTCAGAGCTAACCTGCTTGAATTCAAAACAGTTGCTGCAAAATCTCGTCTATCTAATTTAGATCAAACTTTAGATAGTTTCTCATTTTAGTGAGTGTAGTTCAGAGCTTTCCAGCTTATTTTTGAGCTAGTGGGCACATTTGAAATTTTGAGAATATGTGAACTTACTGAACAGTTTTCAAAATCTGGGCAGAGTACAGTTATGTAGAACTGAATTAACATAATGCTTCTGGTCACCAACTCTACTCTGTTCTACCATAGCTTACTTTCTTTTTTCAGGCAGGTAAGCATATTTCTTTTTAAAAATAAAACAAAAAGAACTTAGACCAGGGGTCCTCAACCTTGGCAACTTTAAGACTTGTGGACTTCAACTCAGCAAAGCTGGCTGAGGAATTCTGGGAGTTGAAGTCCACAAGTCTTAAAGTTGCCAAGATTGAGGACCCCCTGGCTTAGACATTCTTTCCATTATTCTTATGTTGGAAGAAAATTTATGGAGTTTTTGCTTAGAAATTCTCGTTCTTAGAAATGAAGTTGATGCTTGAGGATAGTGGTTCCTTTGTACTATGTCAGCTTCTATATTTTTTAAAAATATAAGAATCAGTTGGGAAAAAATGTCTGAGAAATGTGTCTGTGGATACATTGCGGTCCCTAAGTGTAGTCTAAATGAGGTTATTTTATGGTCTTTAGAAATGCAGCCATAAATGAGAAAGACTGAGAGATGAATAAGGTGACTAAATTTGATTGAATACAGTTTTATTACATAACATGAAAAAAATTACCTATTTAAAGGGAATAATCTTGTTTAAGGAAATATCCTACAGGCTTCTTAGCTAGCTTTGCTAAAGAATCTTCCCTTAATGTTTACAGCATTGTCACTTCTGTTTTGTGAATTTACTTACAAAGTTTAATTCGATTTTTGCTTGCTTCAACAGTCGAATCAAAGAAGAGAAAGCAAAAGACTATCCCAAGAGTATTCCGTTGAAGATTCTTGCAAAGGATATTGGAAATTGTGTATATGTAAGTGTTTCTAACTCCCAGTTTGAATCAGGAGTGTGTCCAACGCAAATGTTTTATCTGCTTCTTCAGAAGCAACTGTGAAGAAACAGATGATGCCTTTTTGAATTGTACACAGAATTCACAATCTTTTCTGTTTGTTTGACCATTCTGTCTGATTCCTCAGATTACTACTATGGCTAGTAGTGCTAGCACTCTTTCCTAATCAAGGGATATGCTTGTTTGAGACCCACAGAACCAAGGTTAAAGACAACAATGCAGAACAGATGCATATTTCTCTGCAGGACCGGTCATTCTTAAAAATGCAATATAATAGTATTGGAACTACTATCGTAGTGAGGAGGCAATAGAGTGGCTTTTAAAAATATGTATGATTTGTGGATTGCTTTCCCCCCCAGCTAGAACAGCTGGACATCTCAGGGGATCAGCTTCATTTTATCTGCAAATTGGGTTAAGTGGAGGGAGAGATGACATAAGCAACCCAAATTACTTTATCATATTCTCACCAAAGGCGAGCTTTATGCAAATTTGCTGACCTACTGCTGGGTGCCAGATATCATTACTTTGCAGAAATGTTAGCTTTGTTTTGTTCATGTCATAATTATTCAGGTGCATCCTGGAGCAAAAATAGACTTGAGTTCATACTGCTTCAGTTTACCTTCTGTGGCACTGTACTGTATAATTTTCTGCATCTCTGTGGCAGAAGGCTATTTTGAACAGTTGGTGAAAAGGAAACTTGCAGAGACTTTCGAAATTGGAAGTTTTGTGGCTGGTTTTGAACTTAATTGTGAAATGTTTAATATGTACTTTGATTTAAAAGAGGATGATCTTTCTCCCAGAAAGAATGTTTCTGACTTAAATAACCCTCTTAAGAGCTCCTGGTTAAGATTTTGCACTCGTTAGAAATTCTTTCTGAGAGGGATTGAAATTATGGATCATAGTATTTGAAAGACTCCTATCAGCTGTGTTTACAAGATACACTGAATGAATCTAGAAAGAAGTCACCCCCACCAACTTAGAGGAGTTCAGAATCAAGTTTTAATTAACTAGAGCTTCTTGTGTCACACAAACTAGGAATGAAGCTTACTATTATGGCTAAGTCCTGGAATAATATTAATTTTTTAAAAGTAAAACATTGGTGCTTACCGCATTTTGTCATAGTAGACTGTACAAAAACATTTACTTAAGGGAAGGTAAAAGGAAAACTTTCATGTTTCTTATTTTTTCTGTAAAGAGAGTAGAAAACATCTACCAACTCTAAACCCGCTGTTGCTTATGTACTTTGCGCTGAAATGCAATATGGCATGAGGTGTAACTACAGGCAATGTGTAAATAAACCCCTTATTATTTAAAATGTCAAAATAAGGCAATATTTAAAAAACCCTTTGCCAAGATCTTTTATGCAGGCCTAGTTTACATGCAGTTAGAGCATCTATCTTTGGTTTTTGTTTTTCATCCTTTGAGCTTACATATAAGTTAGTTGTCATGCCCAAATTATGGCTGACATTTTCAGCTATTTTTCTTTTGAGCAATAATGCAGGTTTGAATGTTTCTCTTTCTTCTTCACAGTCAAAAACCTTAACCATTACTAACCTGAACACAGCAAATGATGTGATCCTCTTGGCCCTGCAGCAGCTTGGAATTAATGTGAGATTGATTGTTTATTTTTTATTTGTTTATTTATATTGGCAAATAATGTTCACAGTATTATAAAGTAATCTTGATGCCTGAAAAACATCATTTTGCATTATACAAGTTGGGCCATCTTGAAAAAATAATTACTGGGAAAAAGAAAGTACTTAATTCAGAGGAGGAAATATATTGCTTGAATTCAATTTTGCCCCTCCTCTGTTAAGTAGAGAATATGAACTGTCTTTGCTTAAAAACATCCTTGAATAGGACAATATAGTAGAAGATCAATTCCTTCATTAACGTTCCTGTGTTTTGCTTCATTTGATCCAGAGCTATTTCTTGTCTATTGCACTTTGGGAACTATTTGACTGGCTGTCAGCTATCCTGTTAACATCTGTCAAATTTCCTTAAGTCAGGAAGTTCCCCTCATAACCTCAGACAAATTTGAAAGTATAGCTCAGATTCCTAGACACCTAATCTATGTTTCTGAAATCTTGAAAAAGTGGATTGACCAGCAAGCATCAGCCAGTCCAGCCTGCACTTTCAAAATAGTTCCTCCTTCCATTTCAAAATAGCCCCCCCCTCAAAATAATGGAAAGTTAAGCAGAATGGGGCTGTCTCCTACCTGTTGAAGATATGGGCTGTTTGATCCCCAACTGATTGCTGCCTTCTAGCCACTAGCATAAATGGGGAGGCTAAAAGAGATATATGAGATTGCAGCATTGCAATTGGAGGGTTTGATTGCAGTACCAATTACTATTGTCTCTCCTCTTTTGATGCTTTCTCCCCTCCCCCCCATTTTCAGCAGTATACAACACAATACTTTCAGCTGCATGAAGTTCCAATAATGCTTCTATTTTAGGAACACCCACGCAAAAATTACTAGGAATTCCCCATTCCAAACAAGTAAGCAATTTGTCAAAGGACATTTTTATCCAGTGCCAAAAAATGCTTAAACAGTGTAGCTAATATCACCTAAGATCCTGGAATGCTCTGGTATGCTAAGAAACAGTGGATTTTTTCTTGTATGGAAAAAAAGATTCTGGATCACTCTGAATGGATGGTTAGATGTCTATGGAGATTCTCAATCATCCTGATCACGGTTCTCCCAAAGGTGCTTTTTCTAAAAGGCAACTGGATTTTCTTGTTGTTGTTTTTTATTTGAAAATGTTTCACTTCTCATCCAAAAAGCTGAAGAACTGAATGGAAGAAGCTTCTTGGAAGAGAAGCGAACATTTTTTTAAAAAAAAAATCACCAAAAAAGTCCATTTGCCTTTTGGAAAAAGCACCTTTGGGACAATGAGTAGTTACCAATAAAGGAGAATATTTGTAGCTCAGGGTTAAAATTAGGGATGCTTGGTTGTTTTTTTGCAGATGTTTCATTATTGGTACTGAAAGGTCTGCAAAAAAACAACCAAGGGCAGAGAGCATAAAAAATCCTTCAATGGTTAGTTAGCCATCCCGAGGGTGTGTGTGTGTGTGAGTGAGTGAGAGAGAGAGAGAGAGAGAGAGAGAGAGAGAGAGAGAGAGACAGACAGACAGACAGACAGACAGACAGACAGACAGACAGACAGACAGACAGACAGACAGACAGACAGACAGACAGACAGACAGACAGTTTTTTGATCCAAATAGGCCAAGCCTCCCATTGATGGTGCATTGTTGGTCTGATGGTGCATTGCTTCAAATGTGAGACTGGCTGAAAGCTTTCCCATTGTGAGCACCAAACATTCCAATCCATATTTTCATCAGCTGTTTCCTGGAAAGATGAACCAGAAGTGTTCCCTCTTTATCTTCCACTTCCATTCTGTTTTGCCCAGGAGGAAAATGGGACACATTTAAAAGGAGATTGTTTAATTTTCTGTCTGCAATCTCTCATATTCTGATCTAAAAACTAGAAGGGTAACCCAGTAGAATGATACAGATCAGGAGTTTAACTTGGGATCATTTTGTAGTAGAATAGTATAGAAATACCAGTAATGAAAATAAATTAAGCCTCACTCGTTATTGGCACAGGGTTTATTCTAGGAATTTGTTTGTTTGGTTTTTAGTGTAGCTCTGTATTCTTTTATAGTTCCTGCTCTCTGGTGGCTTAGTGAATCCACAAGGCACCCCATATTCACTCTCTTTTGTGTTGTTCAATTTTGGCTTTGTGAACATACTGTTTTTAGAAAAGAGTGTTCTGACATGTTCCAGCTTATTGGAAATCTTTGCGAAGGAGAGCTGGAAGCATGAAATCAATTGGAATGGAAACAGATTTCAAGATGGAAGAAATACTATGTTTTTTTACTCTTTTCCCCTTTCATTTCTTTCCTTTTCAGTTCATAGTCGTGCCATGTCACCACAGTCTGTAGAGTTCCATATGTGGAAACAGCAGCTGCAGTCAAACCCTCTCCATAGCCCTTAGATTGCATACAATTGTCACGCCTGGTCAAAATACAGCCTTTAGTGTTTTTACCCAAATGTGTAGGGAGCCTGTCAAAAGCTCTGTTGGGGCACATATTACAACAGATGTGCCAATAGTGTAAATATTTAACTGTTCTGCTATTTGATTTCTGTTAAACGTCAGTGACCTCTGCTCTGGTCTAGAACAGCTGTGTTAAGGACACATGTTTTAATTTATAATTTTAAATAAATCAGCTTTCTGTTCATTCTAACAGATGTAGGGTTGTATTTTTAAAGGGTTCTGAGAAGGATTATCAGCTGTGGGTTAATTCTGGGAAAGAAGACGCCCCTTACCCTCTTATTGGTAAGTACATGGAAATGATGTAGAATTTGCTTTGTATTACGTTCCTTCAAGGGTTTCAGAGTCAATAACAGCTACAAAATAACAACCTACAACCATAATTCCAACTGGACTTTCCATTGCTAACCAAAGCAATCATTAAGTGAGTCATGCCAACTTAAACTTTTTTGCCATAGTTGTTAAATGAATCATACAGTCATTTAGCAAATTCAGCTTCCCCCAATGACCTTGGTTATTAGACGCTGGTTGGGAAGGTTGCAAATGATGACCTCAGAACACTCCAACCCTCATAAACACCAGGTGGTTGCCAAGTGCCCAGATTTTGATCACATGATCATATGGATACTGCAACAGTCATAAATATAAGGGCTGGTCGTAAGTCACTTTTTTCAGAACTGTTATAATTTCAAACTGTAATGAAACGGATGGATATAAGTTGAGAACTTATAACAAAATAGATTAAACTAAAAAAAATAGTATTAAACATTACTCATGGTTTTGTTATTCAAAGACAGCCTAAGGATATTTTTCAAGTCATCTAGAAACTCTTTACTGTGGGCATTGAATAAGTAGACAGTCAGAATAAATATATTTTTAACTAATTAATAAACTGCAACAAGAATGGGAATTTCCTTCTGTTGGGGGGGGGGCAATTTCTGTAACCTCTGACTTTCTGCTGGATTGATGGGAATTGGAGCCTATTAATATCAGGAAGGCTAATCAGGAATTTAATTTCATATTTGAAAAATTTAGACTGGTTTCACTTATTGCATGAAGCCATTAAATGGTTAGGGTTTGACTGTGTTGTATGTATATCCAGCCACTGTGACTTGTAAAATGTGATAAATGGCTTCAGATGTTGTGCAAATCAGCAACAACACCTGTGGAGAAATCATGGTTTATCATACTACATTAAAAGAAAAGCAACACAGAGTTGTTCCAAGTGCGATTCTTATCTGCAATTGTTCTTGGCACACTTACCGAAGATAAGATGACATGTTCTTGGCTGATTTTGTCAAATACAGTATGTTTTTTTCTTTAAAAGAGTGCCGCAAGTTCAGAAAACTTACTGTAGCGTCCCACTTTTACTTCTTTTTTTTTTTTTAAGTGTTGTGGTTTTGGCATATTGAGCTAGTTAAGCTAGGGTAAAGGAAAAGGGACCGCTGTGGAGTGTGGAATTTTTAATGAGGTTTGGAGTTTTTTTTTTTAAACCAGAAGCAATACAGATAATGATTGAGGTTATATCATTCTCTCAGAAAAATGTATCAACTTCCTTTGATATTTTCTTGAGAGCGTGTGTGATTATGGTGAGTTGTAATTGTAGATTTAGATGTGACCTCAGACAATTGAGAACTGTATTTCTAATCCTGATCTGCAGAACGCATTATTTTGTTAGGCTCAAAAAGATGGGCCTGGCTTTCATAAACCACCTATTGAAAATATCCATTAACATCCATTTTACCCCCTCATGACAAACTACAGATTGCTAGTAATCTGGCTATTTTTATAAGAAAAGGCCAGACCCCTCCTTCCATTTAGTTTTGTCCTTCTCCTTTCTTTTCTTTTGTCTTTTTTGCATACTTGTTCATAAGATTTTGACAGCCTTATAAGAAAATGAATTTTAAAAAAATCTCTTCCCCTCTTAAGTGTGGAACATAGTTTTCTCTTACTGAAACCCACATTAAGTGTTAAAGCACGATGCAGTATCTTCTGATATGATCCCATGAACTTATGGAAGCTAAGCTCCGAGTCTTCGGAGAGGAGCGGCATACAAATCCGAATAAAATAAAATAAATAAATAAATAAATACTCGTCTCAACTCTGTTCTGATCAGCAGTGAGTGTTGCTCAGATGCAGATTGAAAGGCAAATTGTTGCTTTTTGGCTTTTGTTCCTTGTCTGCCATTACTCCCACGGACAGACTTCAATACATTTTTTAATGTTTTAGCCTTTGCAGTCTTCACTGAAGCACATTCACATACAACAGGTTATTCTAAAACAAGACAAATATGGATTTGAATTTAATGTTGAAATACCTCCTTTTTCTTCAACATCATAAAGTTCCTTAGCGCTGGCCATATTTGTTCTGATCTAAAAAAATAATTGCAATTGGGATGTTGCAATACTTCTGAAAAGTCAGGCCAACTGTCCCTGTGCTTTTAGAACACCAACAATGGAACAGTCAAACCAAATCACAACCATCCCTTCTTGTTAGCATGGCCATTCCATTGGATCTGTTGCAACTTGGCAGTGGGCAACATATACAATGTGGCTATTTAAAAAAACACAGAACCAATCCCAATTTATTAAAAAAGTAAGAAATCCGCTTACTTTTTGCTCTGCTAGTCATTGCCAACTAGAAGGGATGGTGCTCATCTCCATTTCAAGGCCATTGAGCCAGGGCTGTCTGAAGACATCTCTGTGGTCATATGGCCAGCATGGAGCGCCGCGACCTTCCTATTTATCTGCTTGCGTTTGCATTGTTTCGAACTGGTAGGTTGGCAGGAGCTGGGGCGAGGACGGGAGCTCACCCTGTCATGTGGTACTCGAGTCTCAAACTTGGGTTGTTGACTTTCCAACCCAAAAGCCCAATGTCTTAGCCACTGAGCTACCACACTGCCCCAATTTATTAAACCATCTAAGATAATGACAATCTCTACTTTCGTATCTATGATTTTTCATATTGCAACTCTATTTGACATGTGCTGTGAACAGATGGCAGAACTTTTTCAACCATATCTGACTTGAGAAGATATACAGATCAAGCCTGATTAATATATGAATGGGAGAATTCCAAGGAGTTTTGGACTGAAAGCTCAGTTGGGAAGTCGCAACACACCCTAAAAGAAATCAGTGATCTTTCTATATAATTCCATAAACTGTATTTGTGTAGCCCCCCTGGGAGTTAGTTAGAACTTGAAGGGACCCTCTGATCATTGAGATACATTTGAAAAGATTCAAGTGGGACAAATAAAGCTGGAATTTTGGATGGTTATATCTCTAATCCCCCTGCAACTCAGACTAACCTGAGCACAACAAAGCCCCCACCCAAACAGAACACTCCCCCAGCCAATCAGAACACAGCCAAGCCCCTAACCAATCAGAACACACCTCCACCCAATCAGAACATAGCCAAGCTCCCAGCCAATCAAACCCCCACTGGCAGTTAAAAGGAAGAAACAGCTACGATCACACATTGCTCCTAGAAGCACGAAGCCGAAAGCACCAGCCTGAAGATGACGAATGGGACTTCGTCGAAACGTCACCAAGACACTTCAAATTCTACTTGGGAGAAAACCCGAAGAACCAAAGACCTACATACAAACACCCGCGAAAACCTCAGAAAACATATTTATATATATATATGTCAAGTGGTTATTTTTTTTTATTTTTTTTTTTAGATTGCACCCTGTAAACCCAAATATGGGAGGAAGAAATCATTCTTTCCTTTGCTTGTTTCAGCTCAACCCAGAGCCATCTGCAAGCACAAATATATATATGTTTTTAAAATTGTTAACAAAGAAATAAGGGATTTCTGAGATAGCTATTTCGAGTTATTTAACTCTTTCAGTCAGAACTCACCCTTTCCGGGATTCGAATCCCGTAAAGGGTGAGTTCTGACTGAAGAGAGTTAAATAACTCGAAATAGCTATCTCAGAAATCCCTTATTTCTTTGTTAACAATTTTAAATATATATACGTATATGCATATATACATATATATATATATATATATATATATATATATATATATATATATATATATATATATATATATATATATATATATATATATATATATATATACATATACATATACATATACATATACATATACATATACATATACATATACATATACATATACATATACATATACATATACATATATATATATGTGTGTGTGTGTGTGTGTGTGTGTGTGTGTGTGTGTGTTTTCTGAGGTTTTCGTGGGTGTTTGTATGTAGGTCTTTGGTTCTTCGGGTTTTCTCCCACGTAGAATTTGAAGTGTCTTGGCGACGTTTCGACGAAGTCTCATTCGTCATCTTCAGGCTGGTGCTTTCGGCTTCTGCTTCTAGGAGCAATGTGAGATTTTAGCTGTTTCTTCCTTTTAACTGCCAGTGGGGGTTTGAACTGATTGGCTGGGAGCTCGGCTGTGTTCTGATTGGGTGGAGGTGTGTTCTGATTGGTTAGGGGCTTGGCTGTGCTCTGATTGGCTGGGGGAGTGTTCTGTTTGGGTGGGGGCTTTGTTGTGCTCAGGTTAGTCTGATTTACAAGGGGATTAGAGATGGTGAACTGTATAGCTGTTTGGCTTCGCGTTCGTGGTCGTGCCTCATCTTCATGGTGGGTGTCAGTTTGTTTCGTGTATGGATTGGAAGGGTTTAAGGTGGCTAATGATGCAGCTGTGGTCTGGCTTCTGGTTTGTGGTCGTGCCTCCTCATCAGTGTGGGTTTGGGTTTGCTTTTTGCCTGGATGTGTGGTGGTGACATCTTGTGTGGGTTTTGTGAGTGTAGGTCTGGTGTCATTCCCCGTACTATGGACTCGTCTGTCAATAAGGGCCGGTTTCCAAATGGCTGGTAGGCGGGAGGCATCATCTCGTTTGTTCATGCTGTGAGGGTGTTTTTCTATCTCGATGGCTTCTCTGATTATTCTGTTATTAAAGTGTTCAGTTTTGGCAATAGTTCTGGTCTTTTTGAAATCAATTTTATGTCCTGAGGCTTTAAGGTGTTGGACCAGGGAAGAAGTTGGTTCTTCTTTTTTGACTGAGTTTTTGTGTTCTTCAATGCGTGCATATATATATATATTTCTGCCAGAAAAAAACCCTGAAAATTTCACAGCTGGGAACTACAAAAATGCTATATTTTTTTCAGTAAATAAGATGCAAAATAAATGAGTTAAGCTTCTACATGACTTAACAAATCTGTTTTATTACTTAAAAATAAAGCCCAATGCTCATTGCAAGAGACAGAATCTCATTTAGTGATATTTTTCATGTTATCTGCAATTTGTACTCACAGCTTTTAATTTTGTTTTAAAGTATGGCCCCTGGCTATGAAATGTTGTTGGGACTTAGAGGTGTAGATTATGATATGTCGGTTGATATTTTGAAGATTTGCAAACGTTTAGCAAGAATTTTTAAATCACACTTGTGTTCAACTTCACCAGGAAAGTGTTGCATAGGAAGACTGTGGACCGAGTTCAGTTCTGCTACTGAATACAGATTCTGTTTTCTGAATTTGAGTATACTGTTGCTCAGAATTTTAATTCTAAATACTTGTCCTGGGTAGCTGACTCAAGTTGATGGTTCTTGGAAGTTCTGTTAAAAGACCAGCACAGGGCCAACTAATCTGAACTTACTGCTGGCTGTATGTGAGAAAAGTTTCAAATAACATGTGCATGTTTTCCTTCAAGAGAGAAAGATAATATAAATATTTCAATATTTCAACTGTTTTTCTTCTTAACTTGTTAAAAGGCTAATAATTTGAATACAGAGATAGAGTTCCCCATGCTGAGGTTTGACCCTGAAGTGATTTGATTCTGCCTCCCTTTCCTAATACTTCTTCCAATTGCCTGGTTCACCATAAGGACTTCTCTATCTTATATTGAAAACAAGGAGACTTGCTATGAATGCCAGAGTAGCAAAAGTTGGCTTCCTTAAGCAGTTTAAATCCTTCCATTGTAAGGATACACACTAACTTATCCTACGCTGTGGGATATACTGCTTATCAAGGAAAACGAAGGAGAGGAAAAGAATAACATGTTTTCATATGGTATCCAGATGTCGTTTTGCAAGCCTCGGGCTAAAAACTCAGAAATCTGTGTTATTTCTGTTCATTTGAGATATACAAAAGCCTAGGCTTTCAATGCCCAGTGGTGACTTGACTGACACATAATGCTCTGCATTTGCCCTGTGTAGGAGAAATAATAATGGCTGTTCTAAGAAATAATAGTGGATATACTTTAAAGTCACTGGATATGTCAGTGCTTCACTTTGGCTGACCTGTGCCCATATATCTTTCACTGTCAGTAAGTAAACCACCCCATAAATTTCCCATTTTTAGCAAACAGAATCTGAAATTGGGCTAGAAAGTAGGGGAAGACAGGACTTTGAAAATCCTGAGTACCAGATAATTGAGCATAAAGATAACATAGTGTAAATGTCTATGGAGATTTTCAGTCCCTGCAGGTCCTGGTTGTCCCAAAGGTGCCTTTTCGAAAAGCAACTGGGACTTTCTTGGTTTTGCCTGAAGACATTTCGCTTCTCATCCAAGAAGCTGATCTGAAGAACTGAACTCCAGAACTGAAGAAGCTTCTTGGATGAAAAGCAAAATGTCCTCAAGCAAAACCAAGACAGTCCAATTGCCTTTTGAAAGAGTATCTTTGGGATAACGTAGTATAAAATCAAGTGAGTATGATACATTTATTCTAGGGATTACCGTCCACTTTTAAAGAATAAATATTATTGTGACATTCTGATAGATCTTGTTTTTTGGAATATTACTTGTTTTACACATATGCAAATTAAAATCTCTTCTTTTATGAGCAGGGCACGAATATCCTTTTGGAATTAAAATGAGCCACATTCGTGACACTTTGCCCCAGACGCAGGGGTCAAAGGATGGGGATTGTCCTCTGGATCTTCAGGGAGCCTTCCTAATAGAACAGTTGCCCCGTGAGCTTCAGTGCCAGTTCATTCTCAAGCCAAGTCGCCTGGCCACTGGGCATCAGTTAAATGGTGAGTCGTCCCATTTACAAAAGGCTTCATTCAGCAAGTGTCCCCCCAGCTCAACCAGTAATGTTGTAGGTGTAGCCCACCAGGTCATGTGGAATGCCTATTGAGTTTATTATCAATTCTTCCTATGATAAGTGGATCCCAGTTGTTCTCTTATAGTTGTATATTGCAGAGGAACATAGGATGTCATATTATAAAATGGCAGAGTATTGGAGAATCTAAAACATGCTAAAACAGTGCTGATCAATGGTTTCTTCTCAGATTGAAGGAGGTGTTGAGTGGGGCACCACAAGGCCACAAGAATGGGTCTTCTAATAGTTTCATTAACAGTTTGGGACAATAGCTAGAAGAAATGCTTGTCAGATTTGCAGACATCATAAAGACAAAGTTCAGAACAATCTGAATAGAGAAATGGGCTTCATGTTAGTACAATTAAATTCAACAGAGTAGAACATTCTTTATTTAGAAAACAAAAATCAAATGCACAAGTATAGAGTTTGTCCATAGTATACCCTCATCTAACACCTTAACCACAAATAGTGTTCACTTTCCACAACAAAAATAGTCTTCTCTTCTAAAATAAACAAATAGCAAAACTTACTTCCTTCCTTCCTGCCTTTCTTTAGAGTTAAGCCAAAAGCCATTTAAAAGGAGAAGATCAATTATAAACTGGGCCTTCTGGCGAGAAACAGGTGTTCCAGTGGACCATTTAGTGCCATCTCCAACATCTTCCAAATCGGGGAAGCTGTTCGGCCTTTCCCTCTCATCCCTCTGTGAGAATGATAACTTGCCCAAACCTATCTTGGTAAGTCTCTTTTACATCCCAAGCAAATAATGGCAACTGTCTAGCCAAAAGTATGCACAAATAGTCCTGGAACACATTTGGGTTATTGAGAATATATAACAGTGAATCTCTTCATTGAGAAAATACAAGTAGTCTTCGACTTACGACCACAGTTGAGCTCAAAACTTCTGTTGCTAAACAAGACAGTTAAGTGAATTTTGTGATTAAGTTAGCAACATGGTTGTTAAGTGAATCTTGTTTCCCCATTGACTTTGCTTGTCAGATGGTTGCAAAAGGTGATCACAGGACCCTGGGACACTGCAACTGCCATAAACACGAGTCAGTTGCCAAGTGTCTGAATTTTGATCACATGATCATGGGGATGCTACAGTGGTCATAAGTGTGAAAAAGGGTCATAAGTCACTTTTTTCAATGCCATTGTAACTTCGAATGGTTAAAAGTTGAGAACTATTCGTATTTGCCATTATGAGCATGACCAGTCATGAAACGAGATTTGGGAAATCTAGTTGGTAGATGGCAAATTAGATCCTTCAAATGCTCTGCCATCTCTTGTAGGACCTAGTAAATATGTGACATGCCAATCTTTTTTAAAAAAAAATATAGGTGGGACAGAGAGTATGGTAAACATCAAGGAAAGTCCCTATAGACACATTGGCACCCACAGGCAATAGATTGCTACTCCTGTTCTAAGTGCATTATGGCAGGAGGAGCAAAGGAACAATCAATAGGGATTTGGAGCTTTGCTTAGTCTCTTTGAATGAAACCAATTAAATTGCAACTCAAATTGTAAATAGCAATAGCACTTAGAATTATATACTGCTTCGCAGTGCTTTACAGCCTTTCTAAGCAGTTTACAGAATCAGCATACTGCCCCCCAACAATCTGGGTCCTCAGAAGGGTGGAAGGCTGAGTCAACCTTGAGCCAGTCAAGATCGAACTGCTGCCAGTTGGCAGAATTAGCCTGCAATACTGCATTCTAACCACTGCGCCATCACGGTTCTTAATGGGCAGTTTTGCATAATCATTTGTACTATGACATCTCCTAATTTAAGATTATAATGGAATAAATATTTTCCTATTCCACACTCCATATTTGTATCAAATAACAAACATTTGATTTCCAGGATGTTAGAGCAAAATTTGGCATCCAAAATAGAAGGAACAAATTTATTTCCACATTAAGCTTTGTGGATTCCTGTTCATTTCATTAAAATATAAAGTCATTGTTAGCTAATTGATTAATGCATGGACATTGCTGTGATAGTGGAGCATGTAAGGTACTTGGTACCTGTGCATAATATTTTAGACCATAATAAGAAAATATGTGCTGTTAATTATGAGGAGTACTATAATAAGACGAGTATACAGCATCTAATACTTTAATAAGCATCCAATATTACAACTTGTTCTGTTATATTTAGGCTTTTTGGTTGAGATAATGAACGCTAAAGAATAAGTTGGCATGTATCTGCCAAGGATAATTTACACATCAGCAGCTTTTTCCAAGATTTCCCTTCCCTTTAGAGTGACGTTGTTCATTTTCTTCTTCATGCTAAATGCAGTTTCTGCATTATCAGAGTTAATACAGCTTTTCTTGAAACCATGGTTTGTAAATTTTCAACTGTTGCTTCAAACCATGGTTGCAGAAGAAACATTTGCCATTTACCTTACAGCAGACATGTCAAACTTGCAACGTCATGTGACGTCGCACAACGTATCGGGAATATTTTGCCATTGCCAGCAATGGGGTGGGCGTGGCTTCTGTGTGACGCATCCAGCCTGTGGGCCAGCAGTTTGACACCCCTGGCTTACAGGTTTTGATGTACGCATAGATATCTCAATGATTTACCATTTAGTATTGCTTCATACAAATTAGATATATATGCATTGTGCTTATCTTCCCCTTAAGGGTACAGGAATTTGTACATAAACCACAACTCCCACAGTTACTATATTTGAAAATGAAACATGCCTAAACATATGGTTCCTTCCAAAATACCACATTTAAAGTTTTTTTTAAAGAACCTTGTAATTTATAAATCTGATAAGTCAAGTGTAATTAAAAATATGATAATAAACTCTACTTTGGTTGTTGCCTTGCAAAATTTGATCAGTATAAGGATTGATTTCAGAATAGCATAGCATAGCATAGCATAGCATAGAGTACAATACAGTACAGTACAGTACAGTACAATACAATACAATACAATACAATACAATACAATAGAGTAGAATAGTTGGAAGGGACCTTAGAGGTCTTCTAGTTCAACCCTCTGCTCAGGTAGGAAATCCTATATCATTAGCAAAGTCCCAAATATTTAAAAAAGAAAAGAACGGACACCTCAACACCAATAGCTAAAAATGAAGGATAAAGAGATGAAGGAAGAAAGAGGCAAGCTGAACATTTCATAAGTCTCTTAAACATCCACCTAAGGCAGCATTCTCAACTTCAGCAACTTTAAGATGGATGGACTTCAACTCCCAGAATTCCCCCAGCCAGCCTGCCCTAGCGTGTTTGATATATTTGCATATCTGAGCTTCAAGAAAGTTTATTGAGAAGTCTAAAAGATACTGCATCCTACCTTCATTGATAGTAATTCAATATGTAAAAAAAAATTAGAGCTTTGGAGATGGGGAAAGAATGAGCAAATTATTAAGGGGAGGGTTTCAGAAAAGATTACAAAGTTCTAAGAAAAGAAGAAGTGTGAGAAATAAACTGAATATAACCCTGCCTTGATTTTATTTAACATAAAATGGGACCGAGAAGAACTTGGACAGGTGAAATAGTCAGAGAAAAACCTGACTGCCCACTCCATTCCATCCATCTAATCAGAGAAGATAGGAATTCTTGAATCCTATGGAAATCTCTTGACTTGGACAGGATGTGGACAAACCTCCCAGAAGATTGAAGAAAGCTGAGTGAATGATATGGAGAGATTGAAAGATACTGCAGAGTTCAGAGCTGTTAAAGAAGTATCCTTATATTCTGATGCTTCCTTTTGTCCTGAAGTGGAAGAAGAAATGGGTGAAGGCAGTGGTGGGGTTCAAATATGTGAACAACCGGTTCTCTGTGTGAATGCCACTTCCGGAAGTCCATTCTCGGCCTGGGCAACAAAAAATTAGCTACCGGTTCTACAGAAGTGGTGCGAACTGGCTGAATCCCACCACTGGGTGAAGGTGATTCTCCACTAAGGAACTGAAACAGCTGTTTTAGAAGTGGTGTTATACATTAAGGAATGCAATGCATATATAGAGATCCAGAAATCTGAGCATTAGGGTCCAATTAAAAGCATTTGGGTAAGAATAAAAGAATGGGTAACAATAAAAAATTGGAGAACTTATTTTGGAGATATATTGTATACTATCAAACTAAATAGAAGACCTAGATAATACAATTCTGAACCAGATTACAAAACTTTCAAGGAGAAATACTATACAGGGCAATAATGAGAGACTATCAAGACATCTGTTGGAAAACCAGCTTGACCAAGAATGTAAGGTCTCCCAAATTCCTCAGTGGTCTTGCTGAGGAAAGTTGAAGAAGAAATAAGGAGATTGGTTTTTATCAATCTGATGCTATTACTAAGGAAGAATTGGTCAAAGAAGTAAAAGCAGTGAGAACTTTAGGAGTTCATGTCATTTCATTTTCATTTATTGGATTTCTATGCCGCCCTATTCCGGGAACTCAGGGCGGCTCACAGCATAAATAGAAATCAACATTAAAATACATATAAAAAAAGAACCCCTGAATTAAAAAAAAACCAATCATCCAACAAACATGCACACAAACATACACTGGCTAGGGGCAAGATGTTAACTGCCCCAGGCCTGTCGGCAAAGATGTGTCTTGAGCAGTTTACAAAAGGCGGAGAGGGTGGGGGCAATACGGATCTCCGGGGGGAATTGATTCCAGAGGGCCGGGGCCGCAACAGAGAAGGCTCTTCCCCTAGGCCCCGCCAGGCGACACTGTCTGGCTGACGGGACCTGGAGAAGGCCGACTCTGTGGGCCCTAACCAGTCGCTGGGTTTCATGAGGCAGCAGACAGTCCCGTAAGTAACCTGGTCTGATGCCATGTAGGGCTTTATAGGTCATAACCAACACTTTGAATTGCGTTTGGAGACCAATTGGCAGCCAATGCAGCTCGCGGAGTGATGCCGATATGTGGGCATTTCTGGGCAGGCCAGAAATCACGTTGAGATTCAAACTATCACAAAAAAGAGAAGCTGGAGAATGGAGTAGAATGCATACTAGAATTAGAAGAGTCAATTTTAACAAGCTTATAAAAAAAACTGCACAGGATATCATGGAGAGAAACCTCAGGTCAAAGGAAGCATAAGGAGGTTAGGTTAGAGATTTCTGAAAAATAAGATACAGGAAGTGCATATGATTGCACTTCATATGCTGTTCCAATGAAAAAAAAATGGGACTTTGAAAATTGTGGGTGCCTAGGGAATATTTGACTGAGCTAAGAGTTGAAAGGGAAATGGAAAATTGGTGTATGAGCAGAGAGCCAATATTCGCAGATAGAAAGGTTGAAATGCAAAAGGAAATTAGGGTTGCAAGGGAAACTGAAGAGTAACAAAAGAATGTATTTTGGCTTTGTCAATAGTAACAAGAAAAAAAATGAAAGGAGAAGACACATTGTTAAAAGACAGCAACAGGTGACAATGAAAAAGCAGAGCTTCTTAACTCCTACTTTGCTTTGGTATTGTCCTGAAAGAGGAAATTTTCTTAAATGAATTTAAACAGGATTGACGCTTGGAAGGAGTGAGAACCTAAAAGAGGCTTGAGGAACATCTGGTTACCATGAATCAGTTTAGTATTCAAGACCAGACTGAATGGAAACAGAAATTACAACTGAGAATCACTTTCTGTGATCTTTGAGAAGTCCTGGAAGAATGGTGTAATACCAAAGGATTAGAGAAGGATAAATATTCCTATCATCAAAAGGGGGTGGGGAGAGAGAACTCCTCTCAGATCAATTGATGTTGATACGGGGCAAATTTTTCAAACAAATTATAAAACAGTTTGGATAGGAAGACTTAAAAGAATGAAATGGCTCGCAGTTCATTTGAAAAGGACCTGGATATGTTGGTGAATCACAAGCTGAACATGAGCCATCAATGCAACGCGGGTACCAAAAAACCCTAATAATGGCAAATGCAATCATAGGCTTCATGAACAGAAATGTAGGGTCAAGATCAAGATAAATCATATTTCCTTATCTGTGAAGGCCCAGGTAGTGGGTACCTGGACTAAGCTGGGAGGATAAAAATATGTGGGATGAGAATGCAGAAGGGGACAATACCAATTGGTTTGGAGATGACTAAGGTGACTAACCCTTTCATAAGTGCTGCCAAATTTCTACTAATTGTTCAATAAATGTGGAATTGTGAGAATGTTGCATCTTGCCCCTAGCCTCATGCTAGTATTTTTCTGGGGTTTATAAAGGATTGATGAACCTGCTTGTGTAAAAGGGAAAATCTGTTATGTAAGCTATAGTGCAATTTTCAACCTTTTTGCCATTTCTCTGATAAATAACATAATTTCAGAACTTTTTTCTTAAGAAGTCTGGTTTTTTTTATTAGTATTCAGCCAGATTCAGCACTGAAAAACCTTAATGTGAAATCTATTACTCCTGTCTGATCCATATTCCTCCATACTGGGGCACAGGCAAAACTACAATTGTGTTCTCACTGCAAACATAACAGAGATCTTGAATGTTTTTCCCCAAAGTACCTCAATTGTTGAGTCTTCTGTTGAAGTCAAAACATAGGCCAACTTGAGAGAGGCAGCTTGGGGAAAGGCCACTGCTGAAACCTTCTGTGTGTGAGTAGGCAAGTGAAGAGAAAACTGTTGTTGTTGCTAGATGCTTTTTCAGAATATGGCATCTGCTAAAATCACTTGCCAATTTATGTTTCATATACTGATTATATATTTCTTTTATAGGATATGCTTTGCTTTCTCTATCAAGAGGGACCTTTTACTCGGGGTATTTTCAGACGCTCAGCAAATGCAAAATCCTGCAGAGAGCTGAAAGAGAAGCTTGACTCGGGTGAAGATGTACACCTTCTTTGCGAGTCCGTGTTTGTGATAGCCTCAGTGTTTAAGGTAGATGGGGAAACTATTTCACTCTGTAACAATTGAAATTGCCTGTCTCTGGATATGAAGATTATCGTGTTCCTTTTTTTAAAAAAATAATCCAGAACTCTGAAGATTAATTCAAGGAACTTGTAGACAACTCCGTACGGAGGTCTTTCCCAACCCTGCTACCTGAAATTGAGATTTAAGATAACATTAACAAACAATTCAGACACCTGTAGCACATGCAACATGTGTATTAGTCTATTGCTGAGATATTTCTGTAACACATTGATCTTCCCAAGCATAGAATCCTCTGAATATTTGATTTGAAACTTCTCTTTGGAATTCAGTGAAAAACTGGGGCTACATTCTGCGTATAATTGATTGAACAGGTAGACTCTCAAATTTTAAGTATATTATTTAAGTCCTTAGAAACCGGGACTTAGAAACCATTTGTTCATGACAAGGGAAAGTGGTGAAGTGGGAGAAGCCAGATTCAATGGGCATTCTAAAGGCTTTCTTTCAGATATATTTAAAATTAAACTGGAGAGAAATAATTGTTTTGCACTTGTTTTTATCAAAGTGATTTTTGTTCTTTCATTTCTGCAATAACCAAAGAAAATGAGGAGTCCAAGAAAGAATCATGTGTGCCTAAAACCCAGAGAGAGAGAGAGAGAGAGAGAGAGAGAGAGAGAGAGAGAGAGGGAGGGAGGGAGGGGAGAGAGAGAGGGAGGGAGGGGAGAGAGAGAGAGAGAGAGAGAGAGAGAGAGAGAGAGAGAGAGAGAGAGAGAGAGAGAGAGAGAGAGAGAGAGAGAGAGAGAGAGAATATTTCCCTGTCCCTCATGTGGCAACTCGTACTTTCTAAGGAGATGGGCCTTTTCACAGCACAGAGAGAGAGAGGAGGTGAGAATGATAAAAGTGATGTCCCTGAGGTTCCTGTCCAGTAAAGAGCTTAGTAAAGACAAAAACTTTAGTCTACATTCTGAGAAATAGCAATAGCACTTATATACCGCTTCACAGTGCTTTACAGTCCTCTCTAAGCAGTTTACAGAGTCAGCAGATTGCCCTCAACAATCTGGGTCCTCATTTTACCTACCTCAGAAGGCTGAGTTAACCTTGAGGTGATGGGAATCAAACTGCCAAACTACTGGCAACTGGCAGTCAGCAGAAGTAGCCTGCAGTACTGCATTCTAACCCTTGTGCCACCATGGCTCAATTTTGAGAAAGTTGAATAATACATGGCATATTCTAAAGAAAGGGTTCCCCAGATTTTTTGAGGGGTGTCTAGTGGGCATGGTTAGAATTTGAGAATATGTCACAGGTATTGATATAAAAAGACTGCATTTACCAAAATGAGATCTGGCCATATTTTTTTCCCTGAGATACACTTTAGGCTTTCAGGGTGCAGCCATTGGTTTTACTTTTTAAGAATGCTTCTATAGTCTTTGTAGGATCCAGAACCCTTCTTAGAAATAAGTAAGCAGCCTGAAGCTTTGCTGTTGTTGGTTATTGCTTTGCTTATTGTGTGCTCGCTTCCCATTTAAAAGAGGAGAGCTATGGGAACCATGTTGGAAACTGAGGTTATTGTGTCTAGAAGAGTTCCAAACCCACCACTGCATTGTAATTTTTAAGGTGACTAAAAAGGGGAAACTACATGGGGAATTATATTAATTTAGCTAATTTTTAATTTAACTAATCTAAATTTATTTTTTACCAGTCCTGCTTCTTCTTTGAGTTGTCTCCAGTCACTTTTGTGAATCTGACCCCCCCGCCCCCGCTTTCTGTTTTATCTACCAATAGTTGATCATCCTTATGTAGAAGCTATTCTAAAATAGATTATATAGTATTATGTGCATGATTAATAAATAAATAGTTGTTAAATAGTATAAGCTATTGTAGAATAATAACTGAGAAGTGGAATAGCAAAGCTTCCAAATCAAAAGTTTCACTACCAACTGGCATTTTGCAGAGAATTAAATACTCTATTGATTATTTCTCATATGGAAACCAATCTTTTTTCCAATGAGGTCAAGAGTGCTTGTGCAAGTGTATTTGAATCTTGTTCAGAAGGCTGAGCACAGAGATGACAACTTGAACAAGTTTTGTTGGTGACATTGTGGAATATGAATCGAACTCTTTCCATGTAACATATTGGTTGATGACAGTATAATAGCAGACTTCTTGTTTATCGTAAAAGTAATTATTTGGTTAGTGGAAAATTCTTAAGATCCATACAGAGGTAGAAATGACTCAGAGGGAATACAAAATTGGGCTAAAAATAATTTAAAATACAGGTTAAATGTATATTTTTAAATGATTGCTCATATATGTGTTTTTCTTCTCTTTTCTTTCAATAAGGATTTCCTTCGTAACATCCCAGGAAGCATCTTCTCATCTGAGCTTTGTGATCAGTGGGTTTCCTTAATGGATGAAGGGAACCATGAAGAAAAAATGAAAACCATCTATAGGTAACATTGCTTGTGTAATTTCCTGTTTCAGTTTTTCAGAAAATATCAAGGGGCAGTAATCTTCCACTTAGCGGGAAATATGTTTCAGAACTGAGAAGACTGATTAAGAAAAAGGAGAATTTTGAGAATCAGTTGTGAAATCCTTTCTGTTGATTTTATGTTGCTAGACTAATGGAACAGCTTCCAAGTGCCAATGTTGTGCTGTTGCGTTATCTCTTCGGAGTATTACACAGCATACAAAAGCAATCTGAAGGCAACCAGATGACTGCATTCAATTTAGCAGTGTGCATTGCACCCAGCTTGCTCTGGCCTCCGGCTCCTGCAGATCCTGGCACTGAAGGAGAATTCACCAAGAAGGTGAGCAATAATTCTTCAGGTTCTTTTCTTGGGGCCACTTCAGATTTTTCAAGGATCAGTAGAAGAGGAAGTACAGCACCTTCTCAATTCTTCTCAATTCATGTCTAAAGAGGGGAAATGGGATAGGTATTGTCCATTTTGAAAAAAGAGTTGGAAGCATGCAGATTTATTCACACTTCTCTACTTTCTTGG
Source organism: Bothrops alternatus (assembly GCA_034064705.1). NCBI lineage: Eukaryota > Metazoa > Chordata > Lepidosauria > Squamata > Viperidae > Bothrops > Bothrops alternatus. Next base: position 2,459,856 of record JARGCV010000166.1, read on the forward strand.
GAAATAGGCCCGTAGATCTCAATTTCTGAGTGAACCTAGATCCCTTCCTTGACACTCGTACAGAAAGGTAACATGGGATTTGGCTCCAAAATGACTCAAGCTATAAATGTCTTACTTTTGTCTGCCATCCAACATCACACTGTTCTGTCTTCCTGGCAAGCATTGGTGCATGTTAAGACATAGATCAGAGGTCCCCAACCTTTTGAGCACCAAGGACCGGTTCTGTGGAGAGAAGTTTTTCTGCAGACTGGAGGGGGCGTGGTTTCATGTATGCTTGAATCCCGCAGATGGGGCTTTGCTTGTTTGTGCGGCCTGGTTTCTGGCATGCCGTGGCCTGGTACTGGTCCATGGACCAGGGCTTGGGGACCCCTGACATAGATGCTTTCCCGTATTAAGCATTCAAGCTGAATTGGTTTAAGGTCATAGCCTTTCCATATTCATCTGCTTGAATATTTAAGCTTGCCTCAAGCGGGCGATACTCTGTTTTCCCACAGAAATTATTATATAGTTGCTAATGTGGAGGCATTCATGGACAAGAATTTGCACTCAGGCACTCAGATGAAGAGCAGCCATCTTCCTACATTTCTCCTCTTTTACCAATGTGATCATTTATCATTGTAGAACATTTTCTGATTCCAACCCTGTATTGGGAGGCAGCCTAGAACAAACAGGTTGCAATAGGAGGATTTGTGTGGGAGGGAAAAGAACTGGCATAGACATAAGAGAGCACATAATTTACAAGAGATAATAAGGAAAATGTTCTAATACTGAGCTGAAGAAGGATCTTTGGGAAAAGCCTGCTTGGTGCCAAGAGAACAGCAGGACTAGAAGGAAATCTCACTTGGTTTTATTTATTTTTTTCTTTGAAAGAACATGCTTTATACATATAGGATGAGGTTTGTCATTGAAGGGATTTTGGAAGGTTTACATAACTGCACATTTCTTCCTAACACATAATGCTATTACTGAAGATGCTGTGACATTAATTGAAAGGAGTAAAAGTAAAAACAAGTTAAAAATGAACCTTCCACCTGGTGGGCCAACAGAGGCAAGCTGGAGTCCTGTAATGAACTATTTGACTTACCTTGAATTCCATGGTGACCTTCATGCCTTAATCTCGATATCCTTTTTTTGTTCACAGGTTTCTGTCCTTGTACAGTTTCTCATTGAAAATTGCTGCAGGATCTTTGGGGAAGAGCTTACTTCTGTCTTTGCAGATATTTTGCCCAAAAATGATAACCGGGAAGATGGTTCAGGTAACATAAACTAAAGGAAAAAAAAGCAAAAAACGTATAGTGGGAGTGGAGTGTAATATTCTAGTTTTTTAATCTAGTTTTCACAAGTTATTGAATGGCATTTTTATGAGGATTGCAGTATATATTTCAGATCACATTATGGGCCTAGTCAGTGTGTGGTCAAAAATGCAAGAGACTCGTAGGAACAAGTTGCATGAAGGTGAATGAATAGCCTTCCTCATAGCCATCACTCTGCTGGACCATATCTTAGGATGTCTCTAATAGATAAAATTAGTTTAACAACTGAAAAGCATGCGTATTTGTTTGTTTGTTTGTTTGTTTGTTTGTTTATACACACACACACACACACACACACACACACACATTATCTGCCGAACTTGCCACATGGTAACTCTGGGCAGCTTACAATATTAAGAGATAACACTGTATAATAATAGAAAGACAATACTATAAAATCAACCTAGCTAAAAAGATGGGGGGAGGGAATAAGATGAGAGGGGAAGAGAGTGGGATCTTTGTTAATCAATCAACCGCCCCCAACGTGAAGCTCCTCCATTGAAGCCCCAAAGCAGCTGGCAGAGCCAGGTCTTTAAGCTCTTATGGAAGGTCAGGAGGGCTGGAGCCGACCTCTCTTTGGGTTGTGTGTGTGGGAGGTTAAGAGGGCAGGTGCAAGGGCAGAGAAGATCTTTTCCTGGACCCCACTAGCCGGAATGCTTGGGCTGATTGGGCCTGCAGCATGCTTCCTGTGCTGGCATGGATAGGGCAGGCCAATCCTAGTGGGATGAGATGGTCATCCAGGTAGCCTGGACTCATCCCATGAAGAGCTTTAAAGATAATTATTGACACCTTGAATTGCACTCAGAAGCAAACCAGCAGCCAGTGCAGTTCGCAGAGCAATGCAATTATATGGGCCATTCTTGGGGTTCCAAAAAACTGCCTGCGCTGCTGTGTTCTGCACCAGCTGCAATTTCTAAATCCTCCAGTATTGACCTCTGAAAAATAGTAAATAAACTTACTGTTGCTTTATTCAGTAGTTTGGCTCTAGATTGGGCTGAGGAAACCTCAAAATTTGGTAACACCTGTTTTCATATTTTTGCAGATCTCTCTTCTTTTCATCTGAATGACTCCTCCTATGATAGTTTGGAAAATGAATTAAATGACTGCACAGACCCCACATTTAACAACCTTTTTAAAAAGCGAGGGAAAGAGAACAGGAGTAGAGACTCTGTTTTGACTTTGAGCGACTGTGATTTGGACTCACCAGAAGCTGGAGATGCTCAGATTAAATTACCAATCAAGTCTCAGCCAGTATGCATTTCTGTGGGCTTCCATCAGAAGTCTTCATCACGGGAGCACTCTGAGAATGAGTCTCTGTGTTCCATCACATCAGGTTATTCGTCAACGGCCATCTCAGATGTTCTGAAAAGCTCAAGGAGGCATAGGCGCTGTTCAGAGCCCACAATTGGTCTTCTTGACTCCAAGTTTACACCACTCAGTGGGTTTCATGAAAGTGCTGTGCGCAAAGCCAGCTGTGATGCTGTTCTGTCCCACACAAATGAAGACTGTGTCGAGCAGTTTCGTTCTCTCCAAGTAGAAGGCCAGAAACTTATAAATCAGAATTTGGTTATGGGGATAGAAGTAAGCAGCAAGGATGATCCTGAAAGTCATATCAGTGAAAAGAAAGATGTTTCTAACTGTCTTCTCCTGCCGCCACCACTTAGATTAAATATTTGCTCAAGGACTAGCTGTTCTAGTCTCTCATCACCAGGGACTTCCCCATCAGGGTCTTCAATGAGCTCTCTTGATAGTGCTTTTTCCCAGTTTTCGGACTATTCGGTGTTTACTCCAACTGAGGCTTCCTCTCCTCTAGACTGTGCCTCTCAGCCACAAAGGAAATTTGGAGAAGTTTCTCCTGATTTTAATCCTTTTTCAGGAGTCCACATTGGATCTGGAATTAGCACTTTTCCTAACCAAGCCAACAATAATCAAACCAGTAGCTTGATACCTATTAAGAAAGAGAACCTGGAATGGCTTTCTCATAAAAACCCGGTCACTCTGCATCCCAGCACGTGGTTGAAAAGTGGTGCTTCCACCATGAAAAACTGGACTCTACGGAAAAGGGAAAGAGCCTCCAAGCAGGATGAGAAAAAGAACACTTCTGTGAAAATAACTTTGGAGTCAGCAGCATTTTCTTCTGAGAATAATTTAGCTCAGGGGCAACAAGCAATGGGCAACATTTGTGCAACAGATGTCAATTCTGTAGCGGGTTACATGGAGAGAGGATCTTTTCAGGAAGTTGGGCAGCTCACAAGCCTTCCTTCCTGCCCCATGGAAGCCCAGGAGAAGCGGCTAAAAGCCTTAGAGCTTTTAGCAGAGCAAAGCAAGGAAGAGGAAGAAGAGGAAAATTCTACATTGCTTCTTCCTTATAAACAGCAACCACCCAGTCTTAAGCCACAGTCTCAAAATAAACCCAAGCTAGATGTTGATTTGGGGGCCGACCATCAGTGGGTCATTGAGAGAAAGTTAAATGAAACTGCACGTTTCAAAGGAGTTGCAGTCCAGCAAGCAGCAAATTCCAAAACTGATAAATCTTCATTGAGCAGAGAGCCCAAAGATGCTGACACCAACTTGGAAAATGAATATTGTGCCTCTGCACACTTAGTCAGGGCTGAGGGTGAATGTTCATTTCAAATGGCTCCAAATAATAGTTTTTCCAAATCACCGGAAGGAACTGATGCTAATAAAATGGAATGGCTGAAAAAGTTGTGCAGTGATCCCAAATTCAAGAATACAGACCAGACATTTTTCACAGAGGAATCCTATGTTTGAGCAACTGATACAAAAGAATGTTATTTCAATTTAACTTGGTGTTGCTTTAATATCCCAGGGGATGTAGTCTCATCAGGGAACTGAGGGAACTTGTGCTATTTGAGGGATGAGTGGAATGATTTTCTTAGCTATATTCTTGCAATTTTTAAAGACATTTCCTGGTATCTGGGAAGGTCACGTGAAATGTTTTAAGAGAAACACTTGATTGTATAACACTAGCAAACACTTGTATATGTGCTTGCTATGTAACTTTTTAAAAAATAACTTGTGTATATTCTGGACATTGTAAATTTATGTTTAGTGTCCATGGTGATTTGGCTGTAATGTGTAAGTTTGGCTTGGCCTTCATAACTTTGGTATTGTACTCTTATTTTGAAGCCAATAGTCCATTTCATTGTTCTCCAAGAAAGGATGGCTTAAAGTTTATGAAGTGTCTGTTCAGTAGTTGCAGTCACTTTCTTCCCTTACCAAGAGAAAAAAAAAGGATGACTTTTGACCTTTTTTGTAACTTAAAAGTCCAAGTTATATGTATATCACCATGCTGTGTTCCATTTGGCTATTAATTTTTATTTGTTTCCTTTTTTGTTTTATAATGATGCTCTCCAATGGCATTACATTTTGCTGGTGGTGATGATGATGGCATTGCAGGCAGAGCTTACATAATTATTCTATGTGTCTTTATTATAATATATTGAAAGTAATGCATTTATCTTCAAAAAGCTTCAAGACTGTATAATATATCTTGGTAATTTTTTTTTGCTATTGTATATGTTCTGAAATAAATGTGTATTTTTCTACATGTGGAAAACACTCAACTTTCGAGTGGGTGGGCTCTGGCAGGGATGTGTAAACATTCACTGAATTCTGAAATACAGAAGTACAGGTAGTCCTTGCTTAATGACCAAAATTGGGACCAGCAACTCTTATGCCAAGTGTTGCAGATATTAAGTGAGACATCACAGGACTGCAACAGACTTAGGACATTAATTCTGCCATGGGTGGTAAGTGAAATATTATGTGAACGCACCTTGCAATTATAGTGCCAGTTTCTCCACTGACTCTGCTTGGGGAAGCCAGCTGTGAAGTGCACAAAAGATTATCATGTGACCCAGGGATGCTGCAACAGTCATAAATACAGTGGTACCTTGGTACTCATTGTTAATTGGTTCTGAGAAACTCTGAGTAATAAAAAGGGGATACCAAACCATGTGACTTACCACGTCACCCTTTGTTTTTGCCAGGAAGGACTTTCTGTCTGTCCCTTTTCCTATGTCAGAGACCTTCCCAGCATGGCTGACTTCCTGTCCACCCTCTGCGACCATCCCCCGCTTCCTTTTCTAGTGACATTCATAGCACAGCTGACCTATACCAAATCAAGACCAAATCAAATGAAATAAAATTGAATTAAAGCTAACGTAGTGACTCATTTAAAAATTCTCCATTTTTGGTCACATTAAAGCTGCAAGTTGGCAGCATTTGGAATAATTATTGAATAAGGAGTGTTTGCTTGTTGTATATTTACATAGACATCCGTCTTAATTATTGCAACACTGTGATTTCTTCTTTCGCATTCCCAGTTCCCTTCAGTACAGCTCTTCTACTGTGAACTCTTGCCTTGAACTGCTTGAATGGATTATTCAGTTGATGAGGCAGGAAATCTGCCAGTAAAATAACATCCTCTGGGCTTGTTTTCTTTTTTAAAGTTGTGCTAAAGAAGACAAAAGCTCTGAGATTAACATTGGGAAGTTGTAATTCTGACTCCTATTGTTTTGGTGTTTTGTTGTGGGGGGAAAAAACTCATAAGTCTTCAGACCATTGAGAACTTTAGAATAATTATGATTTCTTACTCAAGAAGTGCTGCTGCTTTGTGGGCTCAGGGCTGCCCACATACCATGTGTTTGCTCAACCAACAGTTACTTAAGCATATGGAAGGAACTTCTATTGATCTGTTCATAATGGAACATGCTGGATAATTTTAAAATTAGAGCGACTGAAAAGTAATCACGCCTCTTCAGAGGATAGTCCCCACAATCTGGGATTTTAAATTATTTTGCTTTTACATTCATTTTAAATCATTGTTTGTTTCCTTTAAACCAGATGGATAAATTTCAGGAAGCTGGTATCTATCTTCTTTTCTTTTAAAAGGCCCATGATTCACTAACAAGCATCCATTGCAAAACTGGGACAAGGGCCATTAGGCTATTTAGCCATTGTATCTGAGATGGTCAGAAGATCTGTATGTGGTAGGAAAAAAACTGCACATTTTAACAGTGTGGAGATGACATTTGTTGTCTTGTAAGTACTATAAAAATAGCCCCTATCAGTAAATCTCAAGCTTATTTATTTAAAAAAATTATATGGCCATCCATCTTACCTACAAACTCTGGGCAGCTAACATCAACAAAAAGTAATACAGATAGTCCTCAACTTACAATCACAATTGAGCCCAACATTTATGTTGCTAAGTGAGAAATTTGTTAAGTGAATCACTGCAGTTCTTAAATTAGTAACACAGTTGTTAATGAACCTGGTTTCCCCATTGACTTTGCTTGACAGAAAGTCGCAAAAGGGGGGATCATGGGGATGCTGCAACAGTCCTAAGTGTGAAAAATGGCCATACGTCACTTTTTTCCAGTGCCATTATAACTTCAAACGGTCACTAAATGAACTGTTGTAAGTCAAGGACGAGCTGTATAATAAAATTTTCACATGCCACAAGCTCCTTTCATTTCAGGAGGGAATTCAACAAAGTTATACTGGATCCTTTTGAATTTGTACTCTCCCAAAAATAATTCAAACCCAAAGAGCATTGAACATTACAAAATGCTTCGCAGAAAGAAAATCCAAAAATAGTAATCTTTACTCTTCCATTTTTTTGATGAGTTAAAGCAAAATACTTCAGTCAGAAAGCAGACTATTTTCAGTGTTGTTCAAGAACTTCATATTATGCTACCAGAGATTAATTGCTTCATCATTCCTGAAAATGATGCTGAAAAACAAAAAATGACCGAATTCAGTAGACACTACAGCTACTTATCTTTATGTTAATGCACCAATGCTAGCATCACCCCTAAGGGATTCAGGAAGCCTGTCAGAGACTTCCAAATATACGGATTATGTTAACGTCGCAAAAGCGCACACACATCTTTACTAATTTGCTTGTTCCAGAAACTCAGCGATATGTCAGAACGTCAGAGTTCTTAAGTTACATTTTTATTTTTAAACTGAGTACTTCCAGAGAGAAGGCTTAGTTCCAGCAATCAAAAGACACCATACAACTGTTTCATCTCTTCCACTTTAATATATTTTTCTAGATTGAAAAATGGAAGGAAATGTCAGGAAGGTTACAAAAAAGACACGATTATCTCTCTACCAGGAAAAAAATTAGGGATGAAATGACACAATAAAAGCCTCCTTTGGAATTAATTAACAGGATATTTTTTACAGTTACAAGAACCCCCAATCTATCCTGAATCTCTAGAGAATTTATGACATTTAGATGTTGCCAATTGAGAATAAATGCATTCACACATTGTGCTAAAACAGTGATGGCAAACCTTTTAGAGACCGAGTGCCCAAACTGCAACCCAAAACTCACTTATGCATCATCGGTGGGTGTGGCCCATTGGCTGGGTGTGGCCCATTGGGTAGGTGTGGCCCATTGGGTGGGCGTGGCTGAGGTAACGCCAGACTGGGTGGGACTAAAAAGTTCAATCAATCAGTTCTAACTTTGCAAGATCTTTTTTTTCCCGTGAGAAGTTGAAATTGACTGGTTGATTGAACCGGGTTTTTTTTGCACATGGCAGCGGAGGCCTAAAGCGAAAAGGTTTTATAAAACCCAGATGAAGGCCTAGGACTGGGGCGATGGCGCGCGTGCCCACAGAGAGGGCTCTGAGTGCTGCCTCTGGCACCTGTGCCATAGGTTCACCACCACTGTGCTAAGACATGATTTCACTACAGTTTTGTAAATAAGTGCGGCAGTGCAACATGTTATCTCAATTACTACAGCTTATAATATATGGACCATATACATAAGTAGGAAGATAGCTGAGCCATCATTTCTCAGACATCTGAAAGGTTTTCTTCCACCCAGAGAATACCTATGGGCAGTGAATTCTATAACCTCATGAGCTGTAACTGGCAGATGTTTTGAATAAACAAAAATCACTGAAACTTGCCAAGAGGAATTTTATAACACCGCATATCATGAAACAAACCTCAGTCCTAAGATATCCAAAGGAAGGTAAGTGATTAAATGCTTGTAATGATATTGCAATACAACTCTGACTCTTCTCAGGTGATGTCACAATGCAGATATGAAAGGGCAAAGTATATGTCATGACATCACGACACATTTTGTCATCCTGCCACCATTATGGTTAGGAACAGATGGCTATATTGCTGCCCAAAAGGGGTTGCTGACCCTCTGAGTTGGTAGTTTTTTAAGGGCATCTTTCTTAATCTGAAATCCATTGTAGCAGTTGGATTAGTATTCTTGTGATCTCAAGCTCTAATTTATAGAACATTAATGCAAACCTACTGACAGAGATGCTAGCCATTGTACACCAACAATTTTTGGAGCATCAGTTTCTCAAGAATTATCAGCTAGAATACCATTGAATTCTAATCACTTGATGAGCACAAAGAGAAAGGAAGAACTGTTGCCTTTCCACTTTGGCCTCAGACATTTCTGATTTCTCTTTGTGGGCCAGAGTTATCTGCCAGGACTTAAAAGTACATATACTTCTTTACGACTTTTAATCACAATTTCATTCATTTTCTTGCATTCAGGAATTGCCTGGTACCATTATTACAGATGGATTCAGTTGGTTTCCATGATTTGCCATAATAAATGTCATTCCAATAAAATGCAATATTTCTTTAAAAATTGTATAGTAAATCATATCTCAATCATAAACCAACAGAGATAGAACCCTAGATGGCCTATGGCCTACTACCTTTAAATATTTAACATCTTCTGCTTTGAAGTCTCTGCAAAAGGTTATTTCTAAAATTAGTAGGTGGGGACTGACCAAATGGCTGGCAATTGGACCACAACTGAAAAAAAGTTTTCACCCTCCATCCTTCATAACCATATCCACAGCATCTTTTCTCACAATGCTCATATTGGACGTGCAAATTCTATCTATAGCCTTCACAAATACAACCAAAACCCAAGCCATAAAGCACAATATTGGTACTGTAATAAACAACATCATGAATTAGACCAGCGGTTCTCAACCTATGGGTCGCGACCCCATTTGGGGTCGAACGACCGTTTCGCGGGGGTCGCCGGACACCGCGGTCTGCCATTTTGTTTTTTTGTTTTTTGTTTTTTTGTTTTTTTCGTCACGCACGCGCCGCGCATGTGCGGATTGGCCCGTTGCGGTCCGCCTTTTTTGTCGCACGCGCCACGCATGCGCGGTTCGGGCCATCATGCACGTGCGCCACGCATGCGCGGATCGGCCCATTGCGGTCCGCCATTTTGTTTTTGTTTTTTTCTGTCGCACGCACGTCGCGCATGCGCGGATCGTCGCGCACCGGGGTTGCACCGCGCATGGGCGGGGCAAGTGGGGTCTCAACCTGAAAAAGGTTGAGAACCACTGAATTGGACATAGAAGCCAATGGGCAGCAAATGCAGCTCCTGTTATCCTCCTATAATAGCTATCGTCTATCAGAAGCAGCCTGTTGTGTTTTGCCCAGCTGTAACTTTCAAGTCATCTTCAAGGGCAACCCCATGTACAGCAAATTGGAGTGGTCTAAAAGTGACCTGATAATGGCAGGAGTCATTGTTGCTACAACCTCCCATCCCATGCCATCTTCTTTAAGAATGATGAATGACATCAACCCCTCTCACATTACTTCGAAAACTCCCTTGCCTAGGAGCTCCAATAAGCTAGGACAACTTCCCATAAGAATTCTCAGAGATAAGAGATTCACATGCCGGGAAATGTTTTTTTCTGTGAGCCTTGAAATACAAATCAGGAGACCATTTGCCTTCCAAAAAACAACATTCAGTTTCTATCTCTAAGCAGTCTTGTTATTTTTATTTTTTGTATATGAATCTCTACCCTATCCTTCAAGAGAAGACCATTTCCCTTGTCAATTTATAAAAAGCAGTATTCTTATAAAACAGAGAATGGATATCATCACTGAAAGTGTATCCTCAGTTTGAAAGAGGTGTAACAGTTCATCAAGATTATAGTCCTGAACTTGCAGTTTCTGTGCTTGTTTGCTTTTGATTTATAGGCTGTGTAAATCAATAAGTCTTCCACCAATTTATGGTATAAAAGCTGAGAAAATGAACTGAATGTTTCAGATTCAAAATCCAATTCAGGGACAGTTCATTCTAGAAAAGATTAGGAAACAAAATAAAGCTTTTAAAAATACTTTTTAAGCAATTGCTTGATGTACCCATCAAACACCGCTAGATTATGCAATAGTACTTTATCCATCCTTGCTTCAGTCACTTCATCTTCCTTGCTAACGTCAGGCTAATATTGAACCCATAAGATGACATGTTAGCAAATAAACTTAACATGTATTATTTCTAAAGTAATACACATTCTTTTTAGATACTCTTTGTCTACATCTATCAGCATTAGTTTTAGCAACATGTCATTTAACATATAGTTCTAATTTCAGGTTTAAATTCTAGAGCTCTAGGTTAGACAAAACGGTGTTTTGGACATTGTGTGAACTCCAAGTCAACTCCCTAAAGAGATTGTCTTTTCTTGAGATGACAAACCCAATGCAATCATGGGGAAAATTGTATTTGATTAAAAAGGTTGTCAACAGGTGAATTTAACCATATCTGCTTTGAATTTAATTCAGGATTATGAATTTAGATTCAGCACATGAACCTTCAAGTAAAGTTTTCCTGGGCAAGTTTCTGAAATTATGTTTGGCAAATATTTTCCAAAGTGATTTCCCATTATCTCCTTCCTGGGGCTGGGGGACTGTCCCAAGAACACCTAGCTGTCTTCATGCCGAAAGATAGGACTAGAATTCACAATCTCCCAGTTTCTAGCCTTAAACCTTTAACCACTACACCTAACTAGCTCTTAAATAGAAAATAGAATTTAGCTATACTACACTTTGATTAGAACAATATAAAATATACTCTGGGTCCTGTGAAAATGCTAAACTAACAGATGAGACCTGATATCCATCTTCCCAAAATTCTGATGAAATAGATACAGCTGAGCCTAGTGTTTTGAAAAGCAATACTAACATATTTCAGGATTCCTTGGGGTTGTTTTTTTTCCCCTTTAGCCCTTGATGCTTGTTTAGTTCAATGGTTCAGTAATCTAGATTCTGAGAATTAGAAGAAGTTTGCATGACAGGTCATAAATTTGGCCAAGCCTAAATCACAAGTGAATAGTATTATCTGGGTAAGGCCAAGTGTTTATTTATTTTACTGGGTGTAGTCTAGTCAGAAATGGTACGTCCCTTTAAGTCAAGGCACATAACATGGTTGTTATTTTTTTTAACCTGTAAGACAGAGCATAAGCATAACTCACCCTTTCAGATAATGATACAGTGATAATAAATTACAATTTGCTACTCCTCACTGGCTGCCTAAGGGAAGGGAGCATCCTTGTGCCAGTCACATGTCAAGACATAGAAACCAATAACCTGGAAAACAGAAGCAAAAAGACTCTCAAGAGCCGAGATTTCACGGTGAAGAAAAATCCTGCTTCTAGGAAAAAATCTTTTGTAGTTCTTTCTGTCAAATAAAATCTTGAGTGTTTGGGGCAGCTCAGTATATGGAAATGCCAAAATTATGTTTATTGTGGGCAGCACAACACGGGGTTACCACATAGAATGATTGCCTGCGCCCTTATTAACCAAGGAAAGTCTTCTATTTCTCTCACTCTTCTTTATTGGTCTAACTTAATGCATTCGGGGTGTGGCACGCTGTAGTGTTTCTAATTTTCTCCTATTCTTGACTTATTCTCCAAAGCATTGGAGGGCAGGACGGAAGTAAAGAGGGGTAGCAAATGCAACTGGTTTGCTCTTGGCTTTTTCAAGCTGCTGCTGGGCCTGGCCGGCTCCCTCCCCGTCTGTCTATGTCTTTTTCTGACTCCAGCGCTACCTTCCTGCTCAAAGAGGGCTCTGCTGATTCCTACACTAGCCGCCCATCATTGGACTCCGACGTGTCGTTAGAGGAGGATCGTGAAGGTGTGAAGCGTGAAGTGGAGAACCAGGCCCAGCAGCAGCTTGAAAAAGCCAAGAGCAAACCAGTTGCATTTGCTGTCCGTACTAATGTCAGCTACTGTGGCGCATTGGATGAAGAATGTCCTGTGCAGGGATCTGCCATCAACTTTGAAGCCAAAGACTTCTTGCATATTAAAGAGAAATACAGCAATGACTGGTGGATCGGGCGGCTAGTGAAGGAGGGGGGAGACATCGCCTTCATCCCCAGCCCACAGAGGCTGGAGGCCATACGGCTGAAACAGGAGCAAAAAGCCCAGCAATCTGGGAATCCTGCCATCAGCAACCGGCGATCGCCTCCCCCATCATTAGACAGAGCACATCCCTCCATATGATGTGGTTCCTTCCATGCGGCCAGTGGTGCTGGTGGGGCCCTCACTGAAAGGATATGAGGTGACAGACATGATGCAGAAAGCTCTTTTTGATTTCTTGAAGCACAGATTTGATGGCAGAATCTCCATCACACGTGTTACAGCAGACCTGTCCCTGGCCAAGCGCTCGGTGCTCAACAATCCTGGGAAACGGGCCATCATTGAGCGATCTACAACCCGTTCCAGTATTGAAGCAGAAGCCGAAAGCACCAGCCTGAAGATGACGAATGAGACTTCGTCGAAACGTCGCCAAGGCACTTCAAATTCTACGCGGGAGAAAACCCGAAGAACCAAAGACCTACATATATATATATATATAGGGTTTTCTCCCACGTAGAATTTGAAGTGTCTTGGTGACGTTTCGATGAAGTCTCATTCGTCATCTTCAGGCTGGTGCTTTCGGCTTCTGCTTCTAGGACCAATGTGAGATTTTAGCTGTTTCTTCCTTTTAACTGCCAGTGGGGGTTTGAACTGATTGGCTGGGAGCTCAGCTGTGTTCTGATTGGGTGGAGGTGTGTTCTGATTGGTTAGGGGGTTGGCTGTGCTCTGATTGGCTGGGGGAGTGTTCTGTTTGGGTGGGGGCTTTGTTGTGCTCAGGTTAGTCAGTGTTACAAGGGGATTAGAGATGGTGAACTGTATAGCTGTTTGGCTTCGCGTTCGTGGTCGTGCCTCATCTTCATGGTGGGTGTCAGTTTACTTCGTGTATGGATTGGAGGGGTTTAAGGTGGCTAATGATGCAGCTGTGGTCTGGCTTCTGGTTTGTGGTCGTGCCTCCTCATCAGTGTGGGTTTGGGTTTGCTTTTTGCCTGGATGTGTGGTGGTGACATCCTGTGTGGTTTTTGTGAGTGTAGGTCTGGTGTCATTCCCCGTGCTATGGACTCGTCTGTCAATAAGGGTGGGTTTCTTCTGGCATATAGTTGAGGCTCGACTAAAAGACTGCACTATTACTGAGACGAAGTTAATTCTGAAGCGCGAATGAACAATATGTGATAGACTAGATACAGTAGATAGACCATATATAAGAGAAACACCAATCAAATAAAATGTATCAGGTGTATAGTTGAGGCTTGACGTGAGGAGCGAAGAATGTTTACCAAACCAGACGTTTACAAAGACTAATACCTCATGCTGTATTTTCATGTTTTATGAGGACTGCTTCTTAATATGATCCTATGTTTAATGTTGATTGCTTTAATATTGGAAATGTGTACTGAATTTCTACCTCAGGTTATTGAATTTCTACCTCAGGATCTTTTGCTAGGGATCATAAAAGATTGCACTACTACTGAGACGAATTTGCTTCCGAAGCTCGAATGAACAGTATGTGATAAACTAGAAACAGTAGTTATAACATATATAAGAGGAATGTTTACTAAACCAGACGTTCACAAAGATTAATCCTTAGTGTTGTACTGCAGGTTATATGATGATTGCCTTCTAATACGATCTTATGTTTGATGTTGATTGTTTCAATAAAAGAATTTTTTACAAAAAAAAGGGCGGGTTTCCAAATGGCTGGTAGGCGGGAGGTATCATCTCCTTTGTTCATGCTGTGTGGGTGTTTTTCTATCTCGATGGCTTCTCTGATTATTCTGTTATTAAAGTGTTCAGTTTTGGCAATAGTTCTGGTCTTTTTGAAATCAATTTCATGTCCTGTAGCTTTGAGGTGTTGGACCAGGGAAGAAGTTGGTTCCTCTTTTTTGACTGAGTTTTTGTGTTCTTCAATGCGTGCACTTATTCTTCTGTTGGTTTGTCCAATGTATGTGGTGGAGCAGGCAGTACATGGGATTTCATATACTCCTTGATTTTCTAATTCAATTTTGTCTTTAGGGTTTCTTAGGATGGTGGATATTTTTCTGTTTGTGCAGAATGCTGTTTTGATATTATGTTTGTGAAGGATCTTGCTGATCCTGTCTGTGGTGCCTTTTATGTATGGGAGGAGGGCTTTGCCGTTTTCTTGTTCTCTGTCTTGGATTTTAGTGGGAGTTTCTTTTTGGATTAAGTTGGAAATCTTATTTCTTAGGAATCCGTTGGATGTAAGTACATTAGTGAGAGTGTGTAGTTCGGTTTTTAGGTGTTGTTCGTCAGCTAGGCATTTGGTTCTTGAGATGAGTGTCTTGGCTACGGAGTTGATCTGTGCTGGGTGGTGGTGTGAGAGTGCGTGCAGATAGCGGTTTGTGTGTGTTTTCTTCTGGTAGATGGTGTGTCCTAGGGACCCATTGGATTTCTTGTAGACTAAGACATCCAGGAAGGGAAGTTGGTTATTAGCTTCTGTTTCCATGGTGAACTGTATTTTGGGGTGTAGGCTGTTGAGGTGTGTGAGGAAGTTGTCCAGTTTTTCTTTCCCATGTGGCCAGATTACGAAGGTGTCATCTACGTATCTGAGCCAGAGTTTGGGTTTGTGATCAGATTTTTCTAGGGCTTGGGTTTCAAAGTGTTCCATGTAGAGGTTTGCAATGACAGGTGAGAGGGGTGATCCCATGGGTGCTCCTTCTATTTGTTTGTATTTTTGTCCGTTATAGATGAAGTATGTGTTGGATAGACAGTGGTTGGTCAGATCTAGGATGTGTTTGGGGGGGTTATATTTGTTTTGGATAGCTGTTAAGGCTTCTTTGATTGGCACTTGGGTGAAGAGGGATATGACATCGAAGCTAACGAGTAGGTCACTGGGCTGTAAGTTTTGTTTCTTTATGATCTCTATGAACTGGAATGAGTTTTTTACGTGTGAGGTGATGGATTCTGCATAGGGCTGTAGTTGTTTGGCGAGAAATTTGGCTAGGTTTTGTAGAGGTGAGCCTATGGAGCTGACTATGGGTCTAAGTGGGGTTCCTTCTTTGTGTATCTTGGGGAGACCATAGAGCTTAGGGCATCTGGATGATTTCTCTCTGGGAATGATTCTTTGCTGGATCTCTTCGCTATATATGTATGTATGTATGTTATTATTATTATTATTATTATTATTATTATTATTATTATTTACAATTTTTATACCGCCCCCCTCCCGAAGGACTCGGGGCGGTGTACAGCCCAATTAAAACAACAACACACAAAAATTAAAATTATTAAAAATAAATTAAACAATTTGGCCTAATATTTAAAAACCCAACTAAAAACACAATCCCCTAAAACCAGTTATGGCCATTGTTGGAGCTGGAGCTATCATCCCAGGCCGGCTTGTCGGAATAAGTATGTTTTTAATTCTCGACGGAAGGAACGCAATTCCGTCATTGTACGGAGTTCGGGGGGGAGCTCGTTCCAAAGCGTTGGAGCTCCCACAGAGAAGGCCCTCCCCCTGGGGGTCGCCAGCCAACATTGTTTGGCCGACGGCACCCTGAGGAGACCCTCTCTGTGGGAGCGTACCGGACGGCGGGAGGTATTTGCTGGCAGAAGGCGGTCCTGTAGATATCCGGGTCCGTATGTATGTATGTATGTATGTACTGCCCAGGTTCGAATCCCAGAAAGGGTGAGTTCTGACTGAAGAGAGTTAAATAACTCGAAATAGCTATCTCAGAAATCCCTTATTTCTTTGTTAACAATTTTAAAAACATATATATATTTGTGCTTGCAGATGGCTCTGGGTTGAGCTGAAACAAGCAAAGGAAAGAATGATTTCTTCCTCCCATATTTGGGTTTACAGGGTGCAATCTAAAAAATAACCACTTGACACACATATTCACTCCCTGAATATTAACAAAGCGGGAGAGAGCCTGTGGCTTGAGACTAAAGCTTCTGCCTAGCATGCAGACTGCCCAGGTTCGAATCCCAGAAAGGGTGAGTTCTGACTGAAGAGAGTTAAATAACTCGAAATAGCTATCTCAGAAATCCCTTATTTCTTTGTTAACAATTTTAAAAACATATATATATTTGTGCTTGCAGATGGCTCTGGGTTGAGCTGAAACAAGCAAAGGAAAGAATGATTTCTTCCTCCCATATTTGGGTTTACAGGGTGCAATCTAAAAAATAACCACTTGACACACATATTCACTCCCTGAATATTAACAAAGCGGGAGAGAGCCTGTGGCTTGAGACTAAAGCTTCTGCCTAGCATGCAGACTGCCCAGGTTCGAATCCCAGAAAGGGTGAGTTCTGACTGAAGAGAGTTAAATAACTCGAAATAGCTATCTCAGAAATCCCTTATTTCTTTGTTAACAATTTAAAAAACATATATATATATTTGTGCTTGCAGATGGCTCTGGGTTGAGCTGAAACAAGCAAAGGAAAGAATGATTTCTTCCTCCCATATTTGGGTTTACAGAGTGCAATCTAAAAAATAACCACTTGACACACACACACACACACACACACACACACACACATATATATATATATATATAAAACTAAAATTAATACCTTAAAAAAATTCCCCCATTTCGTCACATGATATAACAAATTTAGTTTAATCTATTTCTTCTTAAAATTCAATCAATCCACAGAATCATCCCTACTATTACATCTACATAAATCACTCCTGCTTTTAAGCTCCACTAATTTCAAATAAAATATTCCAATTGATCTTAAACAAACATATTAATAAAATTTTGGGTATCCCTTCTACAACACACATAATATTCCAAGAATAACATTTTAATATTTTCACATATATTCCATCTCTTAATTTAATACATCGTTAATTACTACCCTTTCTTCTCTTATCATAGATCTCTCTAATTCTTCTGCTATTACAAAATAGTTTTCTATATAAACAGAGTAAAAAAACAAAAAAAAGAATAATTTTGACCTGTTAAGTAAAATTTAACTCTCAACCAAATTAACTATCATATCTAAGACAAACATATTATTACACCACTTATTATCTTACTGCTTTCATTTACTCAATTAGATTGTCAAATCAGTCCAAATCTCTAAAGCCTTTTTGACCCAATAATTAAGATTTTAAATCACATTTTTAAATCTAACTCTGGCTTTTTTTCTATACGAAGCTGGTTTCCGTAATGTCGCATCTATGTCATCAAATCTCAGTATTTGAGTACTAATGTTTATCAACAAATCGATCAGATCAAAATTCCCTTCCCCTTCTTCCAGTATCATATAAGCAATATAGTCCATTTTATTCCATATTATAATTTCAGCTTGATTATCCAGGTTGTCATAACTTTCAATCGATCGCGTCTAGCTGTCAATTCCTGTTAATTTTGGCAATGGGAGAACTTCACTTATAGTCATTTTTTGATCTTCAAAGTTCTCCATTTGTACATAGACTTGTGAAATATCCTCCTCTGTATAGTTAGTTGATTTATAGAGTAGTTATTTAAGGTCTCAATCTGGGATTTTGGGTCCAGAATTTTTCTAAAGTTCAATTGATCAGTGAGTTCTTCCATCTCAAATTGTGTACACTGGTGCATATAAGCTTCTTCTTGGCCTGTAGATTGGTCTTTTAAAAATTGAGGCTCAGCTTGTGATTCTAGAAGATGGTCTTTAGTTTTTCTCCATGACTTCATCTCCTCCGTCATTTCCAATATTTTTTTCAATATCAGCTCATAATCCAGTCCAGAATTCAATTGATCAGTAACTTCTTCTTCCATCTCAGATTGTGTATACTGTTGCATATAGGCTTCTTCTTGGCCTATACATTGATCTTTTAAAGTTTGAGGCTCAGCTTGTGGTTCTGCAAAATAACCTTTAGTTTTTCTCCATAACTTCATCTCCTCTGTCATTTCCAATATTTTTTCCAATATCAGCTCATAGTCAAGCTGTGGGTAAAAGTCTTCTATTTCCATAGTAAAAGAGTCTATTAATCTTTTTGTGGAAACTATATTTATTAAGAGTCCAAAAACATCCGCCTCCACAATTTTTAAATCACAAACACAACCCACAGCTGTTTCAAGCCTTTATCTTTTCTTCTTGTTAATTCCTAAAGTAGTGTTCTCCAAACACCAAAAACAAAGACATTAGAATTGCAGTAAATATTTTCGCCACAAGATGTCCTCAGTAAGCTATAGAAAGCTTTTTCTTTGCACATTAAAAGCCTTTATCTCATTAAGAATGACAACGAAAGAGACCGAAAAAAGCAAATATCTTCAGTATAGTAAGTAAAATAATGCTCTCAATTAGGAATCTTTCCAGGGATGCCGAAATCCAAAAGGTTCAAAATATAATAAGTGCTATTCTGTAGTTTTGTTTAAAGTATTTTTTCCCCAAACAGACAGAAGCTGCTTTCTTAGAACAGGGAAGTCATCCAAAAAGCAAGCTCTTTGCAGGAAAAATAGTTCAGAATGGAGAGAGGGAGGAAACGTCTCACCCGGATTCACCACAGTGGTTCTTTATGCTTAGATGATTTTCTGACTTCAGCTGGCACAGCGAAGTGATTGGCCATTTTACTGACCAATCTTCTTCTCCATCGGTCCTATGGAGTTAGCTCGGACTGTAGGGGGAGCTGCCGCTCCACTGCAGCTGAGCAAAAGCCTCCTCGACAGTGGTCGCCCCTCCAGGGTGATTTAAGACCCGTATAAGGGTCTACTGGTAGAGAGAAAACAGCCAACGAAGAGCGACAGCTCTTCGTATGGCTGAGGGTGCCGTGATCCAGAAGCGGAAGTCCCCAGTCAGCTTCTAACAAGCAACGTCAATGGGGGAAAGCAAGATTCTCTTAACAACCACATGATCCACTTAACAACTGCAGTGATTCACTTAGCAACTGTGGCAAAAAAGAGTGTAAAATGGGACACAACTCTAATAATAATAACAACAACAACAATGACAATAACAATAATAATAAAGTTGGAAGGGACCTTGGAGGTCATTTAGTCCAACCCCCTGCTCAGGCAGGAAACCCTATACCATTTCAAACAAATGACTGTCCAATCTCTTCTTAAAGACTTCCAGTGTTGGAGCATTCACAGCTTCTGGAGGCAGGTTGTTCCACTGATTAATTGTTCTGACTGTCAGGAAATTTCTCCTTAGTTCTAGGTTGCTTCTCTCTTTGATTAGTTTCCATCCATTGCTTCTTGTCCTGCCTTCG
Organism: Bothrops alternatus; assembly: GCA_034064705.1. Classification (NCBI taxonomy): domain Eukaryota; kingdom Metazoa; phylum Chordata; class Lepidosauria; order Squamata; family Viperidae; genus Bothrops; species Bothrops alternatus. Next base: position 2,479,505 of record JARGCV010000166.1, read on the forward strand.
GGTGCTTTGGAGAATAGCTTGACTCCCTCTTCTTTGTGACAACCCTGAGATATTGGAACACTGCTATCATGTCCTCCCTCGTCCTTCTCTTCATTAAACTAGACATACTCAATTCCAGCAACCATTCCTTATATGTTTTACCCTCCGGTCCCCTGATCATCTTTCTTGCTCTTCTCTGCACTCTTTCTAGAGTCTCAACATCTTTTTTACATTGTGGTGACCAAAACTGGATGCAGTATTAACAACTGCCTTACTTCACAACAGAAATTTTGGATTCAATTGTGGCTGCAAATCAATTTCTACCTGTAGTTTGATACAAGTGTGATACAAATATCCATGTTTAGTGCTTCAGAAACCTATATACTGGTATGAATTACATCTTAACTAGCAAATCTGAAGGGCATGTACAAGTGATTCAAAAAAGATGTCAAGATGGTGTCCAGAACACAACTGAAGCTGCTATCTTGATTTTTTTTTTTGAGTTATCTTGCAGATGACCCTACAACTCTATCTTTTAATTACTATGGTAGTAATAGCAATACTGAATTAAATTTCACAATTTTGCTAGATTGTTTTATGTGACTTTTTAAAAGAATTGTACAAAATTAATGTTTAATATTGAATTTCTGTATGAAACATAGGGCTTCTTTAGGAAAGGGAAAATATAAATTTAAAAAAGGCATGGCAACAGTCAAATTATTCTAAAATTATTTACAACCAGAAAAGACATATTATAGGATATAACCTCATTTACATGCACGCATACACACACAGAGTGTAAGCATATATACTTTTTTGCCAAATATTTTTATAACCATCACTTTTTTTTCCAATTGTGTAGACCACACATATGTCTTCTACTAGAAATTAGGTCCATATGTGCGGATTTTTCAATTTAGCAAATGAAAACATTTAAAGACAAGAAGGCTGCATTTCACAGAGGAATTAGGATACAGTATTAAAATAAATGGCAAACTTACTTCATTTAGATGTGATTAATCCATTTTATCCAGATAAAACTTTTTCCCTTTATCCCATTTGCCTTATGAAGAATTATTAATACCATATGGCATTCCAGAGATGCAAGTTTTGCTCCATTTAATGACCTTTCTTGCCACAGTTGTTAAGTAAATCACTGCAGTTATTAAGTTAGTAACACAGTTGTTAAGTGAATCTGACTTCCCTATTGACTTAGCTTGTCAGAAGATCACATGACTCTAGGACACTGTGATCACATGACTCTAGGACACTGAAACCAGCATAAACCTAAGTCAGTTGCCAAGTGTCAGAATTTTGATCACATGGCCATGGAGATCCTGCACAAAAGTCATATGTGTGAAAAACGGTCATACATCACTTTTTCCGGTGCCATTGTAACTTCAAACATTCACTAAACAAATCATGGACTACCTGTACTGAGCCTACAATCTTCCGGCCATGTTCTCATAACATAACTGATCGCATCATCCATGACTTGCTTTAAAGAATAGAAAAAGAGAAGGCATTTTACCTCATCTCTGCAAGCACCAGAAAGGAAGTTGGGAAAGTGTCACTTCTTTTGTTTTCCCCTGGAGCAAAAAAATTTAGTTGTGGTAACCCAACTGCTATCAACATAACCCCAATTGTACTTAGGATGTCACTTCCACACCCCAGGTGCCCAAAGGTAGAGGGCATAAAAAGAACATAAGAGTTGGAGTGACTCCATACAACTTCATCTATGTTTCTGCAGCTGGGTAAGAGAATTAATCCCCATCAATCTACTTTTGCCTGTTTGCATACTGTGTTTTCCTGAAAATAAGACCTGGTCATTTTTTTCCCCTCCAAAAGAGGCACCAGGTCTTATTTTCGGGGGGTATCTTTTTCACTTACCATGTGGCAGTGGCACCAAGAGCCCCACCCAGCTGGCCCATTTCTTCTGCGGCCGAAGGAACAGCTTCATTCTGCAGCTGAGAATGGAGCTCTGACCTGCATTTCACAGTCAGAGGCCTTTCTGGAAAGCCTATGCAGCCGAGAACCAAACTTGTCCTAGCTTGATTTTTAGGCATGTGCTTTGTCCCAAAACTATTTTTGGTGTAGGGCTTATATTAGGCCCACGCTCCAAAAAAATCAACCTAGAGCAGGAGTGTCAAACTCAATTTCATTGAGGGCCGCATCAGCATTGCGGTTGCCCTCAGGGGGTTGGGTGGGTGTGGCCAGGGTGGGTGTGGCCTACTGGGTGAGCGTGGATGGAGTGGGTATGTGGCCTACTGGGTGGACATGGCCAGCTCTACACCGTTCGCGTCAAGGGTGCCTGTGGGGGCCTGGGCAGGAGTGGGACAGATCTGAGGGTCTCTGGCAGAAGGTAGTGGGACCAGGGCAAGTGCCAAGGCATGGTCCACTGGAGGAGCCTCACTGTTCCTCTCAGGCCATGCGGGGGGGCTTATGGAGCTAAGACTGAATGCGTTTCAACATAGATGACCACCACAAAATTGTACATTGGCTCCCGGCTGGCCTGGGGCAGGGCCAAGGCAGAGGAGGCCGTTCCCTCACTGTTTCCAGGATGGCTTCATGGGCCACATGAAACCACTTTGCGGGCCACATCCAGCCCCCGGGCCTTGTGTTTGACATGTCTGAGCTAGAGCTTATTTTTGGGGCGGGTCTTACTTTCGGGGAAACATGGTGGCTCTTTGTTTCTGATCAGGGCACAATGAGTAATCAGCTCCTCTTAAACCCCACCCCCACCCCATTAATTATACTTGTTTATATGCTGACTCCCCATACCACTAATTAAATAAATGCTATGTGAACAGGGCTAATATACAGAACTTATATACTTTGCCTCTGGCATAAGGCAAATCCTGAATGTTATGTTATGTTACGTTACGTTATGTTGTATTGTTATGTTAATGGCAAAAGTGCAGTGAGCAAGTCTTAACATGATGTCAAAATGCTTTGGAATATACTTGTATGACACAGGAATCAAGTATGTTATGCAAACACAGCCAATGTAATTATAGTTTAGTGAGTTGTGTGAACATAAAAAAATGGATTAATTGAATAAAACATGGTAAGTAACGAACTATAGGAAAGCAACGAGAAGACATGCCATGCAAACAGCCTTCTGAAATGTCATTCATACAGTATTTCAGTGTTTCAATGGTTCTACTCCAGCTGCTTATCCCTGCTCCACTTTCTTTTTCCTTTTTTCACTTTCTTCTTGCAATGTCACTACATTGTCAATGTTAATTTACAGTTATTAATCTTTGGATAATTAAATACATATATTATCTTAGCATAGATTCAGTAAGTCATGATATTGAGTTTTTAGGAGTTAACCATATATCATAACTTGTCAGCCTTCTGGTTTTATGCATGGTTTCCATACATAGTGATTGCATAGTGGGAGAACAGAAATTCTAGCTGAAAGAGAAAAATTTATCTCTTAAGCATTAGAAAGCCCTACTTAGAGTGCAATTATTCCAACCCAGCTGGAGTTGAAACGAGGCAGAAGAGTATGCATTTCCATAACTGGTTGTAGATCTTGCCTTGTGTTGTACTGTCACAAAGTTCTATTGTTCCACACTGCTGGTTGCCAAGCATGTCAGATGAAGGAATATAAAATAGTATGAAATTGTGTTACATTATAAAATAAAGGGGGGGCGCTAAATAAACTGGTACATGTTTTTGGTCATAGCAGATGTTTACAGCTGCATATAGCATGACTCTTTTTTAAAGCTTAATTTTGGTTGCAAATGCAATTCTTTTCCTGTTTAATAGATAGAGGGAGGAAATCGCACAACCAAAATGAACAGAACTTCTTCCCAAACAAGTATGTGGACAAAATCTTTGAAAATAGTCAGCTATTAATTACATATTTTAAAATATAGATTTAAAATAATATTCTAATATGGAAATATTTCCTTCATTAGGACATGGCAGCAGGGGGTCAAAACATTTGAGGAGGAAAGCGATTTGAAACTCAGCAGTAATTTCTCAATAGCACATGTGACTTCAGCTTATCCTTGCCATTTTAATTTAACCTCTAAATCAGTGGTTCTCAACCTTCCTAATGCCGCGACCCTTTAATTCAGTTCCTCATGTTGTGGTGACCCCCCCAACCCCCCATCCAGCTGGCCGGGGGGTATCAAAAACTTGACCAAAAAAAGAGAGGAAAAAATGGGAAAGTATAGGTAGTCCTCAACTTACAACAATTCGCTTAGTGACTGTTTGAAGTTACAATAGCACTGAAAAAGTGAATTATGATCATTTTTCACACTTATGATTGTTGCAGCATCCCCAGGGTCATGTGATTTACATTCGGATGCTTGACAACTGATTCATACTTATAACATTCACAGTGTCCCAGGGTCACGTGATCAATGGCCAGGGGGCGTGGCCAGCTGATCACTCAGGTTGCAGAGTGCCTGTGGGGGGGAATCTGTGGGTCTCTGGGATGGGACTGGGGTGGGTGCCTGCCTTCCTTCCCTCCCCTTGTCCCTTCCTTCCTTCTTTTCTTCCTTTCCTTCCCCTCCCTTAGTCTCTTCCTCCTTCCCACCCTCTCTCCCTTTGTCCCTTCCTTCCTTCCTTCTTTCCTTCCTTCCTTCTTTCCTTCCTTTCCTCTTTGTCCCTTCCTTCCTTCCCTCCCTTCCATTGTTCCTTCCTTCCCTCTCTCATTGTTCCTTACTTCCCTCCCTCTTCATCCCTTCTTTCCTCCCCCCTCCGTGCCTAGGAAGGGACAAGGGGAGGGGGATAGGCTGCCAGCAAGGCTGGGGGCTTTGCTGTCAGCAAACCTGCCTGTGCACAGAAGAAAGCTCCGCCTAGCTCACTTAGTCAGCTTCGCCAAAAGACTTGCCGCTTGCTAAGTTAGCAAGCGCCTGTCTACAGCTGATTCGCGCTTCTGCTAAATTAGCAAAGCTCGAGCAAGTTTGCTGGGCAGGAGCCAAGGGGAGCAGCTACAGTTGCAGAAGCGCGGATCAGCTGTAGAGGCTCGCCCTGATCCTGGACAAGAGGGAAGGAATGAAGGACGGAAGGGACAAGGGGAAAGAGGGAGGGAAGGAGGGACAAAGAGGGAGGCGAAGGAAAGGAAGGAAGGGACAATGGGAGAGGGAGGGAAGGAGGAAGAGACCAAGAGGGAGGGAAGGAAAGGAAGTTCCAGCCAGTAGAGACTTGCCAGCCCGGCTGCCGAGGAAGAGAAGAGCGGAAAGCCAAGAAGAAGGTGGAGGTTTCCTCCCAAAGGGGGCTCCTTTTCTCCTCCCTGGGTTTGTGGGGAATTTCTCATCACCAATGCTGACAAGTGCTCCTTCAACCCCGTCGCGAGCTTTCTCGCCCCCTTTGCTTCTCTCTCTCTCCCTTCCGCTTTCATGAGCATTGTGGCGCCCTTTGGAAGCCAATCGTGCTTTGAAGCTTAGGAGAGGAGGAGGAGTCCCTTCCTCCTTCCCTCCCTCTCTCCCTATCAAGCCCCAGCAGGCTCGACATGAGCAGGCAGAGGAGGAGTCGAGGACGGGCGGGGTGGCAAAGGAGACCTGTGGCTGTCGCCAGACCTCCCAGCTGACGGCGCAGGAGTTGGGGGCTGCGGCGGCCTCCCCTTTGCTGACCTGTGTGTACGAGAAGAAATCAATCCGGTTGCTGCACAAAGAGTCTCTGGGGAGGGTGGGGCCTTGCTCTGCACCTGTGCTCTTCATGCGCCCCCTGCAGGGCACATTTGGTAGAGTTCGTGCAGACTGCTGCCAAGCAGCATATTTTCCACACAAGTGAGGTGGAGCGGAGGGGGGAGGGAGAGAAGGCGGTTGACAAGCCCTGCCTAAGACCATTGGAAATATGTTTTTCGATGGTCTTAGGTGACCCCTGTGAAAGGTTCGTGCGACCCCCAAAAGGGTCGCGACCCACAGGTTGAGAACCGCTGCTCTAAATCAAGCAACCTGCTGGTCTTCAGAAGTGCTGGGCTACAATCTGATTATGACCATCCAGCATAGCCAGGAGATTAAGAAAGCATGTGTTAAATCTAATCTATATGGTAAATTTATGATAGCTCCTGACTTTTATTTCTCCAAGAATAATGAAATCTGATATGTGCATCTCTTACAAACCACATGGTGCCATAACCTTTATGAGGTCATTTGTACCCCATTGCTGTCTCCTGTGGACCTCCAAGATAATAGACAAGTTTACCAAATGCATTTTCCAACCAGATGTTTGAATCAGACATGTGACAATATGGAAGTTATTATTTGCTGACAATAGATCTTTTAGGACTTATCTACTGGCATTGTCACTAAGAATAGGCAGGCAACTCTTTCTGGAGATCAGAAATTGATACTTTCACCCACTATTAATTAACTAATCACATTCAAAATAGTCTTGGAGTGTTTTTTTCTTTATGTTTCCCTGAAGTGTAGGAAGATGATGATGAAGATGATGATGATGGTCATCATTATCATCAAATTCACTTGCGATGGGATGCCATCTAGCTTTGTGGGAGGTTTTGGTGTCCCATTAATGTTGAGAGCTATTCTGGAATCAGTCACACTATGTAGACCAAACCAAGAAGGCTCAAACTTATTAATACTGGCTATAGTAACAGAATCTTGCAAATGTGATTGTTTTTTTACTGGACAACCAGGATTGCATGTGATACAGTGGCTGTCGGACATCAGGTCATAAATGGGCTACAGGACATGATTTCCTCTGCTAGTCAATCAAGGATCTGCAAAGCAACTGGAAGACAAACAAAAATGGAAATCTTAGTCTATTGTTCAAAACAGGATGAAACAATCCTGTTTTGAATAATCCTTCTTTGAATCCAACCTCTCAGCAAGGGGATTTAAAAAATGGATGTACTAAAATTGGAATGGGAAAAAATATATTCAGCCATTATTGAAGACTGGACTGATAAACTATGAGTTCAACAACTCTTAGCAGAAGCTAAATTAGAAGCATTGGAATGTGAATCAAATGGGCAACTGGAAAAATACTTTGGAAGTGGAACAGAAAAAAAAAACCCCCACGCCAAGACTGATGTGATGGAATGTAGTCAGGATTCCCAGGAGGAAAGAAGTGCATTCAGGAACGGCAAGAGATAATTCAGTTCAGAGAGTTTGTGTGAGAGAAAAAGGCTGAAGACGGCTCCTTCCTAATAGGTCCCAGAATATACAGTATGCTTTATTGGGGGGGGTGATAGTTTGCTTTAGTTTGACAAGATTCTGTCTATGGCTGAGGAGCAAAACTTTGGAAGTACCATTAGGAGATAATATATTGTAGTTCAGGGTTGAATTGTGGAGTTCTTGATGCTCTCTGAGCTTGGTTGTTTGCTTGCAGACATTTTGTTACCAGAGTGATTAACATCTTCAGTGCACCTTCAGTATCCTTAGTGAAGGTTTTACCTGGCCTGGTAATGAAACGATTGTAAGCAGACAACGGAGCTCAGAGAGCAGCAAGGATTTCAGTTTGGAAATAGTTGACAGTGTCAGTTACAGGTGGGACGTTAGATACAATACTGCAAAGATTTAGAGAGAAATTGGATTGTTTAAATTTGGCACAACTCATGATTGACCAGCTATAAACAGCAGCACAGTTGGGCACCTCATATATAATTAGACGCTAACTTCTCAAGCCCTTGGGCAGAGTTTGAATCATGAAGAAGAGGTCATCAGCTGTGATGCATGATTAGTGAGATGTCAACTTTTTGTCAGCATGATGATAAAAGAGAATATGAATTACATTGTATTATATATTTAGCTATTGTCTATTGATGGATAAGAGATTACATTTCTATAAAATGTGCCAAACACTTGTGTTTCTATTCTCTACTTTGCTGAGAAATTGAAAATAGATTACTTTCTGCCTCCAGCTCGTTCTCTTAAATCAAATTTGGCAAGTTCCAAGCAAGTCTAGTCCCCATCCTATCAATCTTTTGTCAATCATCCACAAAGAGCCACAATGAACAAGAGATAGTGAATAAGCAGGAACACCACAGAAAATGACAACAGCGTTTTGAATATTAACTGGATATGCAAATGAACCAGGCCATATGCTGCAAGAAAAAAGAGATGCCCCTAGGGTCACACAGTTGTTTTTCCATTGTACCTACTTTCAGATTCTTTGTAATAAAACATGAGCTGAATTTTTAAGTCAGTATTAATAAAAATTGATTCATGACTTTTTTTTGCTTAGATGGAAGGTTTTGCAAAGCATAGGAACCCTGCGTGTCCCATGAGTCCAGAAAATCTTTAGGCTGGAATCCTAATTGTATCTATGAATGAGGTTATGTAGGATCTTCGTAAAGCAGGATTGCACCCTCACAAAGTTGATAGCCTCTGGATCTATTGATCTGTGACTTACCTTATTCTCTTGCCATTTGCCATCATAGAAGCAACTGGTCCCCAGTGAGGATTTCTATGCTTTTTTTTTTCTTACCTGGAAGAGCCTGAAAGTGGTTGATTCCTTGGAGTTATGTGGGGATGAAGATAATAGCTATCTATTGGTTGGTAGTAAGGAAAGAGGCAAAGAAGTAGAAATCCCTCTGCTCTAGAGGAAAACGTTTGCAGGAAAACCTCAATGTGGGGATTCCTTGTGCCAAGGTAAAAATTCCATTATTTTAGAGGCAGTATTTACAGATAGGACTGCCATCTGAAGCTCACCAATGTTTAACAATGTCTTTTCTGAGGTATTTGTTTTAAACATTATTTTTCCAGATAGGCTCTGAAACTCTGAAACTTCCAGATAGGCTCTGAAATTTCCCTAGTTGGGAAATCTGATTCAATCCCAGTATATTTTGTTGTGACTTCAATTGATCTGCAATTCCCTAATGTATAGTTCATCACACTTCCTAAATGTTATACTGTTTAGTTTTCCATGTAGAGGTCTATATCTAATTTGTTTAAACCTCGCTTTTATTTATAATTTTTTGAATAAATAATGTTACATGGATGAAGATCCTAGAGTCTAGATGAAGCAGACGATTAACTATATAAATATTTTCCTGATTTTCACTGATGTTATAAATGAAAACAAGTTGTAAGCTGCCTGGAGTAGTGGCATACAAATAATTGTAATAAATAAATAACAAATTGCTCCCTGTTCAGGTGAGAAATGGGAGTACTGTACGGACACTGCAGTAAGAATGACAAGATGGAAATGATCACCCTCAATCTCAAACTTAAGCTTTGAACTTCAAAACCAAAAAGCAAGTACCCGTAAAACTGAATCAGGAAGGAATTTCAGATTCAAAAGAACTGTTGCTTGGGTAGAGAGTTGTAAATGTCTACACAAGATTATACCATGATTGTTCTTTATTTCTTGTGCTGCTTATACAGTAAACTTCTATTTCTCTTTGTAACAATTGTGATCAAAGTTCATTGTATTTGCACATTTGAATTGGTTATACTTTGGGCTCTTTATACAGTGGATTCCCTACCACTACCTTAGATATGCTCCAAGTATATATTTCTATCCAGCAGATTTGTATGGAAGATTCCTTTAGGATGCTGGCTGCAATTTTATCAGCGTTGTGTTCCTTAAAAGTAGTCCTTGACTTACAACCAGTGTTTTTTTTGTAAAAAAAAAAAAAGGTGCCGGAACTCACATGTCATACAACCCGCCTTGCCTACCCTACAAGGTTCCATCCAAAAAAGGTGCCGGAACTCTGTTTTGGGCGTTCTATGACAAAAAAAAGCCCTGCTTACAACAGTTCATTTAGTGACTGTTCAACATTTCAATGGCACTGAAAAAAGTGACCATGACCATTTTTCACACAACCATTGCAGCATTCCCACTGTCATGTGATCGAAACTCAGACGCTTGGCAACTGACTCAGTTATGACGGTTGCAGCGTTCCAAGGTCATGTGATCACCTTTTGCAACTTTCTGACAAGCAAAGTCAATGGGGAAAACAGATGCACTTAACAACCATGACACTAACTTAACTGTAATGATTCACTTAACAACTGGGGCAAGAAAGGTTGTAAAATGGGACAAATTCACGAAACAATGTTTCACTTAGCAACAAAAATGTTGGGCTCAACTGTGGTCATAAGTTGAGGGACGGGGAAGCTAATTTCCTTAGCTGTATGCCTTAAAGCTACAAACGTTAAGAAGCACTTTAACATTTCTGTTTTAGCATTTTGTTTTCATTTTTTGATTACAAAAGTCAGGTCTTAGGCTGCGGAGATTTCTTGCAACAGGTTTGGAGGGGGACATATCAGATAAAGGTACCCCCAAAACAGATAAGCGGTGGCAATAAAAACTATCAAGCAGTAAGCAGTATTTTTCAAACTTGGAAACCCAAGATGTGCGGACTTCAACTCTCAGAATTTTGGCTTCACATCTTAAAAGTTGCTGAGGCTGAGAAACACCAAACTACACTGAGGGCAGAAGATGGTGTTAAGGTGTGAAAAAAGAATCAAAAGATATTTAGGAATGAAAGATTAAAATATCTCACTTTTTATTCATCTCATCTTCACAACTGGCACCAGAAATCTGGGTCAACTAATGGACTATCTTTAGATATATTTATCTCATGAGGTGCAGTAGCATATTCTGACTCTAACTTGATTTTGTCTCTCTGGGAGAACTTTTCCAGGAGTAGTTCACTTATTTAGAAAAAAAAGACTTCAAAGCAGGGGTTCTTACCTTTTGGGGAGACTGGTCCCCTTTCACAATCTAAGGAAACCCACGGACATCTTCTCAGAAAAAATATTTAAATGCATAAATTGTGTAACAAAAGAAACTGATTATGCTCAAATACAATTATCAAAGTATTACTGGCATGTATGGACATTTGGGCATACAAGTATTGACCATTATCACTTACATGGTTTTGGAGAAAAGGGTAATGCAAACAATAAAATGTATTCTGTTCTCACTTTTTAAGGATATAGTAATTTTTACATTGTGAGATTTATTGAAATTAAATCCTATTTTTGCAGGCTGGAGGCCATAAATTACTTTGCTGCCTACATTATTATTGAGTAAAAATATAAATTAAAGCTAAATTTCAGTTAAAGGTTAGTGAAAATAAAGTTGTAACTTTATATACTATCCAAGTTCACCGACACCCTGAAAATTATCCACAAACCCTCAGGTTAAAGACCCCTGCACTACTGGAAGTATAAAAAGCTGCAGAAGTCATTTACATCACCCAGTGCAGGAAATCTCCCAATAAACCCTTTGTTTTTATCTAGAAAACTGGCTTTATTAATTTTAGAAGGGAATTTTTCATTAAAACTTCCTCAAGACTGCAGAGTTCTATAATTTTGAGTTTGAGGACAAGGCCCAATAGTTTCTGTATTTAGGATTTTAGGCAGAAAGATTCAAAGTATCTCCCTTTTTGTTTTCCTAGAGTTGGGCTGAAGGGATATGTTCTGGGTAAGAGGATTAAGACCTTTTCAACTAGACAGACCGGGATGTCAGGAATCATAGCTACTATTTCTTGGGGAACTCTTGCAAAACGAAATAGGCCAGAAGGGATTTATATTGTCACCTTTTCTATTTTACAGTACTGTACATATAAAAAGAAATATTATTGGTGATACAGGTTAATGTATCTTATCTTGCAGGAACAGACCGGGATTTTGGAGAAATTTTTCAACACCAGAGAATGGTACTCACCTGGAACTGAAGGCAGCTGGAAAGAAAAAATCTACTCCCTTTTGGAGGATTTATGCCCAATTTGCCAAGAAAAAAAAGGCAGAAAAAAGGAAAATTGACAGAGGGGGCGTAGTCTTACCTGAACGCCTTTTCTCAGCATGGTGGTGTAGAATCCACACCACCATGCTGGAGAATGTCTCAGTACTAACAATTTTCTCCAGTCTAATATGCTGTAGATATTTTAGCTGTTATTCATTCCCTGCAGGATAATAAGAATTGTAGTTACAAGCATTTTTAAATGAAAGTTTAGATTTCTGTGTTTTGGCAGACTGTGGTAAACGTTTCTTCTGATTATTTGAACAGTATTTCTCCAAAGGACAGTCTATCCAGATATGGTTTCCCACTGTTCCCAGAATTGGATGCAACAGCCAGAATCTAAAAAAATTGATAGAGTAACTCTTCAGGTTCTAAACTATTGTCAGAATACAAAGAAGAAGCAGGCATTAGAAATGAAATGTTAATCATTTCTATCTCCCATCTCATGCAGGTAAAGTTATCAGTAATGGAAAACATTCTAAGCTGTCCTATGGACTCTTGAATCTATTATTGAATTTTACTTCCACTTTAAACCTAAAGTTGATAAAAGAAACATAAAGCATGGCCAAAAGTCCAGGAATGCAGCTTTGGCTTTTCTATTAAAGCCAGATGTACTAAGCTGTGGTAGAAGAAACAATAGTGTTCTCAAATCTATTTTGCAAAAACTTCACAACTGAAAAAAAAAACAAAGCACATTCACAAAAAAAAGTTAATGTGTGATGGTCCTCCTCTGCCACTTACACTCAGTACAGAAACATTTTTGCCACACCAGCGTAACAAGGATGAACATAATATAACTTTATTGTGTGGGAAAGAATTATGATAAAAGTGTTTATTTTTATTATTCAAATGTTATGCACCAAAATATATTTATTTCAAATGTAGGAGACTAAGCCTAGGGTTGGAGTAGCTGTTAGCCATGAAAGCTCTCCAAGTGATTTTGTATCCACCAGAATCTTTTGTAACCCAACCTATCTCTCATAAGTATTATCATGGGGGGAAATAAAAGCCTGAAGGCTAGGGAGATATCCATTGCTTTAACCATTTATATTCGTTTCAAGAACTCTTTCTTCCAGTAAAAGAAGATTTCCTGACAATTGTTAATATTATGAAAATGAAAGACATCTGCTCACGATGAAGGAGCTTAGAAAACTAGATACAAGGTTTATTTTCAGATTCTGAAAAATGCTAAGTATTGCATCAGCAGTTTAAATAATCAATATTTATAAGATAGATACAAAAGTTATACTAAGTGTTGACTCTACCTAGTTTTTCATAACAGTTATTTCAAGAAACATTTTTTTAAAGAAAGCACAGATCACCTTGACAGTGCAGTTTGTTTGCGCTTGTCATTTCATAGTCAGTTGTTTTCAATGGTTGATGAAGATTCAACAAAATCTAAGACATTTACATAATATTAATTTCTTCCCTACTTTCAAAATGCAAATAAAGAAACAGAGGACTGAAAACATGCCTTCTTTCCTTCCTCCTTCCCCTTTTCCTATGCCAATGGACTGCTTGTAATCCATATGACTATTTAGCTCTTATGGACTGACATAGGAAGATGACAGTGTTTGTTTTTCCTTAGCTCATTTAATTTTCAATGGCTTGGTGCATACTCGAAACAATCATATTCTTTTATATAACATGCCATACACTACAAATTAATATTCTACGTAGTCTGACGTATGGGTGTCAAGCTATTTTCCAAGGCGCCTGAAGGCAGGACAAGAAGCAACAGGTGGAAACTAAGCAAGGAGAGAAGCAACCTAGAACCAAGGAGCAACTTCCTGACAGTTAGAACAATTAGCCAGTGGAACAACCTGCCTCCAGAAGCGATGAATGCTCCAACACTGGAGGTTTTTAAGAAGAGACTGGACAGCCATTTGTCCGAAATGGTATAGGGTTTCCTGTCTGAGCAGGGGGTTGGACTAGATGACCTCCAAGGTCCTTTCCAACTTTACTATTATTATTATAGCATATATGAAAAACTTCAAAAGATGGAAGAGACTCAAAAGATCTATATAAGAAATACCATGGTTTTGGTATTTCTATGTAAGAAATTTCCTACATGGCTTTGGACCAGGGCATCTCCCAGTTGTCTACCTTCTGAGATAATGAGTCCCCTCATTCGGATCTCTGCGCTGATATGAGATGAGCGGTAACTGAAAAAAGCCCCTTCTCAGTTTCTGATGTTCTCTCACCAGAGCTCACCTGAATGTTGCTACTTATACCAGAAGAAGACAATTTTATTTAAACATTTAATTCTGCTGTCTATTTTTCTGCCAGTTTTAATCTGTGGATAGAAGAGGAAGTGGGTTAGAAGTTGGACATTTGATTTAAAGCCCCACCACAATGCAATATAAGGCTCCCTCTTTTCTATCTTCTATTAGGGAGAATATTTCTGTCATTTTGGGAATAAGACATCTGTTCATGAAATGAAACATACCATACCAAATGCATATTTGTCCGTGCAACTTCCTTAAAATAACATGGTATTTATGCAGTATTTCTGATAAAAAAAATCTTTGGAAATGCTCCGACGTGTTTGCTACAACATGGCATACAACTATGAATATGCAACTCCTACGAGGTTCAATAGGATTTTGTACAATTTTGTACAATTACACAATCTTACAATTAGTTTGTGCCAAAATTTATCAGCTAATAGTGACTAATATCACTCTCTGGTAAATGTATTTTCAGTGCTTCAGTGTGAAAACTATAATTTAAAAGATGACTTTTATTCTCAGCTGCTGCAAACCCAGCCTGCAATTATTACCTTGGGAAAACATGAATGCAGCAGCAGTAATGATGCATTATTAAATGAAAATAAAAGGAGTGATTTCCCTAAAAGGAAACCGCCTGCTCTTTAACTGTATTTTATGTTTCTATCACTCCACAGGTCCCTTCCAAATATCTTTTTGTTTTATTCTCTCAAAATAAGGCTGTAATTTTTTTTAAAAAAAACCATACCTTAACACAGATAATCAAAGAATGACTATTTCAATTTCTTAAAAAATTAAAAATAACTAGTGAAACATTTTTAATATCAACGAACACATCCTTAAGCATTATTTTATGGATTCTTGCTCATATCTACACACTGCCGGGCATCAGCAACGGCTTCAGGCACCTGGGCAATCATATTGTTCATATATTTCTTCAAGCAAATTTGACAGCCCAAACGTGACCTAGAGAAGGGAAAAAGCATATTGTATGAATGACAGTATTATAGCATTCCACTACTGTAATATTGCAATTATAGGTAATCTTCAACTTCAAACCATTCTTTTAGTGATTGTTTGAAGTTGCAATGGCACTGAAAAATGTAACTTATGACTCTTTTTCACACTTATGTTGCAGCATCCCATGGTCACGTGATCAAAATTCAGATGCCTGACAACTGGCTCATATTTATGACAGTTGCAGTATCCCGTGAATATGTGATCATCTTTGTGATCTTCAATGCGGAAGCCAGATTTACCTGGCAACTAATTTAATAAGTGCAGTGATTCATTTAACAACTGTGGCAAGAAAGGCCATAAAATGGGGCAAAACTCACTTAATAACTATCTCGCTTAGCAACAGAAATTTTGGGCTCAGTTACAAGCACAAAATATATTAGAAAAATATTTTGATAAAGGATAAGAAGCTGAAGTCTACTCTAAAGTCTACTCAGTATGATATGCAAGGACAGAAAACTGAAAAGTCTCTATATATTTAGCCTTAAGCCAGCCTTTCCCAACTTGGGACCCTCCAGTTGTACAGACTTCAAAACCCATAATTCTCAACAGTGATCATTTTGTCTGGGAGCTGTAGCTTCTACATCTGGAAAGAGGCTTGATTGGGGAAGACTAATTGGACAATTCAATTTGCTTTGTATATTCACTTCTCTGCATATTTTCTAGCTAAAGGAGAAAACATAAATCTCAAATTTTCTATATCCAATATGTATAGCATATATTGTAATTAACTTTATACAACTTTATAAAATAACTTTGATGTAAAATCCAAGAATTCATAATATAGAAATATTTCCTTTTGGGTTACACAAGAATATGGGGAAAAAAAGTTTACAAAGCTTATGGAAGTTTCATGGAAGACTAACTTAAATAAATGAATTTCTTGTTTTGTGAAAATCTAACATTGTTTTAGATATTAATTCTGAGAAGACACTAAGCAAATCTTGGAAAGGTAAAGAAAATAGAGATATACAAACATTGGACAAGAAACATTCCTGCTCTTTAAAGGCCAAAGTTCAGAGCCTAAGTATGGACAACAAAAGTCAACTTTGCAAATAGGTTTGGATTAAACTCGTAAACTACCATTAACCAAATGCTGAAACAAAAATGTTCAATCCTCTCCTGACTTGATAACTGATAATACTTTATATAAAAAAGTAGATAATAAAATCAGCAAGGATAATAAACACACTAGCTACTGGGACATTTGAAATTTTGAATTTTGAAAGTAATAGTAAATATTCTACCAAAATGTCCATTAATGACAGGCACAATGAGTATGTTCAATCAAAAAACGTTAATGAAGTTAATTCATACTATATCCTACAGCACTGCCACCTCCACTCCCTATTATCCCAGGGCATCTTAGTTTTCTAAGCAAGGAGCACATTTAAACAGAACTCTGGACTGCAGTTGTACACCATTCTCTAAGAATGCTTATAAGCCTATATGCAATGCAGGAATATTTTAATAAATAAAATGATACCATATTTATGGTTTTTATATTTGAACTGTATACCACCCAGAATTACTTTGTGACTGAGATGGGTGGTCTCTAAATCTGAAGTATAAATAAATAAATCTCTCCTTTTAAAATTAAAAAAAAATAAAGAAAAGGAGCATGATGTCTGTCAAGAGTAATTTCCATGGGCAGATAGGCACTGCCTGTCCTTGACCTAAGCAGCACGATCGTCAATTGAATAAAAACAGTGAAGATATTTTCAATGATTTTATGTTGATTCCACCTTACCTTTCTGTCAAGCCGTAGGCAAGGTCCAGCATATCCATTTCTTCATCTGTAATTGCATCTAACTTTTCAAATATGTGGTCTTCAAAGATTAAGTGACATGTAGAACAGGCAAGTGTTCCTTCACATGCACCTAAAGATAAATTAGGTACACGTTTAATTCATTACCTTTCAACATCATTTTGTGTTCATCATTCATCATTCAACATCAACAACATAATCCCATTCATTAATGTGAGACAGTCACCTTCATACAGAAACCTGGCAGTATATAAAGTGCATGATTTTTGAGGGGAGAGATAATGGAAGGACTAATGTTATCTCTTCCTGAGAATTAACATTTCACAGGCATTATGGCAAACAATGTATTAAATAAGCTTAAGGTGCTATGAGAGTTGCAACACAAATTATTTTATTAACAGAAAGCAACAGTCTTGTTTGAAATTTCAGCAAAGTTATTCACAAAACACTAGAGGTACTATATTGGACTAAATCTTTCACAAATCAGACCACTTTCAGGACAATTTTAATTGAACACATCTGAGGACATAAGGTTGAAGAAGGCAGTTACAATATTTGTACAATATAGTTTAAAGAGATTGTATGAAGCATCATAGGCATCATCAATTAATAATCACAGATCAGGATAACATAGGCAGAAGATATACCTACTGTAGACTTATAATACAGATAAACTACAACTGTAAAGCCAAAATAAAAAAGGATAAAACATGAAAATAGTGTTGTAATAGCAATAGCATCTTTAATTGAACAAGAATTGTGCTAAACAAGAGAAGGATTTCATCAAACAGGCAAATATTTAAAGCGTTAAATGTCAACATATTATCTGTATGCCTGCTATGCCCCCTACTGACAAAAAAGCTGGAACAGACATTTTCTTTTTTAGGCATTATCAATTTCAGCAAAGTTATTCACACTAGAGGTACTATATTGGACTAAATCCACTGAACGTGGACAATTAAACTTTTCAATTTTACTTTCTGTATCTGGAATATTAAAAAGTATGAAGTCAGTTTTAAGATACCATATCATTCTACTGTGCTAACACATGCAAATTAGTCTTTAAGACTATTTTTTTGTTTTCTGGGAAATGTTACCCTTAAATCTTTTCTGACATTTCTAGCCCTGTTAATCACAATTTATCTACCATTTAAAATGTTTGCTGTTGTACTGCCTATATGTTGTAAACTTTCATAACTCACTGAAAAAGGCTGTATTAAAATATTTGTGAATAAACACATTTCATAAAGTGATACTAGACTAATTGCAATGCATTAGAGAACTTTGATGAGATAAAGCTTCAAATAACCAAAACCAGAAGGATCACATGTCTGAGGCCAAAGAAGAAGGCAGGTTAAATGGTATAGCAAAGATTGCAATATAAACAGAAAAAAAATCACTAATTATATGAGATTCAGAAGAATTCACGTATTTTATTTAAGCCACAATGCATTTTATTTGCTTTTGGCTTAGGGTTACCTATGGATCCCTATGATTGTATCTGTAAATGTTTTTTGATATGTTACAATTATTTTAAAATTTGCGCCTATATCCTGTCCAAAAATTATGGTAAGAATATGGTTTAACACAATATACAAATCCAGCTTTGGATGTCCAAATTCAGCTATATAACCAAGATTCCCCCATTATACATAGAGGATGCTTTCAAACTGAGGAATAAAGTTGACTACAACTAAAGAAATTATACATAGGTAGTCTTCTCAATGATCATTCATTCATCAACCATTCAAAATTATGACGATGCTGAACAATGAGACTAAGAACCAATGCCCGAAGTTATTGCTGTTGCAATACCCCTGCAGTCATATGACTTGCGATGTGACCCTTTTGGCAGTCCATTTGCAATTATGCAGGTTGCCAAGCACCCATGATCATCATTTGAAATCTTTCCTGTCAGTTTTCCCAGAAAGTCAATGGAAAAATGTCATTTTGGGGATGGAACTTTTTCAACCATCTATTTGGGAGCCAAGTGCGATTTTGGCACATGGCGCTTACAGTCTGGGTATTTGAAGCCAGATTGCCAGACTGATTTTGCCTCACATGGGCCAAATCCATCTGGCCATATGCAGCAGTTCTGTGCACAGAGGGGAGCTACCTGCCCCCCTTTGTCAGGGAGCTCTTTCATTCCATTCACTTAACCACCACAAAGGGAGAGCTGGTATTGTGTTTGTTGAGCAAGGTGGTCATGTGGGCATCTCGCTTAAAGATTGCAATGTCTTAAAACCAATATTCCAGGCTCAGTTGTGGTTGTAAATTGAGGAGTACCTGTAGAAGAATAAATTACAATTCACTAATAGTGACTGATGTCAGAACACATAGCTGTTGAAGAGTTACACAAACCAACTATATTCTTTTTCCTAATTTTAGCAAAAAAACAAACAAAACACTTATAGCAGTGCTGCTGCTTAGAAATGGTTAATTCTGAATCAAATCACAGTTTCAATTCTTTTTTTTTATATATAAAAAAACCCCCAACTTAAATTTCTTAGGAAAGGAAACACATTTACTTACCAAATCCATCTATGTCTAGATTGTTATCTATCACAACATCTAGAAGAGAATCTCCAACCTTTCCTTTGGCTGTTAATTTATCACCATCACGATTTATAAAGTGCACTGTAACTTTTTCTTCCGAGCTGAAAAAAAATAATTCTCTTTTAATCCAATTTTTTACAAAATTGTTTTTCAGTACAGTAAATATTAGTTTACAGAGATTAAATATATTTATTTAGAAAACTTATATGGTTCCTATCTTATACATGATAATCTTAGGTGACTCTCAATGACATTCAACAGAAACAAAATAAAATTTCTCAACAAATATTATAATGGAACTGTCCTCAGAATTAGATACCAATAATAAGCTAGAATAAGGCTGAAGAAAATTGGGGTTTTGATTTATTAGACAGGATTTTACATTACTAATTAAAATAGAATATACTCAAATAGACAAGATGTGTATTTTAAATACTAGATTTTGTTATGAATTGAGATAAAGAAAACTTTGGTCACTTAAAACTTGGAAGTATAAATATTAAAACTTAACTAAATTTGAATAATGATGGGAAATTAAAAATTGGGGAAAACAAATAAATAGGATATTGTCTATAAAGATTAAATGTAAAAATAATTAAGATGTATAAGCTAAAAATTTATTGATAAATGTAATAAGCATGTTTTTACTTAGTTGATATAATAAGAATTGTATTAGCTTATATATGAGACAGCAGATATTAAGGGGAAAAGAGAGGAAGTATTTGATGTTAAAATAAGGGAAATTTTGGTCATTAAATTTAAGACATTTGGAAATTAGTTGAAAATAATGATGTTATATTGTATTATTAACTAGATGATGCAAGATGGTGGGAAATAGAATATACTTAAATAGATAAGATGTGTATCTTGAATATTAGACTTTGTTATGAATTGAGATAAAGGAAATTTTGGTTACCTAAAACTTGGAAATTATAAATATCAAATGTTAAATTTAAATATTGATGGGAAACTAAAAATTGGGAAAAACTAATAACAGGACATTGATTGTCTATAAAGATTGAATGTAAAAGCAACTAGGATATGTATAAGCTAAAAATTTATTGATAAATGTACTCAATTGATATAATGAGAACTGTATTAGTTCAAATATGAGACAGTAGATATTAAGGGGAAAAGAGAGGAAATATTTGATGTGGTACCTTGAGATGTGTACTAAAGATTTTTGTATACTATTGAATTATCGATTAACCCAGCCACCACGTTGCTTTTTAAATACTTAAATGTAAAATTAGAAAATTAATAAAATACTACCCCCCCTCCAAAAAAAGGATTGAACTCCTGGCAGTGGGTAGAGTCAGCCTGCAATAATGCATTCTAACCACTGCACACCACAGCTCCTACAGAAACTATATAAATTCCTTTCTTGTGTAACTAAGATGCAATTATAATAGCCAAGATATTACTTCATAATTCATCTCATCACAATAATAAATATAATTTATGTTAGGTACAGACTGGTACACACTATGACCATTTAGAGTGGCACAGAAATCCCAAGATTAATAAATCTGCATGTATTGTATAGGTGGACTAAGTTGAAGAAACAATAAGGCAAAATAATTAAAATGAAAGTATTGCAACTGTGGACAATTAAAATGGCTGAATTATTTCAATTTTGCTACAATCTGCAACAGAAAAACTACTCAGCTCAGAGGTTAGAGACTGAGTATTTCCATAGCACCTATAAACATTTTTTATATTTATACCTCTGAGCAATCAAAGACTTTCAGCAGCATAAACCAGACATAATGCAAACAATACAAAACAGAAGTTAGAAATGGGGGGGGCTCTTTGAAATTGTTAATTATTTCTAGAATATCCATAAGATTATTTGTAAGCAGGGGCTACCATGATCATTCCTGGGAGGTTGTTCCACAATATCTCTATTACCACTGAAAAGCTGCATGTTCTTCCCTCAGCCCTTGAATCTCCTGAAAATGTGGGATCAGTTAAGAGTTTCTCCTTGTTTGATCTAACTGGTTTGGCCAGTACTGGTTGGACTGTGGGTGTGGGTGTCTTTAACGACATAGAGTCCGACATCGTGTCTTTAACGACATGATTTCGTGGGGTGCACCAATCATGTGCTCTCATGCTTCGCCTATGCACGCGTCACCTGTGTGAGATGCATGGGGAAGGCAATTTTTGGCCTTCAGACATTTGTCAATCCATCAGATCATGACAAATATCTTCAATAGTCAGTAAGTCCTTGCAGGCTCCTACAAGGCTAATTCTTGGGGTGCTGAGACAAGTGATCAAGACGATCTAAACTATGCCTAATTTCAGGTGTCTCCGCTTAGACAGGGGTTTGAAGCGGATTGGTTGACGTTTACTGGGTGTCTGAGGTTGAAGGTTGGCACTTTGATCTGAAGCTGGAAGTGCATAACGTTTTGGTCTCTGTGGCATCTGTCTGTTTGGACAGGCCAAGAACTCAAGACTTTCTAGCCAGATCAATTCTGTTAACTGTGTGGCAAGGTTGGGCCACTTCACTTGGTTAACAAGTTCTTATTTGTTGGCACACGTTGCCATTGTTCAGGGCTTAAAGATATTTCAATCCTTTTCACTCTGTTGCTTACATAGACATAGAAGTATCTGCTTTGTTTGCAAATGTAGCTTGACATCACCTTACTGTCTGCGTAGAAGGTGGTAGACTGTAGTTCAAGGCACAATGTCTTCACTGTCGAGTTGGTGAGCTTTACAGCCAAAGTGGTACCACATAGCTCTAATCTTGGTACGGTGTGGCCTTCTTGCATTGTTAGTCTTGCTTTTCCAAAGAAAACACCGAGACTGCAGCACTCCCCGCTGTAGACTCTGATGTATCTTATGGTTGCAAATAAGATGACGTAAGTGTGGCTCTCCCCGCTGTGGACTGTGACGCATCTTAAGGCTGCATTTACCTTCCTAGACACATCTAAGGAAGCGTACAATTCTTTCTTCTGCACTGTGGCGGGTGAGCAGGAGACATACGTGCGCTGCACTTGCATGCTTTGGAACCATCTTTGGAGTACGCTCCATGACTCCCAGTCTTGGAGACATTGTTTGTCTTGTTTGTCCTCTATGGACAAAGCTAAGTTGTTGTAATTCTTGCTTGTCTGGAACACTGTTGCTTCCAAAACAGGTT
This sequence comes from Bothrops alternatus, assembly GCA_034064705.1. NCBI lineage: Eukaryota > Metazoa > Chordata > Lepidosauria > Squamata > Viperidae > Bothrops > Bothrops alternatus. The sequence goes on from JARGCV010000166.1 coordinate 2,501,871, forward strand.
TGGTTGTCACAAGCGTGCAGTGTTCTAGGTGTGGTTTTAGGTGAGGTGCTGTTCCATTACTGGGAATGGAGATTTTTGAGATGCTCACCTGGGTTGGGGTTTGCGATTGATCAACACAAACCGTCCCTCCTATGGCCCATCTGAGTTCCATCTTAATGGCTACTGGGGTTCCTGGTGGACCTTTGATTCTTTCATCGGAGCCAATGGACTCTGGTGCATCTCTTCCCACCATGAGTAGGATTTCAGCTTCAGGATCTAGAGGAGGGATTAAATTGGCTATGTGCACTAAGTGAGGTATTTTTCTTGTTGCCTCTGGTGTTGAGATTTCGCTGCGAATATCTGGTAAGGTCTCCCATTCTAACACTGATGGTAACCAGAAATGTGAACTTCCATCTATCGCTTCTATGCGTAGACCAGTGATTTTCCTCTCTGCCGTGCGCATTGGTACTGTGCACGTATTTATTGCAAAATGTTTCAGTTCACTCGGGAGTTCGAAGAGGTCAAAAAAGGCGTGCTTAGCTATAGTAACTTTGCTGTGTGGGTCTAGTATGGCATACATCTTTACGGCCCTTTCAGGTTGCCCGTCAGGGTAGACTTTTGCAAGACAGACGGGTGAACATGAAGGAGGGCATGGTGAGTCGCCGCATATATCCATGTAGTACGTCCCGTACTGTATTGGCTGCTCTTCAGAGTCAGTTTGAGTCTCCGTCATTGAAGTCGCTTATTGTGTCTCCTCAGAGGGTTTCTTAGTTTCTAGATGTAAGGCTGCTGGGTGCTTGTTACTGTCACACAGATGTATAATCCCTGGCCATGTGATCTATAGTCTCACAGCATTTGAAGCATATCCTATGCTCTTTGAGTAGGATCTTTTGATCATCTAGGGATTTTTTCCTGAATTCTCTGCAATAGTTTAGAGAGTGTGAGGACTTGTGAATTGGACAAATCAGGCCTTTTTTAGTCGGACGAGGGTTCAAATGAACACTTCAGTACTCGTTCGTCTGGAGACTTCTTTGGATGAGGCGTGATGTCTGTTTTGTACACTGAAAAGGTGGTTCTGTCCTTCGTAGCTTGGACGGGTCCCTTGACTACATCAGAGTTTTGACTGCTTCTCTTGGTCGTTGGAAAGTGTGCTTCTCTGACGGAGAGGTATAGGGGGTCATTGTAGAGATCAGCCTGGTCACTGATAAATTCAGCGAGAACCGCAAAGGGGGGGATTTTGTTTTGGTTGCTTTTTTTGTAAGCTCGAGAAAGCTCGATCCATTGTTCACATATCAACCTTGGTAGTTTTTGAATGATAGGATTTTGTGTCCTAAACATGGCAAGGGAAGCTAATGCCGGTAAGGTAGGATCCTGTTGTGCTGTCTGTAGTTGAGTAATGAGCGACAAGAAAGTCTTCAGCTGTTGACGTTCGTTGATTCTTATGTCGGGGAAACTGAGAACGTGGTCCAGGAACGAGGACTCCCATCACTGTGGGTTCACCGTAGTCCTTGTCAAGTGTGGCCCAAGTCTTTGCAAGGCCGATGTCAGGGTTGCCCAAATGGGATGCAAAGATATTGTTCACAGTGATTACGGATTTTGAGCCTAACCAGGCTGTCAGCTGGACGAGTTCCTCATCTGGTCCAGCCCTTTCTTCATTGATGGCGCGCTTGAAGATGTGCTTCCACAATAAGTAGTCTTTTCCAGGTTTGTCGGAGAATCTTCGTACGCCTCTGGCTGCCAAGTCCAACCTTCTTCCAATGTACATTGGGGGATGTGTCGATCCCGTGTGTGGGCTGTAGCTTGGTGGAGGTGGTGCATCCCTTCCGAGAGTGGGGGCGTGCGCCATGGCTGGCTGGTAACTTCCTTCGGCGTATTGTTGGCTGAGGGTATCTTGCCATGTCACGTGCAAGGGACCTTGTTGGCTTGGTCTGAACTCCTCTGCTCTGGTGTTGAGCTGAGGGAACCAAGGTTCCTGCTAGCTTACTTGTTGAAGGGTCTGTCTTTGTGGTAGAGCGTAGCTAGCTCCCTGGTAGGTTGGCACGGCTGGTGTTCGAAACTCTCCTCTGTGGTCAGGTCTGGTGGTGGTTCCTTGGGACGCTGCCTCCTGTTGGCGCAGCAGGGACTCTAGTGTGGTTCAAGCTCTTTCAATCTCGTCCCCGAGCGACGGCTGGTTCTGCTGTAGGGCCGTTGGCGTTGCAGGTGGACCCACCCAGTTGCCATCAGTGGAAGAGGCATGGCATCAGCAAAGGGAAGACATGATCAATGCTCAGTCCAACTTTGAGATCTCCCAGCACTAACAGAAGGCAAAAGAGGCAGCCGCAATACAAGTGGCTCTCCAGAGGGAGCTAGAAGATGCCACATCTACGCATGGGCTGGATAAACTAGGAAGGGAAAGCCCTCATAGCCGTGTGCAAGCCTACGTGGACAACCAAAGCATGTTTCAGCGTGAGCAGGTGAGAGCGCCACAGCCAGCCACAAGCTCCCCAAGACCGAGTAGACGAACAGAAGAATCTCAATGACCAGATGCGCTGGTCAGCCACAGAGTTGATGTCAGATGTCAGATGCCTGCCCCGCCCTCCCCAGAGACTCATTGTGCAGCAACCGGATTGACTTCTTCTCGTGCATGCAGGTCAGCGAAGGGGAGGCCACCGGAGCACCCAACTCCTGCGCCTATCAGCTGTCGACCCCCGAACTTGCGCTTGTCAGGCGAGAGGTCTGGCGACGGCCACCGGTCTCCTTTGGCACCCCGCCCATCCTCGACTCCTCCTCCACCCGTTCATGTCGAGGCCGTCGGGGCTTGACAGGGAGAGAGGGAGGGAAGGAGGGAAGGAGGAAGGGACTCCTCCTCCTCTCCTAAGCTTCAAAGCACGATCGGCTTCCCAAGGGCGCCACAATCCTCACGAAAGTGGGGGGGGGCGAGAAAGCTCGCGGCGGGCTGGAAGGAGCACCTGTCAGTGTTGGTGACAAGAAATTCCCCACAAACCCAGGGAAGGGGTGGAGAAAAGGAGCCCCCTTTGGGAGGAAACTGCCACCTTCTCCTTGGCTTTGTGCTCTTCTGTTTCTCGGAAGCCAGGCTGCCAAGCCTCTGCTGGGTGGAACTTCCTTTCCTTCCCTCCCTCTTGGTCAATTCCTCCTTCCCTCCCTCTCCCATTGTCCCTTCCTTCCTTCCTTTCCTTCGCCTCCCTCTTTGTTCCTCCTTCCCTCCCTCTTTCCCCTTGTCCCTTCCGTCCTTCCTTCCTTCCCTCTTGTCCAGGATTGGGGCGACCCTCTACAGCTGATCTGCGCTTCTGCAGCTGTAGCTCCTCTCCTTGGCTCCTGCCCAGCAAACTTGCTCTAGCTTTGCTAATTTAGCAAAAGCGCGAATCAGCTGTAGCCCGGCACTTATCCTGGAGCTTCTGCTAAATTAGCGAGCGGCATGTCTTTCGGCAAAGCTGAGCAAGTGAGCTGGACAGAGCTTTCTTCTGTCTCTGCACAGGCAGGTTTGCCGGCAGCAAAGCCTATCCCCCTCCCCTTGTCCCTTCCTGGGCATGGAGGGGGGGAGGAAGGAAGGGAAGAAGAGGGAGGGAAGTAAGGAACAATGAGAGAGGGAAGGAAGGAAGAAGGGAGAAAGAGGAAAGAGGAAAGGAAGGAAGGAAGGGACAAAGGGAGAGAGGGTGGGAAGGAGGAAGAGACTAAGGGAGGGGAAGGAAAGGAAAGAAAGAAGGAAGGAAGGAAGGAAGGAAGGGACAATGGGAGAGGGTGGGAAGGAGGAATAGACTAAGAAGAAGGTGAAGGAAAGGAAGGAAGGGAAATGGGAGAGATGGAGGGAAGGAAGAGACTAAGAAGGAGATGAAGGAAAGGAAGGAAAGAAGGAAGGAAGGGATAATGGGAGAGAGGGAAGGAAGTAGGAAGAGACTAAGAAGGAGGTGAAGGGAAGGAAGGGACAATGGGAGAGAGGGAGGGAAGGAGGAAGGGACTAAGGGAGGGGAAGGAAAGGAAAGGAAAGGAAAGAAGGAAGGAAGGAAGGAAGGAAGGAAGGGACAATGGGAGAGGGTGGGAAGGAGGGAAGAGACTAAGAAGGAGGTGAAGGAAAGGAAGGAAAGAAGGAAGGAAGGGATAATGGGAGAGAGGGAGGGAAGGAGGAAGATACTAAGGGAGGGGAAGGAAAGGAAAGGAAAGGAAAGGAAAGGAAAGGAAAGGAAAGGAGGAAGGAAGGAAGGAAGGAAGGAAGGAAGGAAGGGACAATGGGAGAGGGTGGGAAGGAGGGAAGAGACTAAGAAGGAGGTGAAGGAAAGGAAGGAAAGAAGGAAGGAAGGGATAATGGGAGAGAGGGAGGGAAGGAGGAAGATACTAAGGGAGGTGAAGGAAAGGAAGAAAAGAAGGAAGGAAGGGACAAGGGGAGGGAAGGAAGGCAGGCACCCACCCCAGTCCCATCCCAGAGACCCACAGATTCCCCCCACAGGCACTCTGCAACCTGAGTGATCAGCTGGCCATGCGCCCTGGCCATTGATCACATGACCCTGAGACACTGTGAATGTCATAAGTATGAATCAGTTGTCAAGCATCCGAATGTAAATCACATGACCCTGGGGATGCTGCAACAATCATAAGTGTGAAAAATGATCATAATTCGCTTTTTCAGTGCTGTTGAAACTTCAAACAGTCACTAAGTAAATTGTTGTAAGTCGAGGACTACCTATACTTTCCCATTTTTTCCTTTTTTCTTTTGGTCAAATTTTTGATACCCCCTGGCCAGCTGGATTGGGGGTTGGGGGTCACCACAACATGAGGAACTGAATTAAAGGGTCACGGCATTAGGAAGATTGAGAACCACTGGTTTAAAGGGTTAGTTTCATACATTCCCAGACATTCCAAACAAGCTAGTTGAATTCATGTGCTAACAACAAAGCAAGGCTTACTGGCAAACTGAGTTGAATTCACAGACAATCCTTTGAAACCATCCCCTCATTGCCTCAAGACAATTGCCAGCAAAGGAAGGGGGAAGGGGGGTTGCTGCTCACAACTGCTTTCTTCTCTTGAATGGAGATACATGCAAACGACCTTAACAACTGTTTTGAAAGTGGTTGAAGAAGGCTAAACTTTTCCTGAGATAGACAGCACAATATCTTTTTGACTTAAACGTTGGCTTGTAACAAATCCTAAGGCAGACTTAGCAGGAGTATCCAAACAAGACACAAAGCACTTTATAATCTTTACTTTAAAACGTTGCCTAGCATGCAGAGTTTGACTAGTAGTGAATCCTTGCCAGCAGATGCTTGTCAATATACAGATAAACTTTATCATGCAGTGGCTACTTGCACAGTTAACAGCGAATCAACAAAACAATGCATCTGAATCACACCTTCCTTTGAAACGCTGTCTGCCAAACAGACACACTGACTTTACTTTACAAGCGTTTAGTGGGAGACTGGCCCCATCGATTACTGTTGCAGTGGATTGAAGAAATGTAGCCATATCCAGTTACTTTGCCTTTATAAAGCTGGTATGACTCTGAGCATTCTTTCACATGCAAGAAAATATTTACTTTACTTCCTTAAGGGCTGATGTAGAGAAAGACTAATGATTTTACTTTCTTCCTTCAAACTGTTGCAGGAGATCAGAGAAGAATTAATCCTATCAATTTACTATTCTGCCCAGACAGAACAACTTGCTTCTATGTTCAATCTAAGGCAGATAGACAACTCAACAGAAATGATTATAAAACAGATAAATGTTTATTCAGAGTGATACTTGCTTTTACGATGTTGCTTCTGTATATTACATCTCTCTGTTCATTTCCATAGGTAAATTGATAATGGAGTTTCCCCTCTTCTTCTGCATAAGATCACATGTTAGCATAGGCATAAGATCTCCAAGCCGTGTGGCTAGGGGCCATGAGGCTGGATGAACAAAGGCATTCCCAAGTGGCTTGTGTCCAGGAAGTCTCCCAATGCCCTTTTGGAATTCCTCCCACTGACCCATTAACAAACCAGCACTTAATCCAATAACTGCCAGATATTCTGACATACTGATACATGCTCTCTAGTTAGGGTTACACAGAGCTATACGAGGTTACATAGAACTATATGATCCAGAACAGACTTTCTTTCTGGATATGCTGGATTCAGGCTATTGAATCTGTATAGGCAAGGGTTTTATTTGTTCATAGAATGTAGAAGAATCTTACTGACCATAATGAGTCATGTTAAAAAGGATAAGAGAGCCTGAAACTGGATACTATTTAAATGAGATGAAGACTAAATCAGAATTTTTTTAAAAAAAGTTTAGATGGCAATAGGAAACCATTTCCATGTTATTCCCAAGAGCACAGAGATACACCTACACCGTTAACAAGATTCAAGTTTTAACTTGAAGGATACTTCATTTTACTTAACCTTTCTAATATCAAATATGATATTCAAGTGCACACAAATGCATATGATATTTATTATTTCAATGTATATGTATGACTCTGGACAGATAACCACCATCAACTTTCCAGATCATTATTAGTGGCAGAGGAGTAGCAGTTATTAGTTAATTATCAAATTGTGAATAGTGTATTCCAGCATCGTGCCAACAGCTGATTAAATAGCTACTGAACTAGGGGGACTAAAGTCCTCTGGGGTGCCCGCCCTTATTCCTGATTTGGTGCTTTAAATAAACAACTGATGTTGATCCACTGTTAAGTCCAACTAAGCTGAAAGAATCAGAAATCTTGCACAAATACAAAATAGGCGCTACTGTATCAACATGGATGGAATCCAATATGCAGAACTTATGTGAGTTATTCTTTCCATGTCCATAGGACTGGGGCATCCTCCAGACCAGATCTGGAATGCTTAGAAAATGTTTTTCTCTCCTTTGCAAAAAGAAAGTGCAACTGCCAGAGAATGGATTACACAAGTTTAGGAGTTATCTTGCAATAGTGGCAAGTTCTTACTTGATCTTTTCTTCCCCCATTTGAATTCACATTCTGGGCAGCCCAGTTTAAAAGAATAAGATGATCACTGTTGATTGAATTGTTTACATCAGACATGTCAAAAACAAGGCCCGCGGGTTGGATCTGGCCCAGGAGGGGCCCGGATTTGGCTGGCCCCAGAGCTGTTCCACATACAGAGAGATAGGGAGAGAGGGAGAGGGAGAGAGAGAGGGAGAGTGAGAGAGAGAGGGAGAGAGGGAGAGAGAGAGAGAGGGGGGGGAGGGAGAGAGAGAGAGAGAGAGAGAGAGAGAGAGGGAGAGAGAGAGAGAGAGAGAGAGAGAGAGAGAGGGAGAGAGAGAGAGAGAGAGGGGGGGGGGGGAGGGAGGGAGGGAGAGAGAGAGAGAGAGAGGGAGAGAGAGAGAGAGAGAGAGAGAGAGAGAGAGAGAGAGAGAGAGAGAGAGAGAGAGAGAGAGAGAGAGAGAGAGAGAGAGAGAGAGAGAGAGAGAGAGAGATGCTGGCCACTGGCAGTTCCAGGCTATGGCTCTTTATCCGACGTGAATGCTGTGTTCCCCTCTCCAGCCCTACCACATGACAGAGAGGGCAACACTCGGCTTGTGCCTCCATGCTCTCCCATCTCCCTGCCTTTCATCCCACAGGCCAGGGAGGCAGGCGGGCTGGGCCCCTTCTTTCGATCCCCCTCTAGGGTGGCCCTGAGGATCTAAAACTGACCACATTGTGGATAGCTGACACGAAGTTTAGATCAGTGCCATCCCCGCCACCAGCACTTCCATGGCTCACTGCCTGGCATCACAGCCTGTGAGCGCTTCTCTTTCCCCACCCTTGCATGGGAAAGCCACGGCCACTGGCAGCAAAGAGAAGCAAGATGACAAGACTGGATGCCAGGCAGTTTGCAGAAGGTCAGCAAAAAGGTGAGGCCATTTGGGGGGATCGGGTTAGTCGCACTGCGATTCTCAGAAAAGTGAGAGGCCTGAAAGAAATATATGGAATTATCTTCAAAGGACTTCTGGGGAGATGGCTTGGAGCCATATGCTGCATTGGGAAGGTGGTGTGCAGGCAGGTGTGCAGGCAGGTGAGAGAGTAAACTTGCAGATTGGCTTTGTGGGCTATTCTTGCCGCCTCCCCTCCCTAAAATCCAGCCAATAATAGAACTCTTTGGATTGAATGGGAAGTTAAGAGTTAAGAGTTAAGCACTGCCAACCTCTCCCCCTTCCCTTGTCCCTTCCTGGGCACAGAAAGAGGGAGGGAGGGAAGGAAGGAGGGGAGGGAAACAGGAAGAAAGAAAGGGAAGGAAAGAAGGTGGGAATGAAAAGGAGGGAGGCAGGGAAGGAGGGGAGGGAGGAGTGAGGGAGGGAGATTGGAATGAGAGGAGGGAGGGTCTGAGGGAAGTCCTGCCTTAGCACTTGGCCATCAGCAGCCCTGTTGCCCTTTCACCATCACCTGGTGGTCTCCCATCCTATTGCTGAGGACGATTTGGTTACAAAGCCAGGTCTCCTCGCCTGGAGAGGGAGTGAGCTCCCTCTGACCCACACACTTTGTCCTCCTGTACCCATCATGAGTAACCTGGCCAAGGAAAGCGAGCACAGCAGCAGCAGCCTCAAGGAGAAGGTAAGCGCAGTTGGGCTCTCCCTTGGGGAAGTGTGGCTGAGCTAGGCAAGGCTGTGAGGTCCTGGTGATGTGGGAGCTCAAGGACTGGGCTGGGCGCTTGACCTTCGCTGCCCAGGGCTCCAGGCAGTCCATGCCACCGTCCACAGCCACCCTGCATGGCCTGAAAGAGACAGTGAGGCTCCTCCAGTGAACCATGCCCTGGCACTTGCCCCAGTCCCACTCCCTCTGCCAGAGACCCTTGGATCTGCCCCTGTCCTGCCCTGACACAAGTGACCTTGAGCTGGCCACGCCCACCCAGTAGGCCAACCTACACCAGCCACACCCACTCACCCTCCCCAGGGCAACCACAATGCTGATGCGATCCTCAATGAAATTGACACCCCTGGTTTACATGGAGAAACCATGGATTACTTCGCTTTCCCTTTAACTCTCAAAAAACAAAGAATTTGTGTCTTATACAAGCAATTATTTTGTTGACACCATCCAACTTTCACATATGGAACAAGTAGCCACCTCATAAGATGACACTCTAGTCTACCCCTATGAAACTTTAGGCCATGGCATAGTTAAATGCAGCTTACTGAAAAGCATAGTAAGTAGGCTTCCACATTATATGCTTATATACCGGTAGTTCGCTAAGCCATAAACAAATGGTAAACAAATCTAAGTGAAAGTATTTTATGTAAAGTCAAAGTCACAAATTCTCTTCTGGATTAGATTGTTATAGGAAGACATTTGCCAATGGTTAATAGAAACACGGTTTATCGGTTTTTCTGGGCTCCCACAATACACTTAGCTATAAATTGACCTCAAGGGCCGCATTCGCACAACACCGTTGTCGCAACCCAGGTACAAGACAATTGCGTGGATGACCGTGACCAAAGACACGGTTGGCACTTTCTGTCACCTCCGAGCTGACGTAGCCCTGCTCCGAGGCGAGCCCTACGCTTTTTTTTCACCAGCCAATCCCGGGATTTTCCCTCACTTGGCGCCGTCAACTCCCTGGGAACGAGAGAGAGAGGTGAGCGATCTGAGGTACCCGTCGCCCCACTTTCAACTGAGGCCGGGAAGGCTGACTTGGCGAAGACAGGACGGAGCTCCTACCTGAGCCCCCCCGCCGCGTGGAAGGTCCGGCAAGACCCAAGGCGGGCGGCATTACTCCAGCTATTGCCAGTCCGTAAGGGAGCCGCCAGGAGCCGCCAGCAAGAAGTCGGAGCGGCTCGAAAGAGACGACGAAAGCTGCTTGAAGTGGCCATGTTGTAACGGCGAATCCCCAAAGCCAACGGAAAAGGGAGAGTGAACGACTTCCGCTTATTACTTGCTGAAAGTCAAAGGTCGGTCCATTTATCCAACCGGAATGCACGGCGGCTATTCTCTAAGGTTTTTACACTGCCGACGTCAGAGATGCCGCGAAACGCGCAAGAGTCCCTTGCAGGGTAGGCGGATTACGCGAATTACGGAAATGAAGCTTTCGGGCGCATGCATGCTAGAAGAGTGAGCGCTTGGGCTGGGAACCGCGCATGCTCGCCCTCGTTGATCTTCGGCTCCTTTTTAAGTTAGGAATTTGGCGAACGTATAACAGCGCAATGGTGGTTTGTTTTATTAAGTATATTTAAACAAATGTCTAACCATGTCTTTAAGGTGTAACTTAGCTGTTAATGGATTTTATATGTTTTTTTTTTCTAGAAGTGGTCAAAGTGTAATGATTAACAGAGTTGGATTTCCGTTCGAGATCTATTACTTTGTAGTTTTGTACATTTGGGCAATTTATCTTAATGTAGGGATTTTTTTCATTTTGTAATCTCAATTAAATTAGCATATGTAATCTTTCACCAGTAGGGGGCAGAGCAAATCAAGGAAGGGAGCAACATTATGAGTTGTTAATGTGTAAATAATAATAATACATAATACTTCATGTAAAATGCTTCTCCTTCAGCGTTTGTCATATAAAAATATGCCTTTCTAACATATTGCCCTAACAAGCCCTTCTTCATTATCATATGCTACCATAAAATTATCATTACCTTATTTAATACCTTCATGTCTCCATAACCTGAAAGAGAGGATAGCAAGTTTAATTCTAGAGATCATATGAGATTTGACAGAAAAGAAAAATCCTCATGCACAACCTGATATGTGTAAAAATCTAAATTACAATTACTAAGCTTGGATAGATAAAGAATATTAGACTTGCATTTAGCCAAAAAAACCTAACATAAGTTCCTGGCTCAGTATTTATTTATATTCTGCCTTTATTATTTTTACAAATAACTTAAAGCAGTGAACATATCTGATACACCTTTCTCCTCCTATTTTCCCCACAACCTTGTGACACAAGTTGCACTTGACTGGCCCAAAGTCACCCAGCTGGCTTTCATAGCTAAGGCAGTATTAGAATTTGCAGTCTCTGGCTTTTTAAGCCTGGTGCCGGACCACTAGGCCAAACTTGTCTTACCTATCTCTAAAGAAATAGAGGACTCTTAAATAGATGCTCTCTCCGCTTTTCACTTTTTCACTTCCCCACAGAATTCTGAAGCTCCCAGCTATGCTTATTTTCCAGTTTCCTTCCAGCAATTTTTGCTTGGTTTTTAAAGTATTCTTAATTTCCCTGTTTTCAGCAAAGAGCCATGGGTATCTTTCTGCATCTACATGATATTTTTCTCATGTTTATTGAGGATGAGTGAGATGCATGAATGTCTATACCTGTCAACTTGTAAGAAAGGTATGTTCAGATACCTGTCTTTGGAATCAATGTATCCTGGATCAGTGCCATTGATGATTGGGAAGAGGAAGCTTCTCAACCTGTAGTTCTCCACTATACGATGATAGAAGAATGCAATTATGACCTGTATTAAGGCCTCTGATGAAAAGGCACATCGGTCAGCCAACCCAGCAATCTCTGGATGTGGAGAACAGAATTTTAGAAATCCCAGCTTTTCCCTCTTTAGATCCATGCACAAACAATTAGGTCAGAGGTCCCCAACCTTTACAACTAACTCAAAGCAGCGAACATATCTGATACACCTTCCTCCTCCTGTTTTCCCCACAACCTTGTGACACAAGTTGCACTAAGACAGAGTGACTGGCGCAAAGTCACCCAGTTGGCTTTCATAGCTAAGGCAGTATTCCGTGGTGAGAGGTTTTTCCATGGACCGGAAGGTATGTGGTTTTGTATGCTGCCTGCATCTTACAGCTTGCTTGTTTATGCGGACCGGTTGCTGGCATGACGCAGCCCGGTACTGGTCCACGGACTGGGGATTGGGGACTCCTGAATTAGGTCATAGGCTTCCTTTCTGAATATAATAAATCATAGGTAAAATAATTACTGGAAATGGAATCATTGTCAACATTTCTGCTAATGCTCAAGGATGCCTACAAACTATTGACTTGCTAGTGCTCCTAATTCATGCTAAGCCAGCTAATGATTTATTGCAAAAATTGATAATAGACATTGTACAAGCTTCAACTGAAGTAAAATTTTAATAGCCTACCATGAATCCTATGGTAGGGGAATCAGCCAAAGAAAATCTAATGCATGACTTCATATAATCCAGTAGATTGACGATTGTAACCGTGATGTGATGGCCACTGTTCATATTCTATGGTGCTTCTTAGGACTATCACCCACCAAACTTCCTTGTTGGGCCATATTCCAGGTGTTTCTGTGAGCTACAAGCTCAATTTCAATGAAAGGAATTTGGCTGTTTGCTTGGTAGACACAGACTGCCTGTCCAAGCAACAGAAAATATATCAGTATCAGTATGAATGCTCTATGTTGTTATGTTTGGCTTCAAAGTGCCAGTCTTTGGTAGGGGTTTGAATCTGGTCTGACTTACTATTGATGAAGAGAGCCTGTTTAGCCAGTACATGATGGCACATGGGGATGAATTTAATTTAATTTAATTTATTCGGATTTGTATGCCGCTCCTCTCCGAAGACTCGGAGCGGCTCACAACATATATATATATATATAAACAATTGAACAAATCCGAACAACATTAAAAATACAAACCCCATACATACTCATCAATCACACCACAATCAACAATCATCCCCAGGCCTGCCGGCAGAGGTAGGTTTTTAAATTCTTTCGGAAGGCCAGGAGGGTCGGAGAAACGCGGACTTCAGGAGGTAGTTGGTTCCAGAGGGTGGGCGCCACAACAGAGAAAGCCCTCCCCCTAGGGCCCACCAGACGACATTGTTTCGTTGACGGGACCTGGAGGAGGCCGACCCTGTGCGCTCTCACCGGTCGTAGAGAAGTATGTGGCAGAAGGCGGTCCCGTAAGTATCCTGGTCCCAAGCCATGAAGGGCTTTATAGGTAATAACCAACACCTTGAATTGGGCTCGGAGACCAATAGGCAACCAATGCAGCGTGCGGAGAGTTGATGAAATGTGGGCACAACGAGGAAGACCCACAACTGCTCGCGCAGCTGCATTTTGCACTAATTGTAGTCTCCGAACACTCTTCAAGGGTAGCCCCATGTAGAGAGCGTTGCAGTAGTCGATCCTCGAGGTGACAAGGGCATGTGTGACTGTGAGGAATGACTCCCGATCCAAGTAAGGACGCAACTGGTGCACCAGGCGAACCTGGGCAAATGCCCCCCTCGCCACTGCCGACAAATAATGATCCAATGTCAGCTGTGGATCGAGGAGGACTCCCAAGTTGCGAACCTTCTCTGAGGGGTTTATAGATTCACCCCCCAGGGTAATCGAAGGACAGATAGAAGTGTCCTTGGGAGGCATCACCCACAGCCACTCTGTCTTATCGGGGTTGAGCCTTAATCTGTTAACACCCATCCAAACCCTCACAGCCTCCAGACACTACTACTTGGTAGTAGTCCAGCAATAGTAGTTTTCTGAAACTGGTCCTTGATATCACAGTTCAGATTTTACCCAGACCATCCTAATTTGCAAAACAACCTACAAATTCCGCTAGAAATATCTGTACAACAGGAGATATGGGGATGAGTCAGAATATTGCCTTTTACTGATCCCCAAAAGTCATTCCTATGAACTAAAGTACCACTGTATTAAGTCTTCCATTCAAACTAGTGTTGTATTCCTTTCCATTTGGTACTAATAAACTACAGTAACATTGTATTAACTCTTCAATCCAAAACAACTACTGTTGTATAAGATCTGTGTTTTCTAGGCAAATGTTGTCCAGCATTTTAAGTATTTTGGTACACACCAAACAACAATTGGATGGAATATCCTATTTAGATCTGTATAAAGTCATCATATACCATTGGGCATGACAATGTACAGCTCTATTAAAAGTCCCAAGTAAGAGACAGTTGTGCTGGTGTGCATGGGTGTGTGTGTTAGAAATGCTATCACTCCTGACAGCTTGGAACTATTACAACTACATTGTCCTTCCTGGAATATGTTTTGATTGTCGATGTGTGTAGGGAGCACAGACTTTAAGAATATTTTTATTGCTATGAAGGCTCAGCAAGTTGAAATGACCTAGAAAATGTTATCCTCCACAATGTATGTTACTGAAAAGATTCTATTCCATGTCTTCTATAAATCATAACTTGCTGGACATGGGTTATATTTCTGTGAATTGACATTATTTCTACATATAAAGGGAAACAAATATAATTTAAAATCCTCTGAGGCAATACTAGATTAACAGAAGTTTGTAGTTTCAAGGTTTTGTTCTGAGTTTTTAGTTTTAATAACTCAGGTTTCTAAGAAATCTGACTAATATTTGAGTCGTGCTTGCACCAGACCACATGCTTAAATTTCATCCTCAAAGGTCAGGAGGGAGACCTCTAGACATGTAAATAAAGTCTTATCAGTGCAGAGCAGCATTAAGATACAGTATACTAATAAACTCTCCAATAGCTTCTTAAGAAAAAGAAACAAGCAAATGCTTAACATTTTTGAAAGACAATTTTCAAAAATTGTTAAGATGAATTGTGGGAAATATATATATATTGCAATCCTGATAAAGTCCTCTGCCCTGCACATCCTTACATTGTTTTTTTTTTGTTTTTTTTAATTAATTATTTTTATTAAATTTTATAAACTTTTGACAAATTTTAACACAGAAATATAATAACTCAACTGATAACAAACAAATAATAATACTTTTTTTAATGCTAATAAACCTGGCAGATGGTTGGCTTATACATTAAGGAAAAAACAAAAATCCCGCTTAATTGAGAAGGTAGAATATAAGGGGCAAGAAGTATTTCATCAGGAAGCTATTAAGAAGGCTTTTCTAGAGTTCTATACCAAATTGTATGCTGAAGAAAAAGTTCAAGAGCAAGAGGTAGATGCCTTTTTACAAAATCAAAATGTTATGGAAATCACTTTGGAACAAAGAGATAGATTAAATGCTGTGATTAGATCAGAAGAAATTATTGACGCAATTAAGCAATTGAAATTGGGAAAATCTCCAGGAACTGATGGTTTTACTACGATTTATTATAAGTGTTTACAGGAGGAAGTGGTCGAACATTTGAGGGAGTTATTTGTGAATATACAAGAGGGTGGTCGGGTTCCACCCTCCTGGAAAACGGCTAATGTTTGTTTGATTCCTAAAGAGGGCAAAGATAATGTTCAAGTAGAAAATTTTAGACCTATCTCATTGTTAAATACGGATTACAAGATTTTTACAAAAATTTTGGCTAATAGATTAATGACAGTTTTGACACAGAGGATACACCCGGATCAGACTGGTTTTTTACAAGGGAGACAGATGAAAACCAATGTTAGACAACTTGTTAACATACTGGAATACTTGGATAAACATATTCAAGTGCCGGCTGTTTTAATGTTTTTAGATGCAGAAAAAGCTTTTGATAGATTGAATTGGACATTTTTGCAAAGGCTTGTGGTAAGGATGGGAATGGGGGACCAGTTTATTAATTCCATAACAGCTATATATCAGAAACAAACAGGACAGATTATAGTAAATGGTCAATTAACAGATTTGTTCAACATTGAAAAGGGTACTAGACAGGGTTGTCCCTTATCTCCTTTATTGTTTGTCTTAACTTTAGAGGTCTTATTGAATAGGATTAGAGCATCAGAGGAATTAAAGGGGGTACAAATTAGAAAACATGATTATAGATTATGTGCCTTTGCAGATGATTTACTTGTGACATTGACTCAGCCAATGCAATCGGTTCAGAGTTTGATGGAAATTATTCGAAATTACGGAAAAGTATCAGGTTTTAAATTAAATTTATCCAAGACAAAGATGTTGGTTAAAAATTTTGATAATAAATTAAAACAAGATTTGGAAAGAATAACGGGATGTGAGATAGTTAAAAAAGTCAAATATTTAGGAATTTATATAGAAGCCTCAAATGGTAAATTATATAAGAATAATTATGAGTTCTTATGGAGTAAAGTGCAAAAAGAAATGGAGAATTGGAAAAAACTACAATTATCTATCTTGGGTAGGATAGCCGCTATTAAAATGAATGTATTACCGAAATTTCTATTTCTATTTCAAATGTTGCCAATACTTAAAAAGGATGGGAATCTTGATGAATGGCAGAAAGGTATAAACAACTTTATTTGGGATGGCAAGAAACCAAGGGTTAAACTTAAAATCATTCAAGATACAAGAGAGAGAGGTGGAATGAAAGTGCCTAATTTCAAATTATATTATTATGCAGCAGTTCTAGTGGCAATAAGTGATTGGATTAATTTAACAAATGAAAGAATACTGAATATAGAAGGATATGGGTTAGTGTATGGGTTCCACGCCTATTTAGTTTATGATAAAAAATTGGATAGGGGCTTTAAAGAGCATATATTAAGAAACTCTGTGATGCGTGTCTGGAAAAAGTATTATTATAAGTTAAATGGTAAAATTCCTTTATGGACTGTTCCCAGACATGCAATACAGAGTGTAGGTATACAACAAATTCAAGACGTGGAGCCCTATGATAAACTTTTGAATAAAGATGGGAATAGCCTAGAACTGAAATCACTAGATAGATTAAGGGAGGAAGGTATAGCTCATAATTGGTATCATCATGCACAACTTCAAGCCAGATGGCAAAAAGATGTTAAGATGAGTTTTTCTTTAAAGGATGAAAAACTAATTATACAAATTAGAGACCAAAGAGCGATGCATATTAAAAGAATATATGATGCTTTAATTGAAATTGATTCTGGAAAGGAACTAGTTAAAGATTGTATGATTAAGTGGGAAGGGAATTTTGGACATTCAATTATGATGGAAACTTGGAAAAGAATATGGGTGAAAAATGTTAAATTTACACAAGCTCAGCATTTAAGAGCGAATTTTTATAAAATGTTTTATAGATGGCATTTAGACCCAAAAAAATTATCGCTTATGTACCCAAATCTGAAACCCAAATGTTGGAGATGCGAATCTATGGACGCTACTTATTTTCACATTTGGTGGACATGTAAAAAAATTAAGGCTTTTTGGATAAAAATATGGTGGATTCTTCAAAATATTTTGAAAAAGCATATTGAGTTTGTACCACAGTTATTTTTGTTGGGTATAACAAAGGACTGTTCCACCATAGAGACTAAGTTGATTTTGAACTTGACTACGGCTGCAAGACTGTTGGTGGGTCAATATTGGAAGTCATCTGAAATACCATCTATTGAAGAATGGACATTAAAAGTTACCCATCTGGTGGAGATGGCTAAGATATCGGCGTATTTGAAGAACCACTCAAATGAAACATTTTTGATGGACTGGAAAAAATCACATCCTTACATTGTTGATGAATGATTGTTCTGCTTAATTGAGGACAGTTCTTTGTTACTATTAAGCAGGTGCTTAAAAAGCAATTCAGTCCAAGTCTGTTTCAAAAACAAAAAGTACTTGCTCATCCATATTTGGAAAACAAACTGAACAGGTTATCTGGAAACAATCTGTCCCATTCTGATGGAAGCAAGTATTGTATTTAATTTACATGAAGATTTAGCAACAACTCCAGATGCTATGCTGCAATTCCTAGTATCCCTTACAATAAATCATGCTATCTGGGCTACTTAGAGGTAGAGTTCAGTAAAATTCATTACTGAATTATGGCAAGAATTTCCAATTTGCATCTGTGGGAAGTCAGTCCCCCAGAGAAGGAAATATTAAAAGGGCAGGAAAATATATTTCCTCAAAGGATCTTAAAGAGGCAGAAAAGTATGCCCAGTTTTTTTTAATAGCCCAAGTCTCCCTTCCCCAAGCAGAAACCAACTCTATAGAAATGCAGATGTAAACCATCCAGGAAGGTTGGAGACCCCCCAGCTAGAAGCTTAGAAAGACAAAGACTTCTAAAATCTACATATCCCACCCAAACTCTTACAGGACATAATAGGATTAACACAGAGATACCAAAGGGCACACTCAGACTCAGGTCAAAGTTCATGCCACAGGAACAACTTCAAACAAAAGGCTCCAGAGGGTATAAAAACCCACTCCCTACATGTGTTCTCTCTCTTTTCTGCCAGAGCCATCTTTCTGTCTGGCTCTGCTCTTCAATAAACTGCAACCTTCTTTCTAAAGCAGTTGCCATGTTGTTTATCCCCGGCTTGGACTGAACCATGATGAAGACTTTTCTTCCAGCACATCTATATACATAATTTATATGCAAGTTCTCTTTTACTTTGGAAGGGGCTATCTTTCTTCCCTCCATTCTTGTCTAATTGATAGCTATTGTGACCGAATACCCCTACAACTATTATTATCATTCAGAGTGGAAGACCTCAGCCCAGAAGCAGTGCAAGGACTCTTCTTTTCGAATAGAGATATCTAGAGAGATTGCTTGGACATTCCAATGCATTTGTCATAGTCTTCTATGTAATTTAGGATGATCCTACAGACTAGACCGATTGTCCTTTGCTTCTATCTGCAGTTTTTCTATTGACTTGGTGTAATAAAATCCTTGATAAATATTCAAATAATAAAAGTCAAGAGCTAATCAGTAGTAGGCTGGTATGTTTAGCTCACCATATCTTAACTTTATTTGTGCAAGGAAGATCCATTCATCAGTTGGCTTCTTTTATCAGCTCATTCTTTTGCAACAATATAATGTATAGCATGGTTACAAAAGCTTTTTTTCTAGATAGCTGGCAGAACCATTGCACTCTACTATGCAGATTTGGAATCAAGTTATGGGCTTGGCTAAGCAAAGCTTTTAGTGCTACATTTTCATACAATTTTACTCAGCAACTGCATATGACACTTGTGGGGCATGCAAATCATGTTTAAGAATAGGATGCTTATGGACATCAATATGCCCAAGACACCTTCATGGGCAACTACTGAATTATAATTTATTTTTAGGTTCTTTTAGAAACAAATAAGTTGCATCTTATCTTGTTTATTCTATCTTCCACAGAGAAAGATACACTGGGGTGATAATGTCTTGGAAGGCTAATACGGAGATAGCTAGGAAAGAGCCAAAAACTCTGGTAAAATATGTTGTGACTCACTAAAATCCAACTGGCATTTGCTTGGAAGCTGACCTCAGGTAAAAGCTATTTTGTGGTAGCACTCAAATATTAAATATATCCCCCAGTTCAGGAAATTCACATTTAACTGAGAAATGTCATTGAATCTGCCCAAAAGGTCATTTTAGAGAAATTTAGTTCACAATCAACTGCCAAAAGAAAACTCACAAACAAAAAACAAGGCCACCAATCTTCAACAACTTCTATTTGGAGCTACAGCTAGTATTCTTTATGGTCTGTAAAGCACTTCCTGTTATTGTAAAAAAAATGCTCCCCATTCACATAATCATGATCTGAATGCTTGGCAACCTGCTTGCACTTACGACTAGTTGTCTAGCGATCAAGTGCCCAACATTTGCAATCTTCTCAGATTACTAACAAACATCTCATTTTTTTCCCCAACTCCTGCCACGGGGCAGTAAATACATTTTATTGAAGAACACTTGACTCCAAACAAGTGTGGGCATCCTCAACCAAAATATTTAAGCAGGCAAGCAAATGAAGAAAGGTGAGGAAAACTGAAAATTCAAGTCCATATTGATGGAAGTGGAGCCCAAACTGGCCCTTAGTTATCCATTTCATAGAACAATACAAATAGAATAGAAACAGAAACAAATAATATAAAGTGACTTGTTTTAAAATTGACAGCTTTGTGTTCCTATATATTCATATATCGCATTGAGCCAACAACAGCAACAATAAAGTTACTATAAAAAACTTAGTATAACATTTGAACTTAACCAGAGTGACTTATAAATTACAGTTAATTCCATGACTGAGTCAAAAGCCAAGATACATAACAAACTATAGGTTAGCACCCGAATTATTTCCTGACCTGCATTATGTTAATTTTTAGATTTTATTTGTTAGAAAAAATAACAGCAGTGCCTGTTGCTGAAATGGTTTGCATGTAAGCAACTGCATTTCAGATCTATATGTACAACAAAAAAAATCATACATTCCAATTGCAGTTCAAAGTCATAAATACGCAACAAATGCCAAAGACCAACAAATAAGTAATGAAGACAGCATGCGAAAATTACTCCTAATCTTGGCTACCATTTCTCTTATAAACAAAGTCTAACTCTAAAATTCTCTAACTCATAAGAAACTAAGTCCAGAATCTATATTTGCTTCACTGGATGTTTTTAACACAATGAAAGGTGACAGATTCCTTATTTTAGGTTTTTACCCAGCTTCTGACTCAGCATCTTCAGCAACTGATAAGAATTAACTCTCAGTCATATGCCTATTATTAGCATTCAGTTTTGTAACTGAAATACGGGATTACTCAATACAGGATTACATTTATAGGGTAAGGCTGCAAGCTTATATACTTTCTCAGGAGTTACACCTACTAAACTCCTGAGGCTTACTATTAAACAGATATGTATTGAACTGCATTATAAATACAGGCACAAAATTTATTTTAATATGAAATTAATTTACTCTTTTACTTAATAGAGGAGGTAATTGCTAAATCACTTTAGGTAAACTATATTCCACCACAGTGCTTTATTATATAAAGAATCATGGATTTATTTTATATGTGCTATGGGATTATTTTTTACCTATGGTTATTGAATCAACCACTACTGTCTGATTTTATAAGTACACAAAACCGTGGTTTATAAACCAGAGTTGCTAAGGCAAAGAATATGTCATGCAAAAATCATTAAGGAAAAATCAGAAATCTTAACATTTGTATAGCCCAGCTTTACAGCTAAAAGGGTTATCTAGTCCAAGCCAGTATCGGTGCAGAAAATCCATTACTATAGTACCTGATAGATGAGTACTTGCCTCTGCTAAAAGGCTTCCAGTAAGTATAAGCAATTCCTAAAACTTTTTTTCACAGGAGTTAGTGTCATAGGTCCTCGCTGTTTTGTATCAAGACCAGGATAGAAATAACTTAACTTTCTAGGTCTTACCACACTTGGGTCAATATATTCCTTAATAGTGGGTGACAAAATCAAAGCACAGAAATGAGGTATTCCATCAAAAACATTACAAAGAATATGAGCTGGATGAACTTGTTAAGGGTGCCTATTATGTTAAGACAATTTAAACCTGATTTAGTAAACAAACCCTAACTGGGTGTGTACAGCACATTAAGTGGAAAGATACTAAATACATGAGTGTAATCATAAAATTATTTAATTAAATATGTTAATGTTACAGGTAGTCCTCAACTTATGACTATTTGTTCAGCAGCTGTTCAAAATTACCATGGTAACTGAAATAAGAACATGATCCATGTCTAAAGTTGCAGCCATTGCAGTACCCCTGCTTTCATGTGAACAAAATTCAGGCACTTGGCAGCCTGCCCACATTTGCAACTTCAGGGATGTTGCAACTCCCCCTACCTGCCCATCTCCTCTGTTTTGGCTTCCTCACACAGCCCCCCCCCCCCCATAGTGGCAGCACCAGGACTGAACTAGACTCCTGGGGCCTTCACCAGTATTAGCCACCTGCCATTGCTCCCAGGCCTTTACTTCAGGCCCTGCATTGCTACTGGAACAGTGAAATGCCACCTTAAGCCACATATTGCGACTAGCCATGCCAGCACCATTGTGCACAGTCCCAGTTGCCCCTATTGCCCTGTGCTTCACAGGCTTGGTTGATATCACTGTGAGATTATCTTTTAGTTGTCCATAAATGTGTCTACCCTTGAAGGAGGACTATATTATGGATACTGATGATTCAAAAGATAACAATACACATCACTTCTCCTTCTAAAGTCTTGGTTATTACTTTTCCAAATCTTCCTATAAGCTTCAAGACAGTTACTCTAATCTAAAATGTTTTCCTCAAGAAATATAGCACCTAAAAAGAAAGTTAAAGCATGTGTAAATTTAAAATGTAGATGCTGATTTGCATATGCATATGGGCTTTTTAAAAAAAGTACCTTTATTTCGAATGAACAATATGTGATAGACTAGATATAGTAGATAGACCATATACAAGAGCTGTTTTTTCAGGTCTTATGAGGACAGCTTATTATTATGAGCCCAGATCTAAAGTTGATTGCTTTAATATTGGAAAGGCGTACTGAATTTCTACCTCAGGATTTTTTGTTAGGAATCATAAAAGATTGCACTACTAAGGAGATGAATGTACTTCTAAAGCTCGAATGAACAACAGGTGTTAGACTAGAAACAGTAGATAGACCATATATAAGAGAAACACCAATCAAATAAAATGTATCAGGCGTATAGTTGAGGCTGGACGTGAGGAGTGAGGAATGTTTGCTAAACCAGACGTTTACAAAGACTGATCCTTAGAGTTGTATTACAGGTTATATGATAATTGCTCTATAATATGATCTTATGTTTAATGTTGATGATTTTAATAAAATAAAAATTTTCTTTAAAAAAAAAAAGTACCGGTACCTTTATTTAAACAGAAGTGCAAAAGCAAAGATTGGATCTAGGTTTGTTTTTGTGTTGAAGAAAATCAAAGTCTTCCCTTCTTTTCTGTTAAGCCAGTCTTGGAGTTAACCACCTTCACATCTTCAACTGTCTATTCCTTAAAATAAGCTATACAGGCTGCAGACCACGAGCTATTCTTATAATTTTAATCAGCTAGAAAGGGATTATTAATTATTAAATAAATTGGAAATAAATTATATGTGCTTAATTACTTTAATTTAAATCTATTTAAATTTGAATTGAAATTAATGGTTGGCTTGCATTGATCCCCTCCATTTTTTGTGTTCTCACCTCACCATTTTCAGAAGCTGAACAAGATATTTCACAGAGGTCAAACATTGGTTTTAGTTTAAAAAAAAAAAGCCTATGTATCCCTCTTTAAAATGGAAGGTCTACTCTGTAAAATAACCTAAAATAAACTGAAAGCATACCAGGAATAGAGCTGCACTAGGAATGCTTCCAGATAGATAATGTCTAACTATCAACCCAGAAGCATTCTATACTTTATGTGTCCCTTTTTGTGTCCCATTCCTCCCTTTTACCTTGCATCTTGTGAAAAAACACACTCAAGAGTATTAGAAATAGAAAATGTTATTTGGCTGTCCAGTATACAATTCTTTGAATCAAGGAAAATTATAGTGAAATGAATGTTTCATCTAGAAGCATCTAGAAGGTCAGACATATTGGACTAATGGCAGATGTAATCTCCCCCCCATCAACACTAATAAATTGGCATATTTTTCTCAATTCTCACCCCTCCTTTTCAGAATTCCCCTAATTAGAAATCCCTATATCTAATGAGAGAAATCACCAAAGAATTTTTTATGAAAGAAAGTAATTGGTTAAACACCTGAAATGATGTCAGAAAATCAGCATTATGAGCTAGAAAATATTTGGTGAACCCCTTATTTCATAAACAGAATCAGCCGTTCTCCAGCATGATGACTGAAGAATCCACCAATGGGTTATTTCAGTCCTCCTGCCCAATCAGACCAATTTGTCAAGTTGTCACGCCTCCTCATTATCTGGGACTTCCAGTTTCATTTTGGTCTCTGCCCATGAGGATGTGATATCTTGACTCTCTCTTTCGTTTGGAGCAGGTCAGGCTAGATTTATGATTCACTGGTGGATTCTCAGAATTGGGGAACTAACAGAACATTATTTTTCCTTTCTGGGGGATTTGATTTAATTTCTCCCTCCCTGCTGGGTTAGAGTAGGACTCCTCCCCAGGACTGGGTGAGGAGGCGGTTCTTTCCCTTCCCTTAGCATTTTGCCAAACTATTACAGGGACCTGTAATAGAAGTAAAGGGAGTTCTCCCTCAGGGAGGTTTTAGGGGGAGGTTTCCTTGCTTGTTTTTCCTTGCTTGTTTTTCCTTGCTTGTCTCCCTTGCTTGCTCGCGTTTAAGATTGTCGTCTGTAAGCCGCCATTTTGGAAGCCTCATGGCTTCTTCTCTGACTGGGCTCGGTCAGGGAATTTGCTAGCGGCCGCCATTTTGAATTTGCAGAGCAGCCTTGCTTTTTTGATTAATATAATTTATTTCAACTGTCATTTGAAGGGACTCACTGAAGCAAGTAACGGGGAGGGAAAACCTTTTCCAGGTTTTTCTTGGCTGGCTTGTGGCTGCCACTGAAGCGGAGGCAGCCTCGCAGCGCAGCAACAAGACTTTTTTTGCGCCTAACAGCTGTTAGGCTAGTTTCACAGCTCAGCTTCTTGCATTGCTGCAAAGCCTTGGATTTTGACTATTTGCCTTGGAATTTGTTTTTGAAAGCAACCTGCACTATTAGGAGGCTTCCCTTATCTCCTCTCCTTTCCTCCCTCCACCACCCTTCCCCCCTTATTTCCCTCATCATACTTGAAATGTCCGCCATTTGGGGGACATTTTTCCTGAGGGAAACGCCCTTTCACACCCAGGCTAGATTTCCATTTTGCACAGTCATTTAGTGGAGTTAATATAACTTTTAAATTTCACACATTAATATTTTGTTATTATTTGTCTTGAGCCTGGGTGTTTCAGACATTGTTCCTTCTCATTGAGGACATCAGTTATCTATTAGAAGGTGACATCAGCAGCAGTAACGGTCCTTCAGGCCTGGTCGCCTACTGCCTGTCTGCCCCTCTGCATCTAGTGGCTGTTTCAAGATCCTGACTATCGCCACTATTGTAGGACACTTGTGATTTCACCCCATCATTGCGGAGTGACGAGCGCTTCTGCACCCAGCGTGAGTTCAGGTTAGCCAGTGGGCCTATTCACGCCAATCCACGTGGAGTCAGTACCTTCTTTATGGGGGTCCCCTGACGTCCCCTGCAGACCGAGTCAATCCCAAAGGGTTCGTTGGATTGCATCTTGATGGAAATGGCAGAAACCACTGAGCCAACTCCTTTGGAAGCAGACATTACTCCCGTCCAAGCTGAGCCAGCACCTGAGGCACCTTCAGATAAGGCCAAATCCAAATCCAAGCACGGCAGGAGGATTGGCACGGCAAGCGACAGGTAGGCCGACCGTACACAGAACCCTGGAGAAGCAATTCTCCCGAGCCCAACACCTGTCTGCTGAAAGGGGTCTTACACCATCAACCTCCACACCACCTGATGTAGGAGCGCCTCAGCCGTCCACATCGAGAGCTTGGTCGTCTGAGAACGTGCATCAGCAGGTCTCGACTCAGACCTTTGGTCAAGTAGAACCTCTGTTTGGGGAGGACCTTAATTTACCTGGGCCGTCTTCAGCACCCGTTGCTGTAATCGCACCACCTGCTGCGGGGGTATGGCCTCCACTAGAGCAGTCCTTCTCCGACCAGCTCCAAGCGTGGATTTCTCAGGCGGTGATCCAAGCCATGGCATCAACGAGCCACCAGCAGGCATCTCCCGTTCCGGGGCCTTCCTCCTCTTTGGTCCCAACAACTGCTACACGTCATTCCCTGGATCGGTCAGGTGTGGTCTCCCCATCACATTCTCCCGATTCTGACATTGAAGTTTCAGATTATGAGGGAGGTAAGGACAATTGGTCGGACTGTGAGGAACCCGCTTACGAAGCTCAGCCCATGTCAGAGCTGTTTAATTCTTCGCTTTTTCCTAACTTATTACGCAGGGCTTGCGAGGCAAGCAAGCTTTCCTCACAACAGGTTCCAACTCCTCTACCTTCCTCTGATCAGCTAACTAATCCCCTGTTTGCTGTACCTGTGGACAAACACCTTCACATTCCCTGTCCCCCGTTATTCCTCAAAAATAGCCAGGGACAGTGGGAGTCACCAGCTGCTCAACTGACCCAAGGCGCGGCTGAGAGGAAAATAGTAGACATGCCAAAGACCTTAGTGGACCTATTAGAAGTTCCGAAGGTAGATGAATCTCTGGCCCCACTATTTTCAACCGCCAGTCTCCCGGCGGATGTATCAGACACCCTTAAGGCTGAGGATAAAAAGTCCGAAATGGCCTTGCGCAAGGCACATTTGGCATCTGCCTGGGCGGTTAAGACAGCTACAGCCACTTCCTTTTTTGCTAGGGTTTCCATCACCTGGCTTCGTCAGTTGCAGGACAGGATTCCACTTGAGGAGACCAGGATTCATCAGGATTTGACTAAGTTATTAGCCACATCAGAATATATGGCGGATGGTTCCCTGTATTTGGCCAAACACTCTGCCAGAGCGATGGCCTCCAGCGTAGTCGCTAGGAGGCTTCTATGGCTAAAAAATTGGAGAGCCGAAAGAAAGCACAAGTGGCGCACGGCCACAGCCCCCTTTATGGGTGGCAAATTATTTGGGGAGGCCCTAACGCCATATCTTGTTGAGAACAAGCAGAAACAAAAGGTCATCTCCCATGTAGCTAAGAGAACCTCCAGATGGTTCACCCCTTACAGTCGCTGGCAGTCCTTTCGGACCGGGGCAACAACTGAGTCTACACAACCGTACCGGCCACAAGCTCCTAAATCTGAGCGCTCCTTTGACAGGGTGGGCTAAAGAGACAGAACCAGGTACCAGCCACAAACTAAACATTCCTTTTGTGGCAGAGGGGGTCACCCCTTCCGTCGTGGAAAATGACTCGGAGAGAGCTCCTCCCATTGGCGGCAGACTCTCCCTCTTCATAAGCCAATGGGAAAACACAACCACAGACTCCTGGGTTCTGCATACTATCAGAGAAGGCCTGTCCCTGGAGTTCAATTCCATGCCTCTAGATCACTTTGTGTCTTGCCCAGCCATGAGAAATCCTGTAAAAAGGGGGCTCATGAAAGACGCCATCCAATACCTTCTCACCATCATGGCAATAGAGGAGGTTCCCCCAAACCAGTTGGGGCGGGGGTATTACTCCATCCTGTTTGTAGCCCCGAAGTCTTCGGGAGGATGGAGGGCAATCCTCGATCTCAAGGGGCTGAACCTCCATCTTCAATACAAAAGGTTCAAAATGCAAACCTTGCATTCCATCCTAACCAGTATCAGGCGGGGAGATCTATTGACCTCAATAGATCTAAAGGAAGCATATCTTCACATTCCCATCCTACCGGCCCATTGCAGGTTCCTAAGATTCTGTTATCTGAACCGCCATTTTCAATACAGAGTCCTTCCATTCGGCCTCTCCTCAGCCCCCAGGGTTTTTACCAAAATCCTGGCTGTGTTGGCAGCTCACTTGAGATTGGTTCCCGTATGGGTTCAGTGTTATCTGGACGACATTCTGATCCAGTCCCAATCAATCTCAGCTGCCAACTCGGATTTGGCCCTCACCATAAGGACCCTGCAGGACCACGGGTTCCTGATCAATTTTAAAAAGAGCCAGATGACTCCCGCTACCCGTCTACTTCATCTGGGAGTGGTGATAGACACAGAATTGTGTCACGTGTGCCTGTCAGAGGAGAGGTGCAGGAGTATCAGAGACCTGGCCCACAAGGTGAGCAGGGACAGGGCAGTCCCTTTGGCCACACTTTCTCAACTCCTAGGCAAGCTAATATCATGCATAGCAATAGTGCCATGGGCTTGACTGCATGCCCGGGATCTGTAGTGGTTCCTATTTCCGTACCAGAGACAACATACCAGTACTTCAAACAGATTGGTACAAGTTCCTCATCAGGTACGTGTAGCGCTCGGCTGGTGGACTTCATCAGCCATTCACAAGGGGAGCCTGTTCAAGGAGCCCAGCCAAGTCCAAGTGACCACAGACGCAAGTCTCTTTGGTTGGGGGGCTCATCTCCAATCCCAGATAGCTCAGGGCCAGTGGTCGAAAACAGACCTCAAAGACAGCATAAACTGGTTGGAGCTCAGGGCAATACATCTAGCTCTCAAGAAATTCCACAGTGGTCAAGGGACAGCATGTACTGGTCTGAACAGACAAGGTGGCCGCAAAGGCTCACGTGAATCGACAAGGGGGCACTCGGCCCAAGGCCCTCATGACGGAGGCACGAGCATTGAATTCCTGGGCGGAGAAGCACCTGCTCTCCATCAGGGCCGAGCACATCTCGGGAGAGGCAAATCGGCAAGCAGATTTCCTCAACAGGTCGATAGTGGATCATGCGGAGTGGATGCTACATCCAGATATTTTCACGGAGATCTCGGACAGGTTTGGTCGTCCGATTGTGGATCTGTTTGCCTCTCCGGAGAACGCTCAGCTGCCCAGGTTCTTCTCTCGGTTCCCCTCCCGGGGAGCAGAGGGGATGGATGCACTGCGATGCAGGTGGCCACAAGGTCTGTTGTATGCCTTTCCCCCATTGCCTCTACTTCCAGCAGTAATCAGGAAGATCCTGGATGAGCGGGCGGAAGTGATCTTCGTCGCTCCTTACTGGCCCAGGAGGCCATGGTTCGCGGACCTGGTGAGTCTTTCATCCTCAGCCCCTTGGCGGATTCCGGACAGCCAGATATGGCTGAGGCAGGGAGATCTTCTACATCCAGACCCCCAATGGCTTCAATTGACCGCCTGGCACTTGAACGCTGCACCCTAGCCAGGGCATATTATTCGGCGGAGGTGATTGATATGATCCAGGCGGCCAGGAGGCCGGCTACGAACCGCATTTATTACCATATGTGGAAGCATTTCTGTCACTGGTGTGTCACAAACCATGTAAGTCTATCTCAAGTCACTATTCCGAGGGTACTGCAATATCTAATGGAGGGTGTCAACAAGGGGCTGGCGCCAAACACCTTACACAGGCAATTAGCTGCTATCTCCTCGGTACTCTCCCGCCATCAGGGCCTTCCTTAAGGGAGTCACGAATAGTAGACCACCTGTAATCCATAGGTATCCCTCTTGGGACTTACCTCGGGTCCTTCAGGCACTGACCTCGTCTCCCTTCGAACCACTCAAAACATGTTCTTTGCGACACTTGTCGCTCAAGGTCTCCTTCCTGATTGCCGTCACCTCGGCCAGGCACATTTCGGAATTGGCTGCCTTGTCAGTTAGGAAGGACCTGTGCACGTTTCACGAGGACAGGGTGGCCCTCAGACTAGACCATTCATACCTAAAGTTAACACGGTTTTTCACAGAGCTCAGGAGGTCATCCTTCCAGATTTCTGCCCTCACCCGTCACATGAATTGGAACGGCGTTGGCACTTCTGGATGTGTGGAGAGCATTACGTTGTTATATTAAGCGCACGGCATCCTTCCGTAAATCAGAAGCCCTGTTTGTGTCGTTCCAGCCTTCCACAATGGGTCAAAAGGTTTCGGCTACCACCATAGGCAGATGGATCAGGGCTTGTATCTCATGCGCTTATGTTTCTCTAGCCTTGCCAGTTCCTCATGTGACGGCTCATTCCACCCGTAGTGCGGCTACGACTGCGGCGTGGGCTACCCAGGCATCCATAGAGGACATCTGTAGGGCGGCAACGTGGTCCTCGCCATCTCCGTTCATTAAACATTATAGTTTAGACAAGTTTGTGTCGGCTGAGGCCGCTTTTGGTAGGCGTATTTTGCAACAAGTGGTCACGCCATCTGGGGGTTCGGCCCCGACTGTCTCCCACCCTTAGGGACTATGGAGGCTTTGGTACGTCCCATTGGTGGATTCTTCAGTCATCCTGCTGGAGAAGGAGCGTTGGCTTACCTGACCACCTTTTCTCTGCATGATGATGAAGAATCCATGCCCTCCCCTATTAGGTGTCACTCAGGTCCGAGTAGGATACTTGTTATGTTATTTTCTTTTTTTACCTGCTTGAGAGTCATCAGGTCAACCTATTGTCATTGGCCCTCCATCAAACTGGAAGTCCCAGATAATGAGGAGGCGTGACAACTTGACAAATTGGTCTGATTGGGCAGGAGGACTGAAATAACCCATTGGTGGATTCTTCATCATCATGCTGAGAAAAGGCGTTCAGGTAAACCAACGCTCCTTCTGACACATCTACAAAAATTTTAATCCTCTGCTTATTTTTGTGTATATTTTGAGGAATCCAGAAATCAAGGCAGGATTGTTCATGGAAGTTCACAATAAGCTATTAAAATCATCTATTTGATAGTGAATGGGACCAAACTTTGATATCTTTTGCATTAATCACCCTATCTGCACATTTTAGCTTTACTAAATGTTCTACATTTCATAGCCAAAATTAGTTTGTATAGTTAATGAAATTGCTGCCACAGTTTTGCCACTTGTTTCCTTATCTGCTACATTTCGCAAGCATTTGTTGACTTTAGATTATGTTTATACTGCTGTGATTTTAAAGTCTTGTGAAACAAGCAGTGCCCTGTGTATAAAGACATACAGGACTTTATATTACCTACTGTTTCCACAGTTGTAAATCTGTTATATTGATTTAGGAGATTAGATTAGCCTGTGAATATAAATATTAATTTAACCTGCAGGCTAGCCAAAGTTATATGACAAATGAATACCACTTTTTGATATGTTCCATTGCCTTGTAAACCTGTCTAGAAAACGATGATCTATAATAAACAAAAGACAAAATGTTCTTATTATTTTAAACTGAACAAGAGAATTACACCTATGCTTAAAAGTCCATGTTGATTTAAGAGAAATTGAGAATAAACAGAAATCTGGGAACATTTACCAGATCAGTATTTGAAAATACTGTAGTATTATTCCATTCCAAAAGAGTATATATTGTCAGGCACAAAGAATCAGGACCATTCATAAGGTCACAGTATAGATTTATTCAAGCCTTTGCACAAGAATCTGGTCAACTAAAGTTCAACACTAAATTGGTGTCAGACAAAACTCAGCAGCACTTTTTCGTGCGGCTGCTGATAAAAACAGGATCGCCAACATGATCGTCAACATCCGATAACGGATATGGCACAAGAAGAAGGGTCAATGGAATTCAGGAGGGATTGGATTTGGAGTGATTGTGGAATGTAAAGAACCTAAGCTGATGATGCACTTAACTCTGCCCCCCAGCAATTCCTGCTCTTCTACCTATATAGTGAAATGAGGAATGCAAACTTTTAAAAAAAACCTTCTCTTCCCTGTATGTGGAAGAGACACTCACTAGTTTTCTTTTTTTTTAAAGGTATCAGCCTGTCCCCAGGTGGTAGATCAGAGATGAGATCTGTGTAGACAAGCCCTATTTGTTTATGGAATTCATAGCAGGAGTATATAATATATGTTAAAAATACATATTTTTATTTATGTATTTTAACTATCATTCAGAATATACCTGCATATCATTGTCTTCTAAGACAAGCCTAATTACTGTTTATGTTTTTTTTCATGTATTAGCTAATCAAATCCCACAGAGGTGAGCAGGGTGCTTTTTCCTTTTGCCCGCTACTTTCTACAAAACAGTAGCTGACAATAAGCAAATAAAAATATCCTGGTGCTAACTATTGAATCTCCCAATTAGCCTCTAAAAATGTTTCCGTGGACAAGTTAGGAATATAGATTTAATTTACATTATGCTCAATTAGTTGCTTAATCACTTCATGGTGAAAAAGCCATAATGAGGTGGGCTTATATGCCCAGATAATAGTATGATTCACATAATATACCATGCTATAGTTTGCTTAATTGTAATGTACTAAGTAAACCACAATTGGCTGGATTTATGCAACATGATATCCACAAACCACAGCTAACGAGACAATGGTTTAGATTCACAAAGCAAGTAAAAAACAACAACAACCCATCACATTATGGCTTAGTGCAGTGGTGGCGAACCTATGCATGCCCGGGAGATGGCAACCGTCCCTCTTCAACCAGCCGCCCGCTAACTTGCTGAGGTCCCACATGGCTGGATGCATCCCAGCACCCATGAGCTCACTGGCCTGTGTGTGCAGGGGCCGATGGTGTCAGGCAGCAGCCGCCCCGGCCTCACCTTGCTCTGTGACAATTGCACCCTCGCCTTGCCTCACCTTACCCCACAGGACAAGCCTCCTACCCACTGCCCCGCCGGCCAGAGACCCCCTGGATCTCCCCCAACCCTGCCCAGTCCCCACAGACATCCCTCCCCACAAGCAACATTGAGGTGATCACGCCCACCTTGGCACACCCAATCTGCCATGCCCACCACAGCCACGCCCATCCGGTGTGCCATGCTCACCTGGCACCTGGCGATAAATAAGTGGGTTTGGGGTTGCAGTTTGGGCACTTGGTCTCTAAAAGGTTCGCCATCACTGGCTTAGTGTGTAAACCCAACTAGTGTTTGACCCAGATAACCAAGTGTATTTTGAAAAGGCCCAGGGACTGTATGCTATGTTTCTGGAAAGTGTTAATGGATTCTCAGTGGGAGGCTATTATAAAAATAATAAGTTCCTTTAAAATGTATTGTCCAGGCCAAGTTATTTTGCTGCCTAAACTCTCTAAATTCATTAAAATTCCCCATGGGGGTTAAAGATACACAATAACTCAGATGGCAAACTGGTGTCCTCCAATTGTTCTGAATGACAGTTCCCACAATTGCTTGCTAGTACTCATTCAGACTAGAACTGATGGGACTTAAAGCCCCTCCCAAATCTAGAGGCCAGTAGATCTCCTCACGAAATACAATTTTTCAGTGTGCATTAGAAGACTATAATGGAGATGTGACTAAGATTGCTTTTCCAAAGAATGCTTAGTCCCCTATTCAAAGCCCTCCTGGTCAGAGAAGCTGAGAAAGGAAACCACAGACACAGTTTCCATCTCACTAACAATCCTAAAGTTTGAGACAGCAACATTAGGTAATAGTTCTTTAATAATCCAGATAACTTTTTCCAGATTGTAGAGCTAACTACCTGATAGATCAAGTCATGGTACATAAAACTTCATCTGAATTTAGAATGTTGCTGAAAATAACAGCAACATTCTAATAAGAAGAATATAGTCCATAGGTCAGACTCGGTGCTAACTAAAGTCCTGTTTCATCTTTCTTTAGGTTTAATACTTAATGGTATCGAATTTTTAGTATATATTACACATAAACTAATGTTTATTCAGGACAATAAACTACTCTAAATTATAACAAACACTGTAAAACTCAACATAATCCATAGCAGCCAATTATGCACACATTTAAAAACATTTGTCAAAAAGCATACCTGTCTTTGATTCTGAATGTCATAATTGGGCAACTTGGTTTTTCAACTTTTGCTGTGTAACAGAAGTGAAGAATTCTCTTAATTTGTGATAAGAAAAATACAAACCCAGGACCTACCAAAAACAGTTAATGGAAAAAAGGCTATTAGTAGTATCAAGACTGAATCTAAGAAAGGACAACCAAAGGAAGATTAGGAGGCAAGGCAACAGCACTGTTAAGGAAAAATATTTTGTTTCTAAAGGACTGATATAAAGTTTGGTGTGTGTGTGTGATGGATGGATGAGCAATTCACTTGGAAAAAAAACACATGGAGATTCTTCACTATAGCTTGTCATTCCAAAGTTTGCATCTGAAGAACTCATTCACTAAAATAAGGGAGGAAGATTTATTGTTTTCACATCTCACACAGACATGCATTAAGAAAAAGGGAATTATTCTATTACATTCCTAATTTTATTTATGGGTGGAATTAACAAGTTAGGTTGGATCTTATCAGTTTTATGTTTCTGGAATTAAAATGCAGATAATTTGTGCAAGACTTAAGACTAAGTTAAAATTAGTGGAATTGAAGTTAAACTGCCATTCATCTTTCAGCACAAGAATGCATTGTTTTCATACTGGCTACCTGAGTTTATATATATTTAAAATGTGAACAAGTCATAAACTGGATTCATACATTGTTGAGTAAGATACTATTTAGTTAATTTGATTTATTCTTGAGCCCAGTTCTTTATGGGTTCAAACACAGTTAAACAAACGTTTGTGAGCACAGCCATAATATCCTAATACACACAATGCTGAACTAAAAGCAAACAAAGCACATTATGGATTATGATGGACTTATTACTTTTACAACTCACTTTTTACTACCGGTAATAGAAGCTCAAAGCGGTACTGAACATTCCCTCCTGTACCAAAGGTGCTTTCTTCAAAAGGCAACTGGGCTTTGCTTTTCCTTGAAGATGTTCCGCTTCTCATCCAAGAAGCTTCTTCAGAACTGAAGAAGTTTCTTGGATGAGAAGTGGAACCTCTTTAAGGAAAAAGAAAGTCCAGTTGCTCTTTGAAAAAAGCATCTTTGGGACAACCACGACCTGGGTGACTGAGAATCTCAATTCCTGTTTTTCCACACATCCTCTGAGGATGGTTGAGGTTGAGAACAAAACTGGTCCAAAGTCATCCAGTTAGCTTCCATGAGTGAGAAACTGGTCTCTCTTGTCCCATAATTACTGCTCCATGTTGATTTTCATACCAATGCAGATACTTGTTCCTGCTGCAGGGAATTATTTATTTATTTATTATTTATTTATTTAATTTATATGCCGCCCTTCTCAGAAGACTCAGGGCGGCTCACAACAACAACACAATTAAAAAACAATTAAATTAAAAAATTAATTTCATTCACACAACATACAAACACATTCAGCTCACAGCCGCTGATGGCGGGACACTCTTAGGGCCGAGGGGCAGAGCACAGCTCATGTGCCCCAAGCCTGTCGGCATAGATGTGTCTTCAGTGCTTTCCGGAAAGCTAGGAGGGAGGAAGCAGTACGAATTGTTTTGCGAACGGCCGTTAATAGGATACAGAACTTTTCACTGCCAGCCCTTTCTGCAATTCATTTTCCTTTAACCTCTATTAATTAGAAACTCCACCAGACGATGGCTGCTTACAACTCAGTATAAGGCTTCACGAATCGGGGTATACAGCTGCAAAAGTATAGAACCTGAACGGGACCGATGCCTTTCGCTGGCGAGCCCAAAATAAAGTCTCACCAGGGAGCGGAGACTTCGAACGCATCGCTCCCCCTGCTTTTCAAAAATGCTAACCAGAGCCCTACCACGTCACACAACCTACCACGTGACCCCGCATTTAATTCTGAAGCCGCTCGCTGTAGCCAACTGACCCCGCCTGTCCCCCACCCCAACTTTCCAACTCCCGTTTCCAAAGTGATACTTCAGAGACTCAGCTTCATCCCCCCCCCGAAGCACGCATGCTTCCGTCTCTGTCCGCGCATGCTCCGTAGCAAGACGGAGGCGCCAACCGCTGTGATAGGGAGAAAAATCTCAAAGGGTGCCGCCATATTGCGGATCTGTCAGCGGACGCGGCGCTGCCGCAAATCCAGCAAGCCCCCGAGGGAAAAGAGGTCGCCGCCGCGGGCCTCAGAACGTCTCCGTAGCGCTACCGGGCAAGCTGTGCAATCGGCATCTCCCGGTCCAGCTGTTATTCCCCCTCCGATCGACTCAAAATCAGTTGTCGAGACCTTCGAGAGCAAGCTTCCGTCGAGAGCTGGCCGCCCCCGGCGCCTTAGTTCGGCAGGTGAGGAGGCGAGTTAGGCAGGGGGAGAAGTTACGTGCTTGTGTTTATTGTGGTCACCACTAGGCCGCTCTTCGCCTTGTCCTACGTTCTCTCCCGCCGGTCTCCTTAAAGCCTCGCCCCCCCCCCCGAGGTAGCTTCCTATAACCTGGCGCTCTCCAGAAGTAGCGGACTTAGGGCTGTCCTCACGCCAGCTTGCTTGAGGGAACTGAGGTCCACAGTCCGCTCTGGGACAGGCGTTGGAGAAGTGGCGCCGCTTCCCGCCACGCAGGCTGCCGTGGGATGTGTAAAAAGCGGTGCTCGCTGTCTCCGATTATTTATGAAGGACGGGCGGAGAATGTTGCTTTCCTTTGCCCACTGCCATTTCTCCTCCTCTTTTCCTGACAGCTAAGCGTGTTCCAGCGCTTCCTTCTGCCAAATTTCCCCCTTCCCCGCATTTTCCCTTCAGCCCCTCAGGTAGAAAAAGGGGTGTGTGGTTAAATCAGTTCACTCACGGTTTTGCATCACTTACCCATAAAGTTAACTAACAAGATACAGATATTTAAATCGTAGATTTCCCTTCGCCGGAAGTGCCCGCAAATTTATTGCGGATAGATTGGGGGGGGGAATACCTGAAGTTATAAGAAGCGGACTAAACATGAATCCTCTAAGTCGGGGTTAGGTAAAGTATAAGTTCCCTGAGACATAGTGGGTTTTGCTCCTAAAGAAGAATTTCTGATTCTTAACCGTATACGTGCTTGCTTGCAAGTATGTATTCACTACTACCTCTAGTAAAGACAGCAATTCTAGGTAACTCTATAAGTAAGGTGCATGATTTCTAATACTGAGAAAGTTTCTATACAAGAAAGATGTTGGGATATATAGTACCTATATCAAGCAATTTTATCTCTGTTTCCAAGGAAGAGCTAGATATTGTTTAGATTCTTTCTCTTTTCATGCTGCTAGCAAAATCATAAGGGATAAATGAAAAAAGGGAGCTAAAATATTTCCATTATGTGCCTTGACCAGTTGTAAATGGGGACAAATACGTTAACATATTTGTTAACGGTACACAAATGTTTCAAAGTTCAAACATTCTGAGTTTGCGGTGTTCTCATTTCAAACTTGAAGAAAGTAATTTTTAAATCTGAACAAACTCCATCTTACTAAAAGTATTCTGACGTTTTTTTAAACCATTCTGAAAGTGTTTCTTACCTGAAAGAGCTATGTTTTGCATTCAGAAAAGGACATTTGAACTCAGAATGTTTGTGGAATGGTGAGAAAATGTATTTGGGACAGCTCATTTTGAACTTGAAACACTTTTAAATGTTTGAATTTGAAATGTTTCAGTTAAACTGTTGCATCCATGTGGTCAGCTCTGCAAAAGCTGTACTCAGTTTCCTGTCATTCAGTTTATTAGGAGGCAGGGAGAAGTCTAGAGGATTTGCTAACAGAGAAAACAAGGTTATTGGAGAGAGAAATGTTTCTCCAGATTCTAATTACTTCCTTTGCCTTACTTGGTCTTGTTGGATTCCATTACTTCAATCCAGCATTAAAAAGGTAAAGAATTTTGAATTTTAAAAGTAAAGGTATAGGTTTCCACTGACCAGTCGTGTCCAGCTCTAGGGGACAGGGCTTATCTCCGTTTCCTAGATGAGGAAGCCAGCATTGTCAGAAGATGCTTCTGTGTTCATGTGGCCAGCTCACAGAATAATGTTACCTACCCACTGAAGTGGTGTCTATTTATCTACATGCATTTGCATGCTTTTGAACTGCTAGGTTGGCTGGAGCTAGAGCAAGAACGGGAACTCCCCTGTCACATGGTGCTTGGTCTCAAATGCCAATTTTCTGGTTGACAAGCCCAGCATCTTAACTGCGAGGCCACCATGCCCCTAACTTTTATTCCACAATAAAATCTTAATTTTACCCCACAACAAAATATCAGGAGTAGTACAAGAATTGAGTCAGGTGTCCTAATTATATAACAGATAGACACAGATGTGAAAACTTTTATAGTTTCGCAAAATTCTACATTTACGAAATGTTAGTAGTTCATTTAGTTCGAGCATCCACTTACGGGTTCATGATAAAACCAGAAAAAATAGTTTAATAAAAATGACCTTGTATGAAACTGTTCCAAAATAATGGCCTGTTGTTAAAACAAATAACATTTTATTAATGCCTGGTTTTAATATATTCAATTACATAATGAGTATAGACAGCTTGAAAAATTTGGTTGTAATTCCACTTGTTCAAGTCCCATTGACCTAAGTGTAATATAGGCAACTTTCATATATAATTGTAGTATTTTAAATCCATAATTCTTTTGTGCTGCAGTGGATGACAATATAGTCTGAATTGAATGACATGTGAAATGCATTTTTAAAAATATCTCTCTTCCTTTTTCTTTTATAAAATAGCAGAACAGGGGCTTTGAGGTACGAAGACTGGGTTTCAACTTTCTCTTGTTGTGTTCTCATAAATATATATATATATTACTTCCCGTGTATTTTATTTCTTTGAGGGAAAGTAGGCAGGAGTGCAGATAGCTATTTTGGGGGGGTGAACTTTATCACAGGAGGAATTACTTTTTCCCATGGCTATTACTAAATGTAACATTTAGATGTTGAATTTACTAATTCATTCAATATACCTGTTCTTTAGCCCGAGAGTCAATTGATTTCAATCAATACATTAGGAAAATCACAAGGAGAGAATAAAAACAATACTCTCCACATTTGCTTCTGGCAGCTGATATTCAAGGCATAGTGTTCCTAAATATGCTGATAGAATGTTTTTCTAGAGTCTAGACCATTTTAAAAGCTATCCTATGATAATTAGTTTTAAGGTCTCAGCTCAACTCACTTCATGGGGTTGTTGTTACAGAGAAAATAGGAGAATATTAGGTATGTTTGCCATCTTGAGTTATTCATAAAAAAGGGCAGAATTTAAAAAAAAATAATCTAAAAAAGTTAATTATACAGTCTGTAAAGAAGTGATTCTTTTACAAATATTCTGAAAATCCTATTTCCTTTGGGGGTGAGATGGCTTTGTATTTTAATATTAATATGAGTGAAGGCTCTGTTGATCCTTTTTATCATAGTGATAAATCTTGATATGTGCAGGTTACTTTCTTCATCTCTGAACCCAGATTTCTAGTATGTTGACTATAAACAACAGTATCCCTGCAGATACTATACCTGCCAGCATCTTTGTCTCTCCGTACTTTCTAATATATTTTTAAAATGTTTAAAAATGAATATTTGAACAATGTTGTAAAGCAAAACCCCATTGCTTATTTTGGAAAGCTATCTTCCTCTCCAGAAAAAAAAATCCAAGGAAAACTAGTATTTATAGGGAACATCCTGAGTGGTAGAAGGCAACCTCACCACTTCATATAAATGCTTCGTAACTGACTATTCACCATTGCAAGCTTTTTGTGGCAATCAATATAATATACTATAGAAATTGATCTACTGACTCAAAAAGGGTTGTGGATATCTGCCCTGAACTAAAAAGCCTTTGAGCCTAATAATGGAGATAACAGGTTTTTCTTTATAAAAAAACAACTCTCTAATACTGTATTAAAGTAAAGGCAAACTCAATGGTATTGTGTTAAGGCAAATATTTTTACACAATTATTTTCAAATATGACTGTCATCAATTTATTTTAAGGCATGAAATTAAGAATCTTTGTTTTTTATTGTGATTTTTTTTACCAATTTATCCACAAAGATAGCAGTTCAGGCCCTTTGTGAACAAACTTAAAAGTTTGAGATGATTTATATTAAAGTTAATCACTTTATATTCTTCATTGGATTTCATTTGATGTTGAATAGATTATTCATCCAAATTTGAATATATCTTTTTGGTAATCCATGATATTTTCAGCCTGTTAAAAAAATTGTCAATCCCCTACCCATCTTCCAGATACATTGTAGATATATGGTCCAAAATTTTAACCAGTTTTAGTCTCCCAAGAAGGCCTATATTCTTGTCCCATGTTTAGGGATGCATGTTTAGAATCTCAGTGAATGACTTTTTAAAAACCATTATCCTAGCTACTGATTCACACTTTTAAAATACTGTAATGAATGTACTTTAATGTACTGGATGAAACGGATTATTTTGCACAAGGTTTTTTCTTGAAAAATGTGATAGTAAATGTAACATTAATAGCATTTTGTGGTGTCTGAGAGAATGACATACTAATTTCTGTTTTATATGGTTTGTGATGATGTTGGAAAATGTGTGTCATTTTAACATCTAAAAGATTGATGTAGGTGTTTTGGAATTTGAAACCCTCAGTCTTGTTTATAATTGACACTTAGGAATCCAAAACATTTCTCTAATTATGGCTTATAAGATACTAATTTCAAGGAGAGTAGGATCTAAGAATAAAATATAATGATTAACACATACTGGAAAATAACTGCTGCTCTTTGATTACATGAAGATCTACATCTGGGGTATGGCAATATATACCGTATATTTAAAAGTATCTTAATGTTTTCAGTAAACTTCATGTGCAAGATAAAAATAAAAATGATCAAATTATCCTTTTTCATATATATATAAATGCTTTACAGATATTATTTTTAAGAATAATGAATATTGCATTTTAAACTATTTTAATATAAATCCCCAAAGTATCAACTAGACGTTTATGCCATTCAAGTTGTTAAGTATATGAAATAGCTAATCAACAAGTAGCATAACATATTTTTGACAAAAAAAATATATACTAGGTTTGAAAGTGGTGGTCAAATAATTTTTTTGATTACAGATTAAGAATGCTTTAGAGCAGCGGTTCTCAACCTGTGGGTCATGACCCTTTTGGGGGTCGCACGATCCTTTCACAGGGGTCGCCTAAGACTATCGGAAAACACGTATCTCCGATGGTCTTAGGCAGGGCTTGTCAACCGCCTTTTCTCCCCCCCCCGCGGCGGTGCCTCCCTCCCCCCTCCGCTCCACCTCACTTGTTTGTGGGAAATATGCTGCTTGGTGGCAGTCTGCATGAACTCTACCAAATGTGCCCTGCAGGAGGCGCATGAAGAGCGCAGGCGCAGAGCAAGGCCCCGCCCTCCCCAGAGACTCATTGTGTAGCAACCGGGTTGACTTCTTCTCGTGCATACAGGTCAGCAAAAGGGAGGCCGCCGCAACACCCAACTGTTACGCCCGTCAGCTGGTGACCCCTGAACTTGCGCTTTTCAGGCGGGAGGTCTGGCGACGGCCGCTGGTCTCCTTTGCCACCCCGCCCGTCCTCGACTCCTCCGCCCATTCATGTCGAGCCGCCGGGGCTTGACAGGGAGAGAGGGAAGGAAGGAGGAAGGGACTCCTCCTCTCCTAAGCTTCAAAGCACGATCGGCTTCCCAAGGGTGCCACAATCCTCACGAAAGCGGGGGGAGAAGCAAAGGGGGCAAGAAAGCTCGTGGTAAGCACCTGTCAGCGTTGATGCCAAGCCTCTGCTGGCTGGAACTTCCTTTCCTTCCCTCCCTCTTGGTCTCTTCCTCCTTCCCTCCCTCTCCTATTGTCTCCTTCCTTCCTTCCTTCCTTCCTTCCTTCCTTCCTTCCTTCCTTCCTTCCTTTCCTTCGCCTCCCTCTTTGTCCCTTCTTCCTTCCTTCTCTCCCCTTGTCCCTCCCTCCCTCCCTTCCTTCCTTTCCTTCGCCTCCCTCTTTGTCCCTCCTTCTCCCCCTCTTTCCCCTTGTCCCTTCCTTCCCTCTTGTCCAGGATCGGGGCGAGCCTCTACAGCTGATCCGCGCTTCTGCAGAGCAGCCCAGAAGCAGATCAGCTGTAGCAGCTCTCCTTGGCTCCTGCCCAGCAAACTTGCTCGAGCTTTGCTGGAAAATATGGCTTGCTAATTTAGCAGAAGCGCGAATCAGCTGTAGACCGGTGCTGATCCTGGCGCTTCTGCTAACTTAGAAAGCGGCATATTTTCTGGCGAAGCTGAGCAAGTGAGCTGGGCGGAGCTCTCCTCTGCCTCTGCCTGTGCACAGGCAGGTTTGGCATGTCGGCATGGCCACTGGCAGCAAAGCCACCAGCCACGCTGGCAGCCTGTCCCCCTCCCCTTGTCCCTTCCTGGGCACGGAGGGGGGGAGGAAGGAAGGGAAAAAGAGGGAGGGAAGTAAGGGACAATGAGAGGGAAGGAAGGAACAATGGAAGGGAGGGAGGGAGGGGAGGAAGGGACAAGGAGGGAAGGAAGGAAGGGACAAGGGGAGAGAGGGAGGGAAGGAGGAAGAGACTAAGGAAGGTGAAGGAAAGAGGAAAAGAAGGAAGGAAGGGACAATGGGAGAGGGAGGGAAGGAGGAAGAGACTAAGAGGGAGGTGAAGGAAAGGAAGAAAAGGAAGGAAGGGACAAGGGGAGAGAAGGGAGGGAAGGAAGGCAGGCACCCACCCCAGTCCCATCCCAGAGTCCCACAGATTCCCCCCCACAGGCACTCTGCAACCTGAGTGATCAGCTGGCCACGCCCCCTGGCCATTGATCACGTGACCCTGGGACACTGAACGTCATAAGTATGAATCAGTTGTCAAGCATCCGAATGTAAATCACATGACCCTGGGGATGCTGCAACAATCATAAGTGTGAAAAATGATCATAATTCGCTTTTTCAGTGCTGTTGTAACTTCAAACAGTCACTAAGCAAATTGTTGTAAGTCGAGGACTACCTATACTTTCCCATTTTTTCCTCTTTTTTTTTGGTCAAGTTTTTGATACCCCCCTGGCCAGCTGGATGGGGGGTTGGGGGTCACCACAACATGAGGAACTGTATTAAAGGGTTGCGGCATTAGGAAGGTTGAGAACCACTGCTTTAGAGGATCTTCCCATGGCTCTTTAGAAATTGGTTGGTTAGAGAGCAATATTCTGTGAATTCAGCTAAAAACCTACAAGAAAATACAGTTAGTCCTTGACTTACAACCATAATTGAGTCCAAAATTTCTGTTGCTAAGCGAGACAATTTTTAAGTGAGTTTTGCCCCATTTTACAAACTTTCTTGCCACAGTTGTTAAGTGAATCTCTACAGTTGTTAAGCTAGTAATACAGTTTTTAAGTGAATCTGGCTTCCCTGTTGACTTTGTTTGTCAGAAGGTTTCAAAAGGGGATAACATGACTCTAGGACACTGCAACTGTCATAAATATGAATCAGTTGCCAAGTAGCTGAATTTTGATCATGTGACCATGCAGATGCTGCAATGGTTGTAACACAAGTCACTTTTTCAGTTTTAACTTTGAACAATATTAAATGAATTGTTGTAAGTCGAGGACTACCTGTACAAAGATCCACATCACACAAAGTTGGTGGGAGAACCATCTTGAGGAGACTGCATAAGTGAAAGATGGTTAAGAATTGCATTAAATAAATAAAATTAAAGCACAGTGCAGCCAAATTAACTTATAATGTAGGGAAAGATACTGTAATTCACAAATCCCCTGTAAAACGGGGAATATTGTATTAGGAGAATAATACAATATTATAATACAATACCATTTTAAAGCATGTCTCATGCACAGCTCTGCATCTTTCCATAATACAGAAATTGATTTTTGCAGTGTAACTACGACTTTAATGGCAAACAGTATAATTATATTTTTCTTCTAGTTCAGGGGTTTCAAACTGCCGGCCCGTGGGCTGGATGCGTCATCAGGAAGCCACGCCCACCCCATTGCCGGCAATGGCAAAACTGT
Source organism: Bothrops alternatus (assembly GCA_034064705.1). Lineage (NCBI taxonomy): Eukaryota > Metazoa > Chordata > Lepidosauria > Squamata > Viperidae > Bothrops > Bothrops alternatus. Next base: position 2,544,673 of record JARGCV010000166.1, read on the forward strand.
CCCGATACGTTGCACATCGCGAGTTTGACACGTCTGTTCTGGTTGCTTAATTTATTAAAGCTGCTTTATGACAACATACTGCAAATTGGTTGGAGTATAAAAAAAGAGTTGGAAATTAAATATTTACCTATATTTTTAAGGATTTATTATTATAAACAATATAGTGGAGATTTTGTCCACTAATTTATATTTTTTAAATCAAGTTTTTTAAATATACTCTACTTGTTACTATTTAATAATGTCATATTGAGCAATAATTGTATAACTTCATAATTATATTTTCTTGAAACATTCTTTTAAACAAAAGGATTATAACAAGACTAAAAAAAATAAAATGAGCACAGAGGGGTGTGGATAAATATTTTAAAAGCGAAAATGTATATAATATAACCACTGTATATGCTATATACTAAACAAAGTTTTAACTGTTAAAAAAATTAAAAAGCTATTTACTAGTTACCTTTCTAATGCTTAAATTGATACTATAAATGAATATATACATTTAAATAAAAATGTTCAACCAATTGGGATAGAAAGTAAGTTTCACAAAAGTAAAAATAAGTATATTCTTCAATTTCCAAAGCTGTGCTTTGCATAAGTGGACTTCAATTCTTAAATTAATTTGATCAAATGACAATTTACATATAAATTACAGCAAACTTTTAAATTATTTTATTATAAAGATATATCTTATATTCTTTCATTCATTTTCATTCATTATTTAATTCTAATTCTATGCAATTTCCTTACCACTAGTAGGTTTGGAGAATTGTTAACAATATAATAAGCTTGCTACTCTTAGCAGAAATTAACATACATGAAGAGATAAAATTATAATAGGTTCTTAACAAGTCCTTAGTTGTAATTTAACTGTGATGTTGGAGTGATGTAATACAGCAGATTTAATAAATATAATTTAGGAAAGATAGTACTCAATGGATATGATGCTAACTAATCTTAGTTCCATGTTTTGGTTTGTTCATATGATTTGTAATCTAGCTAAGACCTGTGTAGAAACAGGTGATAGAAACAGAAATAGCTATTTTTTAAAATCCTTTTGGAATAACAATATAGCAGGCCTTAGATTTACTTTGTTCTATGTGTTCTAAATAAATTCTAAGCTGTTTTATGTTTAAAATATCTTGGAATTTTTTGATGGCTGCTGTTTTTAGTATTTATTAGGACTTCTTCAGATTCAGTTGAATCTTAATATTTTTCCACTAATCTTGCCCTAGCAACTAACTATGGAGCAAAAATATATGATCAAAATGCAGTTGTAAGATCCAACTTTTTATCATTAAAACTTGTAATTCAAAAAGTACTACATTTTGAGATCTGTCCTATTGCTTTACAGTTTATTCTTCCATTAAAACATAGGAACTAGATGAAGAATAGTATACATGTATATCCTTTACTCAGGTAAACTATTGTAGTTTGGAAAATTACTGTATGTTTATTTCACAATAGATTAATATAATATAAACTATATACAATTATTTTGTTTTAGCAGAAGAAAAGAGAAGAGTGAGTAAGAAAAAGAGAAGAAAAGGAAAATGCCGAAACCAGTAAGTAACCCATATGAAACCTTAATAGTCTTTGATGGACTTTTAGTTCTTATAATCCCTAAGTTATCCCTAAGGATTGCTAAGGAATAGAGTTTACAAAGTGAAGGAGTATATTTCAATATACCCAAAGTATCTATTCTTCTCTTGATCCCAAATAATAGTGGTAAAGCAGCTAAAATAAAACAATAGAGATTTCCTGTGTGCTTAGTGCTGTTTCCTTTGTCTCCCCCTCCTGAAAAAAAAGCTATTTTTGTGATGGAATGTGCACCTGGAGAGACAATAGAGGAAGTTTTCCCAGGGAGAAGGCAGTATATTCTAAAGAAAAGCACAAATTACGAGACTGCAGTTCTGGGCTGGATGTGGGAGGGGTTCAGGATAGCCACACCCTAAAGTTTCTCAGGATCTATTAGGGTAGAGAATTACAGATTTAGTTTGGCAAGATTCGTCCATTAGGTATAAGGATTGGACTTGATTGGATTTCGCTGTGTCATCTTTGGACTTGGACATGACAAATTTCTGAATATTTGGGGGATTTTTCTGAAAGCATTTAATACAGTTAGTTCTTGGTTAATGATGGCTCTGCTTAGCAACTGTTCAAATTTGCAGCAGTGCTGAAAAAGCAGCTTTGTTATAGTCTTCAAACTTATGACTGTTCCAGCATTCCTGACACATAGAATTTAATTGTTTTGGAGGAATTATTTTTCCTCAGCAACCTCTCTTATATTGCTCATGGACACCTCTCAGTGTATTTCAAGGTGTGCCACAGTGCCTTGAAGTAGCAGGTGGGAAAATTTCTACAGATTTCCATAAGTTACATTGAGATTCAAGGCTGTGAGTGTTTTGTATTGACATGCAAGACAGGTGCAATAATTCAACTATTAATTATATTATTTCTAAACTTAGTTGTTAGAATGTTATCTTAATTATTGTTTAGAGGCTCTTACAGTCTTATTTAAAATAACAAATTATAGCAATGCGTACAGAAATATAGGAACTCCAACCACTGGAACAAAACAATTTGGAAAATATATACACACATACATATAAGAAAACCATTTTTTAAAGTAAGTTATGTAAATTGTAGCTCAAGTTTTCAATGAAGCTCTATCTTGCAGTGGATTGATTTTTCATGGACTAATTAGGATTGGGAAAGGTAACATTTTAAAATCATGTTATAGATGGTGATTTCAATTTTATTTGGCATTTATAGAGTTAAGATTTGTTACTATACTAGTTTTTATAAGAAGATTTGTCACAAGCTAACTGACAAATACAGCATGTTACAGTTCTGAGTGCAAATGTCAGTCATTAGGAAGAGAATTATTCTGAAAATAGAATGTTCCAACTGAGGGTTTTTTCCATTCAGTATTAATGTTCAGCCATTTATTTACTGAATTTATTCAAAAAGATGGTCTTTCTCTCTGCTCTCTCCCCTTCTGGTAAGGGGAAGGTTGACTTACAAGATGACTTATAAAATGAAAGAGAGAGGGAGGGAGGGATGCAAATACTGCTGCTTGTGGGTGCAAAGGGAAAAGTAATGATAGTAGACTGGCTGAATAAAGCAACAGTCTTGAACAAAATTTGTGTGGGACTAAAAGCTCTGTGGACCATGCTAAGGAATAAATGCATGCAGCTCAACTGAAAGCCATTTACCAACATATACCGTTTTTGTAACCTGAAGAGAAAAGTACCCCAAGGATTCCCCCCCCTAGTTTCTGTAACATCTTACAATATGTATGCTGAAATAAATACTTTACTTTACTTTACTTTATTTTGACTTATATGCCGCCCTTCTCCTCAGACTCAGGGCGGCTCACAGCAAATGATACAAGTACAAAATATAAATTAGTTAAAATAATAATATACAATATAAAAAACAATAAAACTATACCCACTCATACAACATACAGTCCCAATCAAAGGCCCAGGGGCAGAGCGCAGCTCACAAGCCCCAAGCCTGTCTGCATAGATGTGTTTTTAAAAGTTTTCGGAAAGCTAGGAGGGAAGGAGCAGTACAAACCTCTGAGGGAAGTTGATTCCAGAGGGCTGGGGCAGCAACAGAGAAGGCCCTAGCCCTAGGTCCCGCCAAACGACATTGTGTAACAGACGGGACCTGTAGGAGGCCAACCCTATGTGCCCTAACCGGTCGCTGGGATTTATGAGGCAGAAGACGGTCCCGCAAGTATCCTGGCCCATTGCCATATAGGGCTTTATAGGTCATAACCAACACTTTGAATTGTGTTCGGAGACCAATTGGCAGCCAGTGCAGCTCACGGAGGGCTGGAGTGACATGAGCATGTCTTGGGAGACCCAAGACGGCTCGCGCGGCCACATTCTGAACCACCTGCAGTCTCCGGACATTCTTCAAAGGTTGCCCCATGTAGAGAGCATGGCGAGAGCCTATATACACTTTACTGGTAGTAAGAGTCATTGAGCAATAGTAGAACGCACTTTAGCATATTTCCAGGACTGGTTTCAGTGGGCACTGGCAATGATAATTGACAAAGTAAGACTTGCATATTTATAACCCTTTTCTTATGTCTAAATACACTTCTTTTGGGGAAAGGTTATCTTAAATTCAGTGGCATGTTTTCGCTAAATATAATGTTTGTGTGTTTAATCATTGCCCAAAAATTTTAGTTGCGATGAATAGAAATATTAATATATAAGAAAAATTCTTCTGATTTTTAATATTCTTTAGTTTTTTAGTTAGTCATAGCAAATTTGTGAGAAGCTGACCATATCAATATCATTTGGGATTATATTAATATTTAAATTAATGTAGTAAAATGTTGTATTTATATTACGTATTATTGTTCTGTGCAGATTAATGTAAGGGTTACCACTATGGATGCAGAGCTAGAGTTTGCCATTCAACCGAACACAACAGGGAAACAGCTTTTTGATCAGGTATAAATGTTGAGTTTATGTATGTCTTCATCTTTTATTAACATTTTACATTTTGTATAAATGATAGCATAGTATGGTTTTGCAAAAATAATCTATTAACATATCTAGGATTGATAGTCTGATTTGTGAAGAATTATAAAATATAATGTTTACATTCTAAAAAAATAAAATAAATAAAATAAAAAAATCCATACAACTGTGATGAGATATAAGCTATATTTTTAAACTTCTCCTTCTCATAGAGGAAAAAGATAGCACTGGTGCAAAGTTAAGTTGTTTAGATAGTCCTATTTAGCATTAGAATTCTATTGCAAAACATGATGACAAAGATAGAAACATTTAATCTGTAGTTTTACTTGTATTCATTTAAAAAAGGGGTACATCCACTATAATTGTGTAAATTCCCCATAAAAAAGGAAGTTGTCCAAAGAATAACTTCATTTTGATTCATATTCTGGGAAGTTTATCAGAATAGTTATGCCAGAAATAGAAGCAATATGCCTAGAATGTTAAAGGCTCAGAAATAATAGCAAGAGGAAGATTCTATTCTTGTGTTTTTGTGGGTTATTTGTAGATGTGTGATTTGTCACTTTGGGAAGCATGAACTTATTTTTGATTTGCTCCATAGAAATATGCTAGGTGTATGTGGGGTGTGTGTGAGAGAGATTAGCATCTATTTCAATTAAATCAGCTTACCAGTGACCACATGCACAAAATTAGCCTGCAGCACATTATATAAACCTCTGTTTTAGCTGCTAACAGGACACACTTAAATTCTGATAACCCAATAAAATAGTTGTCCTATTTCCTAAAATTATGCCGTATGAGGGTTTTCTATAGCAAATATGGTGTGTATTTAAACAAAGTGATGAATGATGTTATTTAATGAAAATGGCTTGCCATTTTTTTCAGTAACAACTGCATTGTTCTGTGATTCCCTGGCCATCTTCATTTCAGTAGTCTCTTCTTTTTAATTGTAGTTTAAAATGTTTCAAAGTTCTCTCTTGATAGGCTTATACAGATTGCTGTTTTTCATGAGGAAATATTTATTTATTGCATTTGGATATCACTAAATGAAGGAAGGACTTCTAATAGTTAATGGCAGCAGTAAAACATCCATGGCAAGATCATTTTTTAATATTGATATTTTCTTTTTTAGGTAGTAAAAACAGTTGGCCTACGAGAAGTCTGGTTTTTTGGATTGCAGTACGTGGACAGCAAAGGGTACTCAACTTGGTTGAAATTAAACAAAAAGGTAATTTTTTTTACTTTAAAATTTTTAAATAATTTTTATGTGTTTGATGTAGCAAAAGTATCATTGGTAGAATAGATACATTCTGAAGATTGGGTTGTAAGTCAAGCCGATGTTGATATTAGATGGGTGCCTAATGAATGAAGAAGAGAGTAAACTGTAAAATATATTTCTAGAATATGTGTGAATCCATTTCTAAGAGTCTTATTTTCTATTTCATGTCAATCTAGTTTTATAGAAAATAAATTTGAATCATATCTAAATGGTATGGCATATTCAGTTCTTTGATACCATGTAATATGGAATGTCACCGAAGGCAAATCATAAAATAGGTATATTCCTCCTGTTGGATTTTTTTTTTATTCTTTCCCCCATTCCCAACTAATCATGGCAGGATTTGGATGCTTTTGGTTAATATGTACCTGATAAATATTCAGCATCTAAGGAGAACTAAACTTTCAATAAGTATGGATAAGTAGAATTGTTGGGCTCATCTCTGTGTTAGAACATAAAGAAAATTATTTTTATTTTCATATAAGGCAAGCATTCCAACTATCTAAACTTATTAGCTTTCATATTTCTTTGTGGGATGAGGCACTGAGAGAGAGGCAAGAGAAGATTACTATACTTGCATCTCATGGATCATAAATCATTCTTCCTAGTAGTAAAGGAAGCTGATAAGCGCTAATCAGATTGTGGCACAATGAGTCTACTGACAAACAAGAGGATTGTATTGATGTGCTCCAGGAAACTGAAAATAACAGAACTATAAAAAAGTATGTAAGGGGAAAAAAAGTAAGGATGTACTACTAAATTGAGAACATGATTGTCTGGATTAGAAAAACTAAAAGATAATTAAATGTTTAAATTAGCAGTTTGCTGCAGCTGCCAAACAAGCCAACACAGTTCTAGGCTGCATTCTTACATGATAGAATCAAGATCACGTGAAGTGTTAATGCCACTTTACAATGCCTTGGTAAGGCCACACTTGGAATACTGCATCCAGGTACCACAATGTAAAAAAGATGTTGAGACTCTAGAAAGTGCAGAGAAGAGCAACAAAGATGATCAGGGGACTGGAGGGTAAAACATATAAGGAACGGTTGCAGGAATTGAATGTAACTAGTTTAATGAAGAGAAGGATGAGGGAGGACATGATAGCAGTGTTCTAATATCTCAGGGGCTGCCACAAAGAAGAGGGAGTCAAGCTATTCTCCAAAGCACCTGAAGGCAGGACAGGAAGCAACGGATGGAAACTAATCAAGGAGAGAAGCAACCTAGAACTAAGGAGAAATTTCCTGACAGTTAGAACAATTAATCCATGGAACAACCTGCCTCCAGAAGTTGTGAATGCTCCAACACTGGAGCATTTTTAAGAAGAGATTGGATAACCATTTGTCTGAATAAAGTATAGGATATAGGGTTTCATGTCTGAGCAGGGGGTTGGACTAGAAGACCTCCAAGGTCTCTTCCAACTCTGTTATTCTGTTCTGTTCTATTCTAATCAGGGATGGAACATTGTCTAGAACACTGAACAAGAAAATAATATGCTGTAACATTTTTCTGCCAGCATTACTTACTCTTCCTAATGTAGTTTTTATTGGGCAATGTTAACTACAGGTAGTCCTCAACTTATGACCATAATTGAGCCCAAAATTTCTGTTGCTAAGTGAGATAGTTAAGTGAGTTCTGCCCCATTTTATGACCTTTCTTGCCCCAGTTGTTAAGCGAATCACTTCAGTTATTAAGTTAGTAATATGATAAGTGAATCTGGTTTCCTCATTGATTTTGTTTGGCAGAAGGTCACAAAAAATGATCACATGATCCTGGGACACTGCAACCATCATAAATATAAGCCAGTTGCCAAGCATCCTAATTTTGATCACATGATCATGGGGATGCTGCAGCAGTCGTAAGTGTGAAAAATGGTCATAAGTCACTTTCTTCAGTGTTTGTCACTAAACAAATGATTGTAAGTTGAGAACTACCTGTATAAATATTTCTTGTTCCTCAATATTTTACTTTAGCGGCTTTTAAATCTTTTTGTTGCAGTTCTTGCTAAACTTCTCAGTACTATATAACATCAATTAAGTTCATTTTCATGAAATTTGATGTGCATAATGCTTATTAAGGGTGGTGCAATGACTTAGTGGTTGTCAAGCTGGAAAACTGACAGCCTGGGCTCGAAACCCAAGTGTGACGTGACAGAGTGAGCTCCTGTTACTTACCCCAGCTCCTGCCAACCTAGCAGTTTGAAAGCATGCTAATGCAAGTAGATAAATAGGTACCACTTTGGTTGGAAGGAAACAGTGTTCCGTATTTTCATGCTGGCCACATGATGACAGAAGCCTCTCTCAGACAATGCAGGCTCCTTCTCCTAAGAATTGGAGATGAGCACTACCCCCTTGAGTCGATCAGAACTGGACAGGGGAAACGTTTAAACTTTTAATGCTTATTAATCGTTAAGAGATACATTCAAAATATAGCTTCCGTTGGTTGACCTGGAAAAATATAGCTATATCTCCAGTGGTTAACGCAAGATTGATTTAGTGAAATCAAATGTATTGCCAATGTGCACTATATATAAATAGGCTTTCAGAGTTGAGTTTTTTAAATAAATGTTGGAGAACTCCATCCCTTATTGTGGTCTTGAAATATGTTTTTGAAATATACACTCTGAAAGCTCTCACGCTTCCCTAATTATTTAAGTATCTGTGAAAATCACGTCCTTCAGTGCTGTATTTTTTATATTACATTGCAAAATATGATAAGTAGTTATAATTACTTTTTCCAATATGTTAATGTTCTCTTCATCCTTTGAAATTTTATATTACAACATATATTTATATTTTATATTTTATATATTTCATTTTAGGTAACACAGCAAGATGTAAGGAAAGAAAATCCATTCCAGTTCAAATTCAGGGCAAAGTTTTTTCCTGAGGATGTTTCTGAAGAATTGATTCAAGAAATAACTCAGAGACTCTTTTTTCTGCAAATCAAAGAAGCCATCTTGAATGATGAAATCTATTGTCCACCTGAAACTGCAGTTCTACTGGCGTCTTATGCTGTTCAAGCAAAATATGCTGATTACAATAAGGAAATACATAAGCTAGGATATTTGGCCAATGACAGACTTTTACCCCAGCGGTAAGAAATTTCTGGGTATATCAAAATTTAATTGGATTTAGAGTTTGATAATGTTGCCTAAGTAATATAACTATGAACAATGTAGCACATAATATGATATGAATTTGTGATTAAGCCAGTGTTATTAAATATGTATCTTTTCAAAATTAAAGTAAAATGGCTGCATGTATAATATATTGCTTGGAAATAATTAGAAGCTGAATAAGGAAAAGCAAGGACATCAGCCTGGCAACCAAATGTAGGTTAGTTTGCTCTATTGTGTTCCTCGTAGCTACCTATGGTTGTGAAAGTTCAACTTTTAAAAAAGCAAATCAGGAAGAAAATTAACTCATTTGAGCTGTGGTGTTGGAGAAGGCACCTGAGTATTGGATAGCAAAGATGACTAACAAGAATGTATAATACCAGCCATGTTACTAGAAGGCAAAATCACGAAACTGCGTCTCACTTATTTTGGCCATGTCATGCGGGGGAATTAACTGAAGAAAGCAATTATGTTAGGAAAAATTAGCGGTAAAAGGAAACCAGACCACCAAAGAAAACAGTGGCTAGATATCATCAAAGCTGACATCAGCCAGAGCATAGAACAACTCAAAGGAATAATACAAGATCAGAAGATGTGGAGAGACCTGATTCGTAGAATTGACAAAAGTTGGACATGACTAAATGGATAACATTAGATAATTGTTAAATGTGCATTCATCTCTTTATGGTTTGTGTGAATATACAATATTTAACAGAAAAGAAGAAAAGTAAAACTTCTGATTTTAATTAACATTTTATTTATAGAACGGTTTAAATACTGTGGAACAAATAATATTAAGCCAAAATGAGCTAGGAGCAAATTTCTAAAACTGTGTTTCCATAACTAAATATTATTTGGGCTTTTTGGAATTAAAAATGATACATGACATAAGATAAAGTCAATTTCGTTGGTGAAGGATGCTTCTCTTTATTACAGCTGTGCCATTAATAGCGTTTCTAAAGTTGAATAAGATATCACTGATGATTAGACATCAGTTTTTGGGTAATTGTGCTGCTGTTTCTCCCTATCCAAATAATTGCTTAATTCTTCTATTTGTTTAAAATAAAGAATTTTCATTTGGATTGTTATAACCCATCCTGATTGCTGTGAATTTAGTGGAGCAGGGAAATGTAGGACTTTATAATATACGAGGTTGGGATTTCTGGAAGTTTAACATACAGCAAACAACTTGATATTCTCCTGGTATATTGGACTGTATCTTCTACATCAGTAGTGGTGAACCTATGGCACGTGTGCCAGAGGCGGCATTCAGAGTCCTCTCTGTGGGCATGTGTGCCATTGCCCCAGCAGAGTTCGCTGGAGTAGCAAGAACGTGACATTTGGAAGCGACAGGGCAGGAAGTGAATGAGCAAGTGGCATTGGCCCCCCAGGGATGCCCCGGAGATGGTGAGGGACTGGCCTCCACCACTCTGGCCCTGGCCATGCTCACCCAGTCTGCTGTGACCACTGCAGTCACGCCCACCCAGTGGGCCACGCCCCCACGCCACCCCTGAGGGCACCACAATGCTAATGCAGCCCTGGCACTTTGTGATAAATAAGTGGGTTTTGGGTTGCAGTTTGGGCACTCGGTCTCTAAAAGGTTCGCCATCATTGTTTACATCTTTTGCTATTGGATATAGCAGAGAAGTCCAAACAATTAGAATAGTATGGAGACTGTTTGCTGTCTTCCCTATCCTTTTACAAACAGGCAAGTTTCTTTGTGAGAGGAGCAGCCTCATAAGTACTTGAAATAAAAATAAATTTTATTTTGATAGTGTTTTGGAACAACATAAACTGACAAAAGAGCAGTGGGAAGAAAGAATACAAAATTGGCATGAAGAACACAGAGGGATGTTAAGGTAATTTCCATATTACCTTTTTATAACTTTTGGAAATTAATTTCCTTTGGTTTTAATAGTAATTTTTCTTCTACAAAATCTCTTTTGAGTGTGTAAGTGAAATAGGTTATCCAGACAGCTATTATAATTTACTTCAGTTCACAATATTTAATTTTTAATAAGTGTTCCTGTTTATATTAAGTCAGCATGTTCTTATGTTTTCAATCTAGCAATAATTAACCTTGACCATATCATCTTTGGGATTGGTCCTCATTGAAATAAATAGAACTTATTTCCTACTAGAGTTAGATGGAATTTGGTAAATACAATAGTTAAGTTTTTTTATCTATTAAGAATAAAAGATCAAACTAATGTTTGCAGGCTAAGCCTATGATTATTATGCATTTTATATGGTTTTAAATTATGTTATTTTTATTGTCAGGGAAGACTCTATGATGGAATACCTCAAAATTGCACAAGATTTGGAAATGTATGGAGTCAACTATTTTGAAATTAAAAACAAAAAAGGAACTGAGTTATGGCTTGGTGTTGACGCTTTGGGTTTGAATATTTATGAACATGATGACAAGTAAGTAGCATAATACGGTACTATTCTGTTAATCCTGTAGTGCAGCTTCAAGTATTACATTTTCAATAACTTTCTAATATATTTTTAAAATATGCCCCTTGAGAATACTGTAGTAGACGGTACTTCTAACAGAAGTAGATTTCTTTCTATTACAGAAGGCAGGATGGAGCAGAGAAATCTAATGAAAAATCCTTTTGTTATAACAGATGCAGATGGTTTTTGTCTCTTTCTTTTCATGCCTAGCCTTATGTCTCCTTCTGTGTTTTTTCCCCATAACTAAGATTTTTTCCTTCTTTCCTAAAGGTTGACTCCGAAGATAGGTTTTCCTTGGAGTGAGATAAGAAATATATCATTTAATGACAAAAAGTTTGTGATAAAGCCCATTGACAAAAAGGCCCCTGTAAGTAAATATGCTTGAGATATAATCAGCACATCTGTTGTTTTTTTCCTTCTGTTTCTTAGTTCTCCAAATAATGTTTTTTGTGACTTACAAAATTTATTTTGCTGTATTCATGATTTGTTTTTCAGTTACGGTTTGGCTTATCTATGCTGCCAATGTTCTTTTTTAGTTATGTTGGAATTCAATGTTGTTACCTTTTATTTCCATCTGAATTAGAGTTTGTAATCGCAAAGTAATGCGTTAGAATGGTAAATACTCAAAGCTATTGTGGGCTAGTAGAATAATGATAATAATTGATGAGAAAGACAAAAGAAATTTGGATAGTGGACATTTAAATATTGGAGACAGTAGAATAGAAGAAAAAGAATTCAAGAAAAATCACAAAATATAAATACATGTAAACAGAAGTAGAACAACAATAAAGAAAGCAAAGATTATACCAATATTAACAGGTCTCATGGGTGTAATTCCAAAACATCTGGAGCACCCTTGAACACCATCAGCATTGACAGAATCACCATCAGTTAATTGCAAAGGGCAGTACTTGGAATAGTTTACATCCTGCAACAATACCTTTAATATTATTAAACAACATCTGCCTAAATAACAACATCTGACTTAGCTTGTTCCACACTCACAAGAGACATAAAATCAGAGCTTTTCCATTATGGCCCATATGTTGTGAAATAGCCTACAAAGAGATTTAACAAATCTTGGCAAGTTTTAGAAAGGCCTTGAAGATAAGACTCTTGCATAGAGTATTCAAAGCCTTTTTTTTTTAATGAATGTTTGGCTGGCATAGTAACTCCCCCCCCCCGCTTTACTTTTTTTGTGCACGTTGATTTTCTTTTAAATCAGAGTTTATCAGTTGAGGCCACAAATATTAATACTAATATTAAGGGTGCAAACCTCAGGCCATAATAAACATAAGCTTGATTTAGCCCCAGTATATAAATTAGCTCAGTCAGTTAATATGGTGTTGGGAGTATAAAAATAACTTCAAAATATATATGAAACATCTGGTGCTCTTGGGCAGCTTTCCTAATCTGATTACCTCCAAATGTGATTGCTGTCAAATGTAATAATTACTAGTTAAGATATTTCTATTATTTGTATGTGTGTAATCAAAATTATGGCTTACTCTGGTTTTAATTTGGTTTTCTGCCTAAAAAGGAGCAGGAAAAAACATACTTGTATATCAGCAGCTTGAGGTTGATTTATGAAATCAATATTTGTGGGAAAAGTTTTGGATGACAGATAAAGGTCAAACACTCAATTGTGTATGGGTTATGTATGGGTGCATGGAATTTGTCGTTTCTTGCCTATGTTAACTAAAAATCTCACCACCTTATTTTTTTATCATTCTTCTGTTGTGACTTTTTGTAACATTTTTTCTAAAATGTAATTAACTAGACCCCCAATTAATGATTTAAAATTTAACTATGGTATAAATCACTTCATATTTTATTCTCAATAATAAACTTTTTCATTGCTGCAGCTTATTGTTTGACAGTTTTAACCAATAACCAATAACCAATATCTATGTGTGTTATTATATTTTCTTTTTCTTTAAGTGCAAGTTGAATTTTCTCCACCATTTTGTTACATAATCATTCCAGTTCTTTTTGAAACACTTTTCACTAATAATTTACTAAATTGATGTAAATGTGTTTGTGTTTCTGAGTAACAGCACGCTAATTCTAGTTCACTGAGATTTCTAGAATAGCTTTGACTAGTCCTGCTAGAGAGTAATTAGTGAAAGAAAACTATTTTTATTAATAAACAGTTATGTTTCTCAACATACATGACATTTTGTTTACTTAAATATTTTTCATTAGGATTTTGTGTTTTATGCACCCCGTCTGAGAATTAATAAGCGGATATTAGCACTATGCATGGGAAACCATGAGCTGTACATGAGAAGGAGAAAACCAGATACAATTGAAGTGCAACAGATGAAGGCCCAAGCTAGAGAAGAAAAACATCAAAAACAATTGGAGAGGTGGGATATTTATAATTAGTCATGAAGGTTGAGATTCTTGTAGCAATATTAGTTTGAAAATTAATCTTCAGAAGAATTCCTTGAAGAAAAGTATGACCACATGGGGAAACAGACTTATCTGAAAACAATGGGGGACAATACTTATTAAATAGAGCGTATTAATTTAGTGTCTTGGATCTCTTATGCATAGTTTGTAACATTTTAAGCAATGTTATCTGACTGGGTAGAGTGCTGAGTGATACTTAGTCCTCCAGGCAGCAGTGTTTATAGTGCTACAGTTTACACTGTGTTAATGGCCCTAAAAACATGGTTCTCCAGCATTGTGGCCTAATTCCAAGAAAGTACAGTGAGAACAGTTTGCATATTTTAATTACACTCTACTGGAAGCCTGATACTTTTGGGAAAAACAAAGTATTTGCACTGACCTGTTTACTGTATGTTCTCTTAGGTAACATCAGATTGTTATGTTCTAATATTAATAAGAGTTCCAGTAAGTGTCACTTTCATATTAGCGTTAGCTACTACCATAAGTTGCCAGATTGAGCAATTACAATGAAAAACTTCTGTTTTCCCATGGAAGATCAGTTATTGTTATATTACACAGCAACAGTACTATACAGTACAGTAATATTCTAGTCCATGTTCATAATTTGAAGTTTCTTGTGCAGCATGCTAGAATCATGTGTTAGTTGCATAGTAAATTCTTATTCAGTGTAATGAAGTAAAATATTATCTGCTTACTGTATTATGGTGATTATCAGCTAAATGTTTGGCTGTTACTCTTTGGTTGCATTTGATAGCTGGCTGAAATGTTTGGGGGTTGGACCTTGTTTTTTTTTTTAAAAAACAGCATAGGCCTGCCTGGTATCATCCAGGTATTATGGGACCACAGGTCTGTGAATTCTTAGCCAGTATGGTCGAAGGCCATGGTTACTAATTATTGTATTGTATATCAGTCAAATATTGTACATCTTAAATGCAACAACATGAGCACTTGTAAAACCTGCTTTTTTGCAGTAAGGTATTTTTTACCAGTAGATCACTTAGCATATTGTTGGGATAATTTTTTTGTGTTTGGGTAAATGGATTTATTCATGGGGGGATGAATACTGTTTGTTCACATGCTTTATTTTTACCTGTCTCATTTTATGTAGGGCCCAACTAGAGAATGAAAAAAAGAAAAGGGAAATAGCCGAAAAAGAAAAGGAAAAAATAGAGCGTGAAAAAGAAGAATTGATAGAACGACTAAGACAGATCGAAGAACAGACAATGAAGGCCCAGAAAGGTGAAGTCCTTTTATGTATTAATGACAGAACATCATGTTATGATTTGAAAAGCTGTTGTAAGTCTTCTAAAAGCATGTATTATTCAAGTGGAAAAAAATTAGCCAATATTATAAAAATATTTATTCTACTTTCTTACAATGTGCCATTTTTACCTATTTTAATGGCTTGCCCGAAGACACCAGAAAGCAACAATTCCCCTAACTACTGCTTGGGAACGGATAGTGTGCAGCGAGAAATAAACAGCATAATTAGTGGTGCTTGGCAACTCAGCATATCCATGCACAGAAGACAAATGCAAACCATACTTTGTAACTTATTGGCAAATTTTGGGTTTGTTCCAACCAGTTGGGAAATCAGTCCAAAGTACATATTTTGCATAAATCAAACTGGAATGCTTGGAATAATCATTAAGATAATTTTCCCCAGATGGGAAATTCCCTGTTCTTAAAATCTTGCCAAGGAATTTTGAATTTTCTTTTTCATTTGCAAGTGTGACCTGAGGACTTTAAAATTAGATGAAGTTGTCCAAGTATTTAAAATTCATTGACGGCATATCAAATCAGATAGCTTGTTCATTTAGACCAGGATTGTCCACTTTTGCTTGGCATTCCAGAATCTTGGGCAAATCAGTTTCCCATTACTTAATACAATATATATTGTTGTTAACTGAAGGTGCAAGATGCTGTGCCTGAATTCTGACTGTATGAACATCATAAGCATTACAATAGAGCAGTGGTTCTCAGCTGGTGATCCGCAGACGCCTGAGGGACTGTGATATCAGTGGGTCCACAAAGGCTTGAAGAAATGTTATGATTTAAATCTTGAGTTAAGTCATGCTGCTCCCTGGCCACAAAAGGTATTTAAATGGGGGTCCGTAGTGAAGAATCGATTGGTAAAGTGTTTTTCACTTCCTGTAATACTGGGAGCTTTTGCCTTTCCAGTAGAATATTCAGATACTTAGTGGACTTTGGTGCAAATGGTTTGCAATCTAGGTAGTGAGATAGCCTTTCTTCAAGTTCTGAAATTCTATTTAAAAACAAGCTTATTCATTTCAGAAAAAGCAAGTTCATTGGGTAAAGTTGAGAAAACATTGGAATTGGTTCTTTGAATGTAAAACTGACTGGATTTATAGTGGAAACAAATTCTACCTGATGAGTTTATGCCATCTTAGACAACTTAATTTTCTTGGTTAAAACTAGAGGCAAGGCCAGCAGTAATTTTTGTAGGCATTGTTTAATTCTGTATTGCTAATCTGGACTACTAAAACTTGATTTTTATTTCTTTGATATAATGAATATACAGAACTGGAAGAGCAAACAAGAAGAGCTCTAGAGCTAGATCAGGAACGAAAAAAAGCAAAAGAGGAAGCAGAGCGCTTGGAAAAAGAACGAAGAGCTGCTGAAGAGGCAAAAGCTGCTCTAGCAAAGCAGGCAGCAGATCAGATGAAGAATCAGGAACAACTAGTAAGACTTCATTCAAAGCTGTGGTAGATTGGTTTAGAATGTGTTGTCATAGAAATGTTAAAATGGGAGAGGGAAGAACACCTTGGGGAATCTAGGGTGGACAACGCATTGGTGACAGGCATAGGGAGCCACAGGAGCCAAAAACTGTTACAGGGAAAGACGCCCCAATGGGCAATATTGTTGGTGTATTCCAGCCCTTTGAGCTCTCTCCCAGCCCTTGGACAGCATACCCTCAGAGGCCCTGGGGTTCAGCTGCTGCTGGTGAATGGCAAGTTGGTCAGTAATAAGGCTCCCTTTATTCCAGACCTCATTTAGGAGAAGGGATAAATTCCATAATTTAGCTAATTAGTTGACTGACTAATCGTACGAGGAGAATAAATTGCTGTTTTGTGTTATACCAGCATATCAGTGGAATGCTTTTTCCCAGACGACTTTCTGACTCCTCTTTTTTTTTAAAGTCAAACATTCTAACAGCCTTGTACTGTAATTTAATTTTTATGACACCTCTATTTGAAACATCTGTATACTGATTCCCATTTAAATTGGCTAATTTTAATAAAATATGGCAATTTTTAAATTGGAATTGTTTTGATTTGTTTGAAGCATAATTGGGATTATGTCTCCAATGAGAAAAGGTCTCATTCTTTCTAGAAAATGTATATAAAAATTGCATGGCAAACAATGATTCAGTGCAAGACAAATTCCTTTTTAATTATCTTGGACCTTTTACTTCACTTTTTATGCTATATACATTTGTGTTTTAGAAAATACAATCATATGAATTATTTCTTTTAGTATGTGTTCACATAGTTTGGTATTTTAAACTATTTTTAAGGATGTTCTTAGTCTTTACAGGATTTTTTATGGATTTTATTGTGTTATTTTGAATATAGGCGTGTCACTTATAATAAAGTTGAATAAACAAGTTGAAGTTCACAAGTTGAATAATAAAATTATGCCAAAATTATGAATATTTTTGTATTTTAGATGATTTTATGAAGTTGTTCAGAACATAAACTCTTCTTGTTTTATAGGCAGCAGAACTTGCTGAATTTACTGCAAAGATTGCACTTTTGGAAGAAGCCAAGAAAAAAAAGGAAGAAGAAGCTTCAGAATGGCAACATAAAGTAATTCTTTTGTAAACTATTGCTAGAATTTTTGATAATAGAAGATTATAAACTCTATGTTGGAATCCCCAAATTTTTAAAACTATTTGTCAAATGTGGTCTGCTGAAAAATATATTTTTAAGTCTTTTGGAGCCTTATTTTCTATTAATACTATTCTATCCTCACCAGAAGAACAACAGCCACGTTTATATTTGCCCATTTTCTTTTACTTGGGTAGAACAAATATGATTTGATACAATATGTAGGTCTGTCTATCATCCATCCCCAAATTTTAATTAGGCTTCTGTGAAGTCCCATTTTAAGTCAGTATCTTGATTTTCAGCTGTAGGCCACAAAAGCTATTTAGAATCTTCAAAAAATGTTTTTGCAATGTTTGTAAATATATAAAATATTATATATATAAATACTTAAATTGGCACAATCCAATTCTCTCCAACCTAATTAAAAACCTTTTCACTGCCTCTGGGTTATGAGTATTAAAGTTATTTTTATTGCAACTCTTTAGGCTTTTGCAGCTCAAGAAGATCTGGAAAAGACCAAAGAAGAACTGAAAACTGTAATGTCAGCTCCGCCCCCACCTCCACCCCCACCAGTAATTCCTCCCACAGATAATGAACATGATGAACAAGATGAGAATAATGCTGAAGCAAGTGCTGAACTGGCTTCTGAAGGTATTATGAACCATAGAAGTGAGGAAGAACGTATCACAGAAACACAGAAGAATGAACGAGTAAAGAAACAACTTCAGGTAAACAAGGCTGTTGGAAACCTGTCATATAAGCTGAAAACCAAGGACTTTTTAAGGGTTGAGTTTAACTTAGTATCAGGAATCTTTTCTTTACATTGTTACCTTCTGGATATCTCCCTCTTAGAATATAAAACCTAATGGGGCATGAAATGTTCTTGGTCAACATGGGACACAAAGATGTGTTGACCTCAGCTCCCATACTCAGCAGCCAAGCAGCAACATCTAGAATGATACCAGGCTGTTGAAGTCCCCCGATTCTTCTACTCCCCACAAACACTGAAAATTAGATTACAGTTTTATTGATGCTGTTGAAATAACTTATTGTGCTAAGCTTCCTTTCAATAATAGATGTAGTAGAGGTAAAGGATTTTTATTTTTAAAACACATTAAAACCAGTAAAGTGGGATTCCTGACAATATTGTGCTAGGAATAAGCATTCTGAACTACAAAAATTTACATGGTGTACTGAGAAGTGGATCATTTAAATGGGCAAATAAATTATTTTAATGCAATTCAACAGGTAAAGTAAGAATAAATAAAATGCCCCTGCTTTCTAGCATGTATGTATTTTAATGGCTTAAACAGTGGATTTGGCAAGTTCCTGACATGTACACAACTAATCTCATTTATATCCCTCTTTTTAACACATCATTTCTCCTTCCCCTAACTATATGAAGGAGTAATTGTATGCTGTATATAATACGTTTTGGATAATTATTTGAAAATAGTAGCAGTTTAAAACAACTCTGGAACAAATAAGGATATTATTAAAACAAACATTGAAGCACAATGCCAACTATTTTCAAACAGTCTTATCAGACTAAATGTATAAATAAGGCATACATTTTTAAATTACTGGTAACAAAATATGTTGTCGCTTGTCTCTAAGACTACGTGTCTACTTGTAGCTTTCCATATAATGACACGACCTTTGTTTTTTCTACAAACTTTGTTTAATTAGAAGACTAAAATAAGTCAGTCTTGTATAACAGACTATAAATTTGATGGGTAGAAATGTTATGGCAATATCTAACCCCTCAATATTTGCATTGAATAGGCTCTCAGTTCTGAATTGGCCCAAGCCAGAGATGAAACTAAGAAAACCCAGAATGATGTACTTCATGCTGAAAATGTTAAAGCAGGCCGTGATAAATACAAGACTCTTCGACAGATACGGCAAGGCAATACAAAGCAGCGGATTGATGAGTTTGAAGCAATGTGAGAGCCATTTCTTTGCATGTCTGTTCTCCATTTAAGTTGAACCACCAGCAGAGAAATATAGGCCTTTCCACAGATGAAAGGATCACACCTCACCTTGCCAAAGCACTTATACCAGTTTGTGATTAAAACATATTTCCCCCAAAAAAATATTGTTCAACAATAAGGCAGTCGATCAGCCATGACTCTCTGGAGGTGAATGAGAAGGTTTCCATGATTTTATATTTTCATGCTTTCTCCTTTGAAGTAACAGCAATCATATGGTAGCAAAGCTGTTAATTCAAATATTAATAATTTACCTTATAACTGAATTCAGTTTTGGCATTTGTGCACTTTTGCTTGTTTGTTTTCATTTAGCAAATTGGTGAGGATTTTGATATTGCTAATTTTTAAGGGCTTCCCTTTGTAGGTTAGAATTCTTTGGTGTTTCATGTCCTATCATCATTGATGGTTTTATTTGCCTGCCTGTTCACAAAGGTCTAGATGGTAGGTGGCTGTTCCAGCACTTTTTTCATATGGGGGGGGCACCTGGACCTTTCTGATAAGGGAGCATATGAAAACATCAGTCCCAGGAAGGGGACAGAAGCCTACCTCACTGTAATAAATATGATGATTGGTCCGTGAAACACCACATTGACATACTAACAGTGTGAAACTATGTCCTGCATAGCTAAACACTACAAGAATCTAGGAGCCTTTATTCTTTAATATTTTGTTAATAGATTTATAGTATTCAAGGAGTGTTCAGCTATCTTTTTGACAAGTTAAATTTTGAATCATGTATTTTTTTAATTTTAACCTGTCACTGGTATATTATCCAATAAGAGGTGTGAAATGTTTGGTTATGTTTTCTGAATACCTTTGTACTAAATTAACATTGTTGCAAAAACATTTAATGAAGTCAGTGCATAAAACAATGCTCTCTTGCACTCAGTTGTAGGGCCCACTTGCACATTCTTCCTGTTCCTTCCATGTTAATTCTGAGAATATCTGTGCTTTGTGTTTTCAGAGAATGTAGTCATAGGAATTGTGGCAGAATGTGGGCAAATGAGGTATGAGTAGCTCTTTAGGCTGAAGTTCAACGTGCACTCAAAGATTATTGAATGTGTGTGTTGGAATCAATATGAATCACCCTTACCTATGGAATAGCTAATTAAAATAGGCATCTTGGGTTTGAATATCATATTTGTGGAAATAACACTGAAATTACTTACCATGTCCAGTGAACTTTAAGAGTTGGGAGAAAGAAGTCCTGCTTTCTCTGAGGATGGTTCAGCTCTGTTATGTTTGGTATTATGCACTCAACTTTATACTTACCTATGAAAATTGCCATTTTCTTAATCATTCATGCACAAGTTTCTTAGAAATCCCACTGAAAGTTAGGGGTTTCCTCCCCCTGAATCAAAAGGTAGATACTGTGAAAGTTACATATACACCCATTATTTTATGGAATAATGATAGCTGAGCAATTTTGCATAGACTGGTGTGCAAATATTGTGCATGTGCTCAAACGTCTGGTTGCCCTGAATGCTTCTGCTTCCACCTGCAGGATTGGGCAGATGCCTTGCATCTTTTCATGCAGTGAATTCTGAGATATGGATTTCTAAAGTGTTCAAAACCTTTGCCATAACAGGTGGAATGTTGTGTATGGTTCTTCCCCGAAATAGGCACACATGCATTGCCATGTTAATCTGTTACTATGGAAGAAAGGGAAAGAGAAGTACCAGTAAAATTTGCTGTTCATAATCTACAGTGTATAGTTTAATATTTAAATGGATCTAATCCATTTATAAAACTGAGTATTTTTCTAGGAATTGACCTCTGTAATAAGGTTTTTCACCATGACTAAATTGATGGTAAGGGTTGTCACCTGCTATTGGGCGAACACACCAGTTCATGTTGAGGCATTCAGGAAATACTTAAAGATATTTTCGTATGCTTCCCCTCTTCCTCTCTTTAGCATCATGTTTTGTGTTGTAAAATTAAGCTATAGTTACTATCATCTATTATTTTGAATAACATTCATTGGCTAACAATAAAGAGACTACAGCTAATTTTGTGAGGTCCATTGTGGTTATTTAATTTATCATTCCTGACAAGAATTGTATTGTTCTTAATTCTAAGAAAAAAATGGAAGAAAACATGTGATTCATTCACTTCGATAATGCAATAAAATATAAGAGATTAAGGAGAGGAACGGACATTGCATTGGATTGCAATGAAAAGTAATCATTTTGGAATGGACAAAAAGCTATTATAAATGTTTAAAAATTGCTTTCTTTCTGAGTTTCATGACTTAACCTAAAATGATGTATATAGATAAGTTTGAATTTGGGGCATGTTGGTATCTGATCCAGATTCGCCATATGAGGTTGCATAAATAGGGGAAAGTCTCGATGTCTGAACCAATTTAAAAGGAAATTCATTTCAATCTCAATATGTATATCTAAAAAGTAATTCCATGTTTAATTTTAAAGCTGTCTAGTTATGTGAAACTCACAATATCATAAACGTTTTTTTTTCTGCTGCAATAAAAAATTTAGATATTCCATACAGATGGATTGACTTTATATTCCAGTTTTGTAAGTTGGCAGGTGTTGATGTAGGACAAATCATACTATGAAGATTTTGGATGATCTTCAGCAGATAGGCTGGAATTAAATCAGGATGACTATGAGGCTAAAATAGCTTCTGAGCTTTTCAAAGGAATGTTGATATTTTTGTTAGGATTTCACACATACATAAATTGTGCCTACACAATACACAGTAAACTTGTTTCGGGTAGGCAAAGTCATAATATATTTATGACTTTGGGATCACTGTTTTGTAACTAACCTAGATTTAGAGATAATCAATGAGGTGACCATGTTTGCTAAGAGTTCAGAATTAATTGAAAAATAAATTAGAAACTTTCAAACTGAGAAATGAGACCATCAACATGCAGATGTAGTCCAGTATAAGTAAATGTATAAGTATACAAATAGACATAAAAACAAAAGTAAGTAAGTTATAAGTAATAAGCACATACCAGAAAGTGTTTGTGTGCAATTAAGTGCACTGATGATGGAGTTTATGCTTATGATGTGGCAATGATAGAAAGCTCTCAAAAGTGATTACATTCATCCATCATATTTATATTGTGCTTAAGCATGACTTACTGAACAGCTATAATTAGCAAGCTGCGCATATTAACCCATAGTTTATAAATTGCTGATTTGATCTACTATTTGTTAAATGTTTACATCCTTGACTCCCAACAACTGGTCAATTTCTAAATAAAAACCAGAGAATAGAATAATAAAGACGTGCTTAAGTAAAATACGGCTCAGCACTATGCATGAACCAGATCATAATGTGGTTATGTACTGTGAAAATTGCAATTATGTTGGGGAGAGTTATTAAAGGAACTGAAAAAACCCCAGGACCCAGTATCAAAGTACCTTTGCAGATATTTGTGATGCAATTAAATTTAGAGTAGGATATGCAGTTCTTTTATCTTCACATTGAAAGCACTAATTGCTGGAGAACAGGAGGTGCTGTTGTGCTTATAAAGGCATCTGATTTCAATCATTAGGAACAATTCTAGAACAGATGTCTTTTGGCTTGACGCAACTCAGCTTCTCTTAAGTTCTTACATTTTAGCACAAAAGAATATAAACATGATGGCCTGGATTGTCAAATTTCATATTTCAAGTATAAACTTTGTGCCTGTTGTTTCACATTT
Organism: Bothrops alternatus; assembly: GCA_034064705.1. Taxonomy (NCBI): domain Eukaryota; kingdom Metazoa; phylum Chordata; class Lepidosauria; order Squamata; family Viperidae; genus Bothrops; species Bothrops alternatus. The sequence goes on from JARGCV010000166.1 coordinate 2,567,968, forward strand.
CTACTAAGGGACAGCAGCTTTTAATTCCAAACTGTCATATACAATACATCTTTACAAGTGAAAGATATGTACACTGCTTCACAGGGTCAGAAATCCAAATACGTTGTGGACTGATAATGGAATAACATCTCATCATCTCTGAATAAAGTATGGAATTTCCAAGAAATGGGAAGTCTGAGAAATTTGAAGCAGAAGAATAGAAGTTTTACTATTTGAATAAACGCAAGAAAAAAGTTGTAAGTCAAAGAAAAAAAAGTCAAGCCAGAAAATTTTGTTATATTCTTATTTCTCTTCATTGCACAAGTGCCATATTGTTTTTTCTGTACAAATTAGGAATTTGTGTAACTTCAGTCTTTTAACTATCCATCTGGCTGAGTTTGAATATGCCAAGTTTTCTCTAGAGTTTTCGTATTATTTAGGGCAAAATATTGAGCCATTTGTAACAAATCAGCATCATTTTATAGTTCACTTGGCATGCTGCATTTTATTTTGTAAATTTCTTTTAAATAACCACTTTACTATGATCTGGACAGCTCAGGAATGTATTCTATTCATCTTTGAGTGAAAAAATATATAGACATTTTAATGTCTAAAACATAAAACCTATTATTAAATTTGTATTTTTTGCTTTTAATGAAGTTTGGGTTTATTTATTTGTGGTAAGATTGGTCTAAACCCAAAGGGGAGGGGGGAGGAAGAGTTGAATCATCAAATCACGTACCTCTGTACTACGTGGCCAGGAGCTTTATTACAGAAATTAGTTTATTGTATTTTTATCTTATAATCAACAGAAAGAGAGCACTCTCTCACACACACTAGAGCAGGGATCTTCAAACTTGGCCCTTTTATGACTTGTGGACTTCAACTCCCAGAATTCCTCAGCCAAGTACGCTGGCTGAGGAATTCTAGGAGTTGAAGTCCACAAGTCATAAAAGGGCCAAGTTTGAAGACCCCTGCACTAGAGAAATGGGGTGGACCCCTGGTTAAGAACAGCTGAAAGACAGGTGGGTACAGTGGGTACTGCCAAGACTTAATCCCAAGGTAAAAAATAAGCCAGGATACAAAGTCCCAGAAGGCTACTGTGAAATCACATTTGATATTTTCAGCTTTCCATATGGATACAATTCACCTCAATTGGTTTCAAGCCAGGTATTACCTGGCTTGAAAATATCATTAAATGAAAATATCATTAAAAATAAAATAAAAATTTTAAGAAAAATAAGTTCTAAAATTCAGTCAGGTAAGGAAAATATGCCGTGGACAATGTCAGTTAAAGAAGTTTGACTGGTGGGGCCCAGGAAGAGAGCCTTCTCTGCCATTTTCTCACCTTTTGGAACATTCTTCCCTCAGCAGTGAGACCGAACTCTCTCGACCTTTCAGTTGCTTTGGTTATTTTGGTCTTTTATTGTTTTATTCTTGTTTTTAACTGCTTTTGATTGTAATATTTACTGTATATATTTTGTTTTTATGTCTATTTGTATACTGCCCAGAGTCACTATGAGGTAGATGGACAGTGTATGAATGTGATATATAAATAAATAATAGTTTTTCTGAGTTGAATTTTTACTCATTCTTTCACTTTCTACATTTATGTATTCAGTAACAGCTCCTCTGTGAGGGAGATGAGCGGTTAGAAAAATACATTATAGATAGATGATAGATGAGAAATAAATATGATTTGAAATAACCTGAAGTACAGATAAATGTCTGTATTCCACTTCTGGCTAGTAAATACATGTTAATGTGACCTCAAAAGTGACTTGCCTGTGATGTATTTGTCACTTGTTTCTACCTTCCACATGTCGGCATTTTTCAACCTGACATGTTCCTTCCCTATTGTCATAAGGATCTTGTCAAAGAGGTGGTGGTGGTGACAGTTCTTCTAGGCCAGACATGTCAAATTCGCGACATCACATGACAATGCACAACGTATCAGGACAGTTTTGCCATTGCCGGCAATGGGGTGGGCGCAGCTTCCATATGATGCGTCCAGCCCATGGGCCAGCAGTTCAACATCCCTGTTCTAGGCCTTTAAAACTTTTATCTCAAAGCAGAATTCATGCATACCCCTTTTTCATAAGGCCAAATACTAGGCACTGGATGTGAATAGTTCCATCATGGAAAACATATAAAATAATCAATGAAAAGGAGATGAACAATTATTTTTCCAGATCATTTATACATTCCTTTGACCAGAGGTTGTGGGTACTTCAACACTGGAGGCTTTTATTGGACAGTCATTTGTCTGAAATGGTATAGCATCTCCTGCTTGAGCAGAGGGTTGGACTAGAAGATCTCCAAGGTCCCTTCCAACTGTTATCTTTCTTACATATAATTCTGAAAGTATCTAAAAATTATTTCAAAAAGTTTCTTGTAACTAGATGTATATGGTGAGTGTTGCTGATGATTAAAAGGTCTTAATAGTCAATGATGCAATTATAGTTTTAGATACACCATTAATAATGTGCGCACTTAGGTATTCTCTAAAAATATGCTATCGTCTACATGTTAACAACTATGCCAATACCTTGATGCAAATGTATACCATATGATCCATAGTCCATATGAATCTCTGCTTGCATAGGATACTCCATTTATTTAATGAGTGTCTGTGTGATGAAGGTGGAGGCAGTTATATGAATCTTTATCATGTGTATGAATCTCTCCCTTCATTGAAAGTAATGGATTGGTACTTATGTGGCATTACATATAATGTTTTGGGGCATCACGGGATGTGTAAGTTTCTACATGGATTGCTTGTTATTCCCCAACAGTGGAAACACAAGAGCAGCAGCTATGACCTTCTCTTACCATACTTTCTCTTTGGCTATAGCATGAATTTTGCCAGAGTGAAACGACATGTTACTAGGTAATGGTATCAATGGTGAATAAGTTTTCCAAAATGTAGCATTGGGCAATAAGATAACATGCAACAATGGGATACCTAATTATTAATGGGATACCATCAGTGGCAAAACTGAAGCTCTCACACACAAAACAATGTCTATGGAGATTCTCAGTCATCCAGGTCATGGTTGTCCCAAAGGTGCTTTTCAAGAGGCAACTGGACTTTGTTTTTCCTTAAAGATGTTTAGCTTCTCATCCAAGAAGCTTCTTCAGTTCCTTTCAGAAGCAAAACATCTTTAGGAAAAACAAAGACAGTTCAGTTGCCTCTTGAAAAAGGACCTTTGAGACACACACACAACAGATTTTAACTAGCTTAATGGGCATTTTTTTTTTAAAAAAAGATCAACTTGATAATGTTTAGTGTTTTCTATTTAATATCAGCACCTTTTAAGCATCCAAGCTCTAGATAATTTCTGCATATATAGAATTCATCAGTTTTAACTATGCTGAAATAAGATGTAGTCATAAATTACAGAAATATGCACCATTTTATCACCAGCATAATTTCAAGTATTTTTAAATAAAGGTTTGTTCAATGGTTAAATACAATACCACCTATAGTTTGACTGTATAATGCATATCAATCTGCTCCAAATTTGATCTTGAATGTATTTATAAATACTTTTTTACCCTTTACAATAAACGTATATCAATGTTAAGTTTCCATTTTACTAGTTTATACTTTAAGAATTAAATTTCCCAGGCACAAATAACAAAATAACTATTTTATTATTTTATCAAGACATGTCAACAGATATGAATTAACAGTATATTTAACATTTCAATATTATTAGGAAATAGCCACAATACTACTGAATATTTTTAAAAACTCCAGACTAAAATGTGATATTTGTATATAGGTGTTACAAGCGATTTGGGTGTGTATCACAAGAAAAGGGTAGGCACAGAATGGAAGTAAAGAAGCCAAATAATTTGAGTACCTTTTATGAGGATGCAAGTAAAAAGTGGATTTGTTGTGAGAAGTAAGTAAAACTGGAAAGATGGTAGGCAAGTGAGGGGATAATATTAAAAGAATAAAACCTGGAAATACACATACACCATACACAGGAGAGAAAGGAAGAAGAGCGCAGAGTGAGATTAAAATAAAAGAGCATAGATCACAATACTTAATATTGTTCCATTTTAATGTATACTTAACATATAATGGACACAACATCCAAATATTTTAAGTTTTATTGCTGATTTGCTGACAATACTATGATGGACAGTATTCATGGATGCTACAGAAACTACTATTTCTAAAATCAAAAGCAAAATCACTAGGACTTTGATCCTGTAAATACTAACTTCAGTCCCACAGGTTTAAATGGCTCTATAATGACTACATCAAAATTGAATAGTTTGAGGGGGGAAAAGAGCAGAGAATTTAGTCTGGATAGCTTCAAAAAGATTATGAAATAAAGCTATTGGTTTGTCTACCCAAATCTTCTTACGAATAGAAGCAACCATGATAAGCATCTTGGTTTTGTTATTGCTGAGGGTTTTTTTCACAATTATTCCATTATTCCCCCTTCCCCCCCTTTTTAGAGCTCCAACCCACCCACCTCTATTTCAAGAATCTGGTCTATTTTTGGCAAGTTCACCCCAAGACTCTTGTGGGGTGAATGGGCCATTTGCAAATTGCTGCTGTAAAAGGGAGAGAAACCCTCTGCGTTGAAATAAAAAATTCCTGCAAGCAGGGCAATAGAAATAATTTACAGGAAAGCCTTCTCTATACCACAAAGTATCAATATTGTGTTTTATTTTCCATAGTATTATCAGATTTAAAATGACATTCTAATGCACAGCAGCTGCAAAAAGAAATGGTTGCAATTATGTTTTTCTCATAAAAACTAATTTTTGATATGCCTGGGAATTTAAGAATAAAAGGTTAGCTATAACAATATGATATTTTCCTAAAAATAATACCAGTTCAGTCTCATATCTAAGAAACAATATTAATTTTAAAAAGATTAGAGGTTTCAAAAATGTTAATGTGACACACACAAAGCCTCTGAAAACTTCAGTTTATCTTACACAAGAATTTGTACAAATGTAGGTACTTGCACAAAATATAACACTATGAACTCCTATTTATCCGTACATTACAAATACTAAAATGATTCCAGTGATTGATATCCATCAGCTAACTTCCAAATAATAACATAAGAGTTATATTTTCATTTTGTCTAGGCCAACTTCTGTAACCGTGGAACAAAGGGTAATTGTGTGAACAAAGCTAAAATTTTACCCAATAAAATTACATTTAAACTTTACAATCATAACTGCCTAGATCCAAAACTGATACGCATGAATCATCAATCATGCATGCTTTTTTCAGCTACTCACTAAAAAGACTCTTTTTGAGATAATGTAAATTACTCCTTGTGTTAATGGAAGTGCATACAGTTGGTGGGTGTATTTCTGAATTTCATCAAGCATTTGATATGAAATAGATCAGATTTACTATAATTACTTTCTTTTTTTATTCCAGCACAGCATAGCATTTCTGAAAACCTACTAAAATATACTATAGAAGAACCAGTTTCAGGAAGTGAACAGTAACAGCAGCCTCTGAATGTCTGGTGTATCATGACAAAAAAAGATGAACTAAAAGATTAAAGCTGTCAACAGTAGATCATTGGTTGAATGTTATATATCCCGTCTTTCTTCCAGGAACTCCGGGAGGTGAACAACTCAGTTCTGCCTCTTAATTTTTTCCCAGCAAGAGCAAGCCTGTTCAGCAGATCAGACTAAAGAGTGAGTTCCTTGAGTTTCTTGGGCCTTATGAGGCCTTAGGTAGTTAACAGTGGATTTTCCTCCAGCTTTCCTGCTTCTAAACCCTAACCATACACCACATAAGTATGCAGATAACCAAACATTCCTTGATTTTCTAAATGTTAGAACTTAAAATAATACTCTTTACTCAAATAGCTTATTAAAGACCTGCGCAGCACAAAAAAGCAACAACGAGCTTAATCAAATTTTAACGGTTTATAAGATGGCAGAATTACAGTTAGCCCAAACCAAGTATTCCCACTAAAAAATGACAGAATGAGGGCAAAAAATGGATTATTTCATACTCTGGGGCTTTCTGTAAAATGCAGGATACAGTAGAGCCAGTTATGTTTAAGTTATTGCAATGGAACACAACATAGACATTTGTGTGGGAAGGGGTGGGGTGGGGGAGAAACCTGCGTTTAATTGTAACTGGAGAAGACCACATCAGCTCTGAAAATGTGTATCAAAGCAGAGCTGCCATGTGCCCTAAATTCAGTTAAGTCAGCACATTTCTCACCAGCGTGTTTACATTCTATATTACGCAAGTCCAGCAGTTGCACATTTTAACACTGTAACACACAATGTACAATCGTATCATTTTCTCAAGAAAGGATGCTGCAGTCAACCTTAAGTATGATTCCATATACATCAACTGAAAATAAATATAAAATGTTTCTATTCCAGAAGTCATGTTTCTGCATTTCGCCCTCACCAGCATCAACATCATCAGGTGAATAATAAGCCCATTGCAACACGTCAGTTCTATTTCATAGGAAAGAGGATTGGCATATTCGTGCAAAATGTACAATCTCTTCAATAAAATATATTCTGCAAAAGCTAGAAACAAGGAAGTTGAGGACAAAATAAAAGAATATTGAAAGAGGTTTTTTTTTTTAGGACACATGGACAAAATGAAAGATGCCATCTTCAGGGAGGGAGATGAACCTAACAGAAGCAATATCCTGTCTGATTATACAATAGTGAACACTGTGTAGAAGAGTAATTCCTGAATTAAAGTTGCTGAACATGGTTCAGATTACTGGATACCTCTAAAAGTATAATGCTTTGCAGAAGCATTTACTGTGTATCAACATCCTACTTCTTACAACACATGGTGTTGCATAAGTAGTGAAAACGTATTCAAAAGGTGCTTGGACATCTTTTTAGGCAGCATTTTATCATTATTTTTAGCTATTATCTTACTCAGTTTTATGATAAATGGTCAAGGGGGTATTCAAACAGAAAAAAAGTCTGGGTTTGAAATTTTTTTTTAAAAAAAAAAATAAGAGATAAAATGTTGCCCAAAGTCTAAAATCATTTTCACACAATTCAATGTTCTTTTTAAAAGTTAGATATATAAATTAAATAGTTCTAATAGTTAAAGATACAATTTGTATCAACAGCGTAGGTACTTTCTGGTTCTACAGCATCTTCAAGTTGCAGTCATCCACCCAGTTATCAGCAATAATTATGTAAACTTGGGAATCATCACAGTATGAAGCTCTGAAGGGACTTCTACTATATGAGCAGTCAATCACGATGTCTACGGTGTCAGGCACTGTGAGATCTACTGTTAATCTATTTATGTAAAATTACATTTTACAAGAGCTACAAAAGCTCAGAACTTAAAACCAGAAATTTCCCATACTAATACTAGAAGAGATGATAGTGTCTACTTCTAAAGCTATGTTGTTTATGGCAAGAATTGGGCCTATGTAATGCAACAGGCCAGACAAACTAATTCTATACAGTATTTCACAAAAAGAATGTGCTGTTTTCATCTATAATTACCATTACTATAGTGCAGTTAAGATGTTGCATATCCTGAACACAATGTAAAACTTTCTCAATAAATAGCATGAAAATACACAATCTTATATACAAAAATTGCATTGAGAACACAATTTGTTTCTTTAAAAACAGTTATTTTATGAAATACCTGTGCATTAAGTAAAAGAACAAGAGATACACTTTTCAATGCCATTTCTGATTAATGGAAATGTACATTGGCTGCACAAGACTGCTGCCTAAACGGATATATTTGTAGTCAAATATTTGACAATCAGGAACTGGATAAGCTGAATAATTTCAGAACCTGCACATAAAGTTTTTTTTATCTGCATAATAAATTAATAAAAACAGGTTTCTCTCCTACTGATTGCTTCTGCTTATAACAAAATTAACAGTAATCAACAAATAAATTAAATCCATAGCCAAATTAAAAAGTGCCATACTATAAAGTACTAATATATTGTTACCCATTTCAATGTAAAAACTGGTAACTTATACATTACTTTAAAAAATTCAGTGCTGTAAAAGACTGTTGTTTTCTATAAATAAAATGATTATATACAAAGAAAATCACACAATAAAATTAAATAACTTAATTATGAAAAAAATAGATCCTAATAAGCTTAACTTGAAAAAAAGTTGGCTGGGCACAGAAAATCCTCTTTAGTTTTCTGCTGTTTTGAAAAAAATGTTTTGCACTTGAAGGATAAAACACCCAATAATTTAATAAATATGTAACAAATATTAAAAAGTGCTGCATATAAAACCCACATGCACTAGGGATTCTTACTTGAGACATCATAGTTATAATATATTCACAGCTGGAGAGACATTCCAGCCATGAAATATTTTTTTAAAAAAACTGAGTATTTAAAATAAATCCTGTTACTTCCAGTGTGGGGTTATACATACAGGTTCCATGGCACAGTATTTCACATATATGGATTACTATATAACCTCCTTGCTGAGAAGGAGATCACAAATGCTATTGTAGCAAACCTCCCTCAGCAATACAGCTGAAACTGAACTATAGACACCATAAAGATGCATCATCAATATCATGTCATCAATAACCTAGCTGAGACTTCTCCACTAAAATGGCTGCAGCAAGCTGCTGAGCATCTGCCATGTGAGGATTCCTCTTCATAACAATCCTCACCAGGTCAGGTGGGAAAATGTTGCACAGGTTGATGTAGACTTTCTCTCGACTGTCTTGATACCTTGGAAGATCTTGAGGCATTCCACAGTAAGGTATCTGCCAAGGCTGATCGGGTTGCTCAGGTAAGCTTTGGAAAGCAAACTGCTCATAACATGGTGGGGTGGGATTGCTGGGTAAAGAGTAAGTTTGGCGATAGCCATATGTATCCATCCCATAGCCTGGCCTATCCCAACTACTGAGTCCATCTTGAGCAGAGTATGTTTTTCTTTTTCTCAATGGAGAATTATCATACAAACGTGAGTCTGATATACTGTCCAGTCTTGTGGATGCAAGAGCTCTCCCTAGAGGCATGCTTTTTGAATGCTGTGGACCCTGAGAAGCAGGGTAGTCAATAGGACAAGTAGAACGGCATCCCATGTTTGTATGCTGAAAGTGCACAGCCATGTATGGAACTGGAGGCTTCGGATGATGCTTTGGTTCTTCATGACTATAACTTTGCACTCTGGTTAGTGTATCGTGGTAACTCTGTAAGAAGGACTGCGAGTTCAGATGGCTATGGGGATGCATATGTTGACATTTTAAATTCTCTTCCAGTTGAGGGTCAGGAGAACTCACATAGGATCGATCATTGTAACCCATGTAGGAATCACTACTGCCACAACTCATGCTCCCTTCACTACTACAATCAGAAGCTACAGAACTAATTCTGTAATCTGTGTCCAAAGAGAAACGTCTTTCGGGACTTCGGGGACCAGAGATACTTAGGTTTGAATATGCACTGAGCATAGAGTAATAACCTACATCCACAGGAGAATCACATTTGGGATACTGCTCATAAGGCATTGGCGTTCCATGATTTTTGGTTGTCATTATCACTGGAGAATATGGTCCCTGTGGTCTTTGATCCTGAGATGGGAAATGAACTCCAGATGGAAGGCCATTAGTTAAAGGTGCAGTACTTTGGGGTTTTGCAGCAGCAGAAGTTGGCATACTAACTAAAGAAGGTACAGATCTGGTTCCCAATTTATTTTTGGTGGGAAGCTTTTCTTCCAAGTCTTGGTAGACTTGAGTCCTTATACTAGGATCTGATTGCCTCTTTGGAGTAGTTCGCTTGAGATCTGTAGTGTTATCTGTCTTAGTACTACAAGGAACACTGTTGCTTTTCACCAGTCCTCCTTCACTAGCAGCTTTGGCAGCTGTGTTCCTAGACATGGCACGAAGTTCATCAGCTACTGACCTCTGAGGTTGATTTCCTCTTTCTGGGTGATAATATTTGCATTTGTGTCCATAAGTGCATTTCTTCCCTATATGAATTTATAATTGAAGATGTAAGCATACAAAGTAAAAAAAAAACAAAGTAATTTATTTCTTCAGCAATGTTAAAAAAGTACTGTACATACTCATACAATGAGGACCATTAACATGTATGAGTATGTACAGATAACTAAATTATCTGTAATTGGACAGTGTGTTTGCATAACATGCTAAACCATCCTGTGATTAGCCCTGTCATACTGTCTGAATACAAATTGAGATTATATAATAATTGGGAATAACCATATAGAAATCAGGATTATTTAGCTAAACAATTGCCTGGTATATTATCCAAACTTTAACTGGAGGGGGAGTTTGATAGAGAGGGGAAGCCTCATCTTCAGGATCTCTGCTGTTTTGGATTCCCCCCCCCCATTCGCTACTTAAGAGGGATGAAATGAGGACACAAAGGGATTCCTCATTAAACTTCTTATATAATGAAAACTTCAACACAGAAAGATTTCACTTCATTTATGAAGAGACAAAACAATCAAGCGTCATTTTAAAAAACACATTTAATGTTTAATTGAATAATATTACCGTATGGACAGGGTTGCTTCTTATGTTCTGGTACAACAGGTTTCTTCCTCAAAAAGTTCTCCAGACTTGGGCCATGACGGCCGAGAGGATCATCTGGAGGCATGAATCTAAATAATAAAATAATGAAAGGAACAATGCATTTGCTATGCCATATTTCAGATCTATTGTAGACCTGCTCTTAAAAAAGACTAGTAAATCAAAGTTATAGTTACTGCTTGTTAGTTTAAATGCAACTGCCTGTGAGATGCTAAGAAAGTAAATAATGAAAATAATGTATTTTCATGTAGTGCAGATAGCTGCCTGGTTTATGTACCAATCTATTCAATTTGCATAGCAAATAAATGGGTGTCCTTACTTCTTTATTTCCATTCATTTAAGATGATGTCCAGAGCAGCTCTTCTATTGAGGAGGTCCTTGCATACAGGTAGTCCTTGCCTTATGACTATTAATTTAACAACGAAAGTTACAATGGTGCTGAATAATTTGATCAGTCTTTGCACGTATAATCCTCACAATGTCCTAAGGTCAAAATTTGGGCACTTTTCAACCAGTATGTATTTTTGATGGTTGCAGCATCCTGGGATCACATGCTCAACATCTGCAACCCTCCTAGAGGGGAATCCCAACAAGCAAAGTCAGCGGGAGGGAAGCTGGATTCACTTAACAACTATATGATTCACAGGTAATCACTTTGGCAACAAAGGTTGGGCATGACTCAATGACTGCATTGTTTAGCAATGGAAGTTCCAGTCCCAATTGTGATCATAAGTAGAGGACTAGTGTAAAGAAACACAATTTATATGTTTTCCTGCATGCTTGTACATACACAAGCTTATGTAAATAGATATGTGTATTGTAGATAGTATACAATCTATCTTTCCAAAAACAAAGCATTTTGGAGAACTCTGGAATCTTCTGTTTCTCCTCAGAGTCTAAACGACTGGTTTAAACAAAGGTTAAACAATGATTGGTTTAAATAAAATCAAAACAAAACATTAAAATATAATATATATGTTGTGAGAGAAAGGAAAGATGGTAAGGGTTGGAAAAAGAAAATAAAACAAAAACAAAAAAGGCAGATCAAGAAAGAATGGGAGTTAGCATAATGAGAATAAGTCAACTGGTCACAATGAATTCAATATCATTACTACTCAAGAACAAACTGGGAAGTTGGAGAATATGATTACAACAATCCCAATGATACCTCCAACTTCTGTCCCGCAGTGCAGGATGATGACAGTGATGATGAGAACAGCCCTTTGAAATTTATAGGTCAAGGAGGGATGTTTGAAATGACAGCCAATCCTACAGGTGGAGAGGACCAAGATGGAGAACTTGATGGAAAGGTCAAAGGGCTCCACATCTCCTCCTACGGTGAAGCCAATATGGTAGCTGAGCCTCAAAAGGTGAACAAAATAGACATTCAATATGCAAAAATTGCCAAAAAGATGGACATGAAGAAGCTCAAACAAACCATGTGGCACCTCTTGACAGAAGTCCCAAAGAATCAGGCCAAGGAAGAGAGTGAAGGCCCAGAGGAAAAAGTCAAGTCTATATCGGTCAGAGGCTCGAAGGCCTTCAGCAGCATCACCACGGACCTACTTCACAGGCTGCCTTCCGTGATGGCAAAAAACCTTTCTGTGCCCTTGGCCTTTGCTTGCCTCTTGCACCTGGCTAACGAAAAGAATCTGAAACTGCAAGGGGTGCAAGACTTGTCTGAAGTCTTAGTGCTACAAGAAGATTAACCTGTGCTGTCCGACATTCTCCGGCCTCCACAACAAGGGAATTTATCTGTCCTTTGAGACTTTTCTCCAGCTCATAAAGTGAAGGGCAGGAACCTCTGCCTAACTCCCATCGTTTCTTCCTGGGATAAACAGTGTATGATTTTCAAATGATTCTGGCCGTCCGGATCTGTTTGGACTCTCTCTGAATTTGGCCTCTTTGACCCCGAGTGCGGGGAGCCTTTTAACCCTGGTGTGTGTTCTTGGCACAATCACGGCACTTGTATTGCTTCTGCTTTTTAAAACACACTTCAGTTTCCCTGAACATGTTCCCCTCCTTCTTCCTACAGTTCCTCTCTCCTGTCGATTTATCATTGTCTTAAGTCATTTTATATATTTGTACAAATCTTTTTTTTTCTTTTTTCTTTTTTGAGAAATAAACCCAACCCTTATAGTAAAAAAAAAAAAAGAACAAACTGGGGTAATGAATGTGAATGTGAAATAAAGTTCTTAGTCATCTTTCTCTACACACAAAAACTGCAGAGATAACTTTAAGAAGTATCTTAAATGGATTATCACTGATTGGGGAGTATTCCTAATTCCTCCCTTATCATATCACCAAGATGTTTATGTAAGTATGAACAGTTACTTTCAGTAGCAGTTGTGCAAGGCTCTGTCCTTTCTAATGCTAGGGAGCTAATGAACTAAATATCAAAGGGAGCACAAAAGATTTTGAATCAGAAAAGAGCAATTCAGAGACACTTGTCTTAAGTGAGTTTAAAACCTGAAAAATCTTTAATTGTGTTTGGGCTTTTCCCCAAGTTGAAGCACACTCCTGTTCCAATGATACATATTTAATCCTCAAATCCAGCTTTCTGACTTATAGGAATCTAGACCCAATGTGCCCTCATGAATAAATATTAGAAATGCATAATCTATTGAACAACTACGTAGTTAGCAGTTTAAAAATATCTATACAGTTTTCCAACAGAACAGAAATAGCAAAATTTGTAGGCTGGAATATTTATCCATAAGACACTGACCTTATGCCTGATTTTAGTCACTTCTGGAGATTTGGGAGGAAGTTATTTCTTTTTTTTATTTCAATAACAACAACAGAGTTGGAAGGGACCTTTGAGGTCTTCTAGTCCAACCCCCTGCTCAGGCAGGAAACCCTATACCATTTCAAACAAATGGTTGTCCAGTCTCTTCTTAAAGATTTGGAGCATTGGAGCATTCACAACTTCTGGAGGCAGATTGTTCCACTGATTAATTGTTCTGTCAGGAAGTTTTTCCTTAGTTCTAGGTTGCTTCTCTCTTTGATTAGTTTCCATCCACTGCTTCTTGTCCTGCCCTCAGGTACTTTGGAAAATAGCTTGACTCCCTCATCTTTGTGGTAACCCCTGAGATATTGGAACATTGCTATCATGTCACCCCTAGTTCTTCTCTTCAATAAATTAGACATACACAATTCCAGCAACTGACATGTTTTATATGTTTTACCAGATACTGGTTTGCACTTAATAGTATAGAATCAAACTGTTTGTCTCAGAACAGGAAACAGAAAAAGAAAAATTGTAATAAGTACTATATGGGCTTTCCTAGGACATGGGTTTCATTTCAAAATTACTCTGTTCAGAGATAGTAAAGATCTGGCCATCAGAGGAGCACATGTCCCAAATCTTGTTGACAATCATCTTTTAGACATAGACGATTAAAAATTATAACTTACTTGTCATTGACAAATGAATACATCAGGAGTCGCTCATCAATAAATTTCTTCCATTCTGGCTTTTCATTAGCTAGATCTCTGTAGTTATCATTAGATACAATTATACCATCTGACTCAAAAGCCAACTTCACTATGAATCTGTCGTCATAGCATACCACCCTTCTCCCTTGAACTCGACGTGATGGGGTGAACACCAGAATTTTTTCTTTTTCTAATTTACGCAAGATTTCTTGATCTAGAATATTGAAATTGAAAAGGGAAAGACAAAATAGAACACTGAAATTCACTTAATTCAGGTTATCTAGTTCTACCCTATTACCTACACACACACACACACACACACACACAGACAGAGAGAGAGAGAGAGAGAGAGAGAGAGAGAGAGAGAGAGAGAGAGAGAGAGAGAGAGAGAGAGAGAGAATAACAAATTCAGATGACTTGGCTTAATAAAAGCAAATATTATTCTAATGGAAGCAGATAGTTACAATTCAGCAACACATAAAATTATAAGCTGCCTTTACTCATGACCTCAACAATTGTGCTTGGGGCCAGATGTTTCTACATTTAATTCCAATAATCTTCAGTAAGACTTGTACTAAATTAAAAGACTGGAATATTACGTTTTCTATACATTAAGAGTATGTTTGGTTATTAAACACATAGTTATAATGCTATATTATATTTCCAATATCTGTAAACATAATTTGAACAGTTTCTCCTAAAGATACATCCAACCGAGGGCATAGTAAAAGGCAAATTCTTAATCAGCCCTTAGATACCAAGACTGAAAAAGAAAAGTTTCCAATAACTTTTGAACTATTTGAATATCAACTTATATTACAGACATAGCCTTTCCCAAGCATTTGAGGCAATTCAATTTGAGATGATGCAAGCTGAAATACATTCAGTTACTAATTCAGGATTTAGAAAAAGGGCCTTGCTTAATAATGAAGTGGTTGCTGATAGCTTTGGGAATCTGCAGAAACATATTTGAATATTCATTTTTGTCCTAAACGGTAACAGTTTTTATAACATTTAATTGTATTTCACATTTTATTTGAAAATACAAATCTTTTCCAAGAAGGTTACAAGCAACATCTGAATGAATATATATTTTCTGAGGTTTTCGCGGGTGTTTGTATGTAGGTCTTTGGTTCTTCGGGTTTTCTCCCACGTAGAATTTGAAGTGTCTTGGCGACGTTTCGACGAAGTCCCATTCATCATCTTCAGGCTGAATGGGAAACATCGAAACGTCGCCAAGACACTTCAAATTCTACGTGTGTATATATATATATGACATAACTGCAAATTAAGTCATTAAGCCACATATTTTAATCAAATATTGTCTAGCTCAGTGTTTCTCAACCTTGACAATTTTAAGGCATGTGGACTTCAAGTCCCAGAATTCCACAGCCAGCATTGCTGGCTGTGGAATTCTGGGAGTTGAAGTCCACATGCCTTAAAATTGCCAAGGTTGAGAACCCCTGGTCTAGCTAAACATTTTTTTCTGCTTAGAATATTAATAGATAGGTGACAGCATCAGCTCTGAATCGAATTTTTATCGTTTAATACAAAATTAACCTCTTAAGAGTCCCTTTTATTTGTAAACCTCCAATAAAAAGTTAGGGCAATAGATCTGATATATAGTAACAAATCTTAGATTGTGACTCTAAGATATAGGTATTATTAATATACGAACACAAGGTGACAAGCATTAAAAGATATTGAATGCAGACATTTATAATGAAAGAGCATGCGCAAGATGGAGAACGCTTCCCTGTGAGAGCAGCCGGGCCTCCGATGGGGAATGGCTAGAGACCTCCCCCCAGGGGCCGAGAAACATGTGGGACCCCTGGGATTTTGGCAGCGGAACATCTTAGTCTCCCTGAGATATGTCTGTCGGCTCCCTTCTTGCTGGGAATGGACGAAGCTGAGTGGTGGTAACAGCGTACTTCCCCCTGCGGCCTGCGGTGAGGTGAGAAGCCACCTGGGAGTCGGGAGGCCACCGCGAAAGAGAAGAGCTCGGCGGCGGCTCCCCCCTCCCCCACCATGTGAACGAGTGACTCTTGAAAAGACTGCTGAGAGGCTCCTGGCTTTGAGAGGCCGCCGCGAGGGGGAACAGCTTGGCAGCTGGCCTCCCCCTCCCCCCCTCTACCATCATTATGCTTCGGTAGGCAGTCGAGAGGCGTTGGTGCTGGGAGGCCGCCGCAAAAGGGAAGATCAGCGGCGCCCCCCCCTACCATCATGTGAGCTAGTGGTTCGGGGAGACAGCTGAGAATTGCAGGGGATAGAGGGGGCAGCATGGACCTGGCGGTGAGGGAAACAATGTGGTCATGCTTCCCCCCTCCCCTGTGAATTGGTGAACGAGCGGCCAACGGTGAGGCCAAATGGGAGAACTGTAGTGGCCTCCCCCACCCCATGAGCTTTGTGCGGGAAGGAAAGTTGAACTGAGCACTATCAGGAGGGGCAGTAAGACAGCCCTGAAGAAAGAATCCCGGATTATGACTCTGGTGCTGCCCTTATGGACCCCTTTTCAGAGACCTGGTCCTTGCCCCTGGCAGCACATATGCGAATCTGTGGATAGTGGATTAAACGAAGCAGGATGGAACAACATAGGGGCTTTTCCTGCTCGGACCACTCAAAATCTACCTTCATTATTGTTATTATTATTATTATTATTTTTACCATCACCCTGATAGAAACTTGGTACTTGGACCTTAATTCAGACTTGACTGCCTGGTTTCTTGCCGGACCCTATCGATTCATCTTACTTGACTGGCTGCTTACTCGAAGTGGACGCTTCTTGCATTGCGAGACTCCCCCCTCTCGCAATTATGGCCCTCTGTTCTATCAAGGGCCCATCTCGAGGATGGACTTTGGAGTCCTGAGAGATGGCATGCATCAAAAAAGGGGCTTTGGGGTTTTTTAAATAGGTACTTAGTCAAAGTTTTAAGGGTGGGGAGGGGTGGGGAAGGGGTGTTTAGGGCAGGGGAAGAAATTGTCAGAAGGGAACAAGAAGACAGGCCAGGCGACGGAAGGGGACGGAGTCCTGAGGGTGCGGACGGGGGGTTGATTAAGACTAACTCAGTTCCAATAAGTACCGTTAGCGGGAGGGGCAGGTATGGTGGGAGCAGGGGGCCGTATCATAATAAGGGAGCGCGCACCCGCTGCTTACGAGCGGTCGTGCGCTCCGACCCCCAAGGCTCAACCTGTTCTCGGGGTTGTTCAGAACCACAGGGCCCTGGCTGTAGGCTGATGCTGTGCAATGCCAGGTCTGTGGTAAATAAGGCCCCCCTCATTCAAGATTTAATCTCAGAGGGGGGAGCAGACCTGGCGGGTATAACGGAGACCTGGCTGGGACCAGAGGGCGGTGTCCCTCTGGTGGAAATGTGCCCACCGGGTTTCCTTGCATTCCACCAGCCGAGAGCTCAAGGCAGGGGTGGGGGAGTGGCGGTCGTGATCAGGGAAGGTTTCAGGCCGAGGGAGGTCACTGTTCCTCAGACGGCAGGCTGTGAATCCCTTCTGGTGAAGTGGGACCTAGGGGGTCCGAGGGCGGTGTTGATTACGTACCTGGCGCCCTGCCACATATCAACCTCCCTGCCCGAGCTCCTGAGCGTTGTCGCCGCGGTGGTGGTTGAGGTCCCCAGGCTAATAGTCATGGGTGACTTCAACCTGCCGTCCAGGGGCGGGGCGTCTGGGGAGGCTCGGGAGTTCATGGCTTCCATGACAGCCATGGACCTGACCCAGGTAATTCAAGGCCCCACACACACAGGGGGGAACACGCTTGACCTGGTTTTTGTCTCTGGACAGTGGCTGAGTGGTCAGAGTGTAGGGGATATAGTCATTGAACCCCTGTCATGGTCTGATCACTCTCTCCTATGCTTGGACTTTCGGACCGTTGCACCCCACCGCAGGGTGGCGGAACCGGTGAGATGGTACCGCCCCAGGCGGCTGATGGAACCCGAGCGGTTCCAGGCAGAGCTTGGGCCAATTCCTGAGGTTCTGACACATGACTCAGTTGGAGAGCTGGTGGCGGCCTGGGACAGGGCGGCTGCCGGTGCCCTGGATCGAGTTGTGCCTTTGCGGCCTCTGATTCGCCGTGGGTCTCGACCGGCCCCGTGGTATAATGAGGGGTTGAGAGAGATGAAACGCCGGAAAAGACGCCTAGAGAGCAGTTGGAGATCGAGCCGTGCCGAATCTGACTGAACATTGGTAAGAGACCATATTAGGTCCTACCTAATGGCGATAAGAGCAGAGAAGTGTTCCTACCTCACTGCTCTTATTGCGTCATCAGATAACCGCCCAGCCTCCCTGTTTAGGGTGACCCGCTCCCTCCTTCATCAGGAGGTGAGGGGAGACCCCTTAGAGGGTAGAGCTGAGGATTTCGGAAAATATCTGTATGATAAAATCGCTCAGATACGGGAAGGCTTCGACTTCAACTCGGTATGTCCAATGGGAGAGGCGGAGGCTGGTCTTGAGACTGTTACCTGGGTTGAGTTTGACCCCGTGACCCCCGAGGACGTGGACAGGTTGCTGGGGGGACTTAGGGCGACCACATGTTTACTGGACCCGTGCCCCTCCTGGTTGGCGTTGGCCTCCCGGGAGGTGGTACGAGGCTGGTTCCGAGCAATTATCAACGCTTCCTTGAGTGAGGGTGTCTTTCCCGCTGCCTTGAAAGAGGCAGTGGTGAGACCCCTCCTCAAGAAGCCTGCCCTGGATCCAGCTGTTTTATCAAACTACCGTCCCGTCTCCAACCTTCGCTTTCTTGCGAAGGTTGTTGAGAGTGTGGTTGCCCGACAGTTCCCGCAGCACCTGGAGGAATCGTCATATCTCGATCCGTTCCAGTCGGGCTTCAGGCCTGGCTACAGCACGGAAACAGCATTGGTCGCGTTGGTGGATGATCTCTGGCGGGCCCAAGACAGGGGTTGCTCCTCTGTTCTGGTGCTATTGGACCTCTCGGCGGCTTTTGATACCATCGATCATGGTATCATGCTGCAACGGTTGGAGGGGCTGGGCATAGGAGGCACTGTCTTGCAGTGGTTCTCCTCCTTCCTCTCTGGCCGGATGCAGTCTGTGTTGACAGGGGGCCAGAGGTCGACCCCGAGACCCCTCATATGTGGGGTACCTCAGGGGTCGGTCCTCTCGCCTCTACTGTTCAACATTTATGTAAAGCCGCTGGGTGAGATCATCCGTGGTTTTGGCGTGGAGTACCACCAGTACGCTGATGATACCCAGCTGTACATTTCCACGCCAAACCACCCCAACGATGCCCTTGCCGTGCTGACCCAGTGCCTGGAGGCCGTGCGGGTATGGATGGGGAGAAACGGACTCAAGCTCAACCCCTCCAAGACCGAGTGGCTGTGGTTACCGTCGTCCCGGTACAGCCAGCTGATTCCATCGCTGTGTATTGGGGGCGAAACAGTGGCTCCAACAGGAAGGGTTCGCAATTTGGGAATCCTCCTGGACTCACGGCTGTCCTTAGAGGACCATCTGACGGCCGTGGCCGGGAGGATGTTCTACCAGGTTCGCCTGGTGCGCCAGTTGCGTCCGTTCCTAGACCGGGACTCGCTACGCACAGTCACTCATGCCCTCGTGACCTCCAGGCTGGACTACTGTAATGCTCTCTACATGGGGCTGCCCTTGAGGTGCATCCGGAAGCTCCAACTTGCCCAGAATGCGGCTGCGCGGGTAGTGATGGGAGCGTCGTGGCGCTCCCACGTAACACCGCTCCTGCGTGAGTTGCACTGGTTGCCGGTGGTCTTTCGGGTGCGGTTCAAGGTGTTAGTGACCACTTTTAAAGCGCTCCATGGCATCGGACCCGGATACTTACAGGACCGTCTACTGCCAGCAAATACCTCCCGCCGTCCGGTACGCTCCCACAGAGAGGGCCTCCTCAGGGAGCCGTCGGCCAGAGAGTGCCGGCTGGCGACCCCCAGGGGGAGAGCCTTCTCTGTGGGAGCTCCCACATTATGGAACGAGCTCCCCCCCGAACTCCGTATAATAACAGATTTACGCACCTTCCGTCGGGAACTAAAAACATTCCTTTTTCGACAGGCCGGCCTGGCATAGAAGCTTCGGTTCCAATAGGGTCAAAATGTTTTAGGGGGACTGAGTATTTTTTAAGATTTTAGCTTCGTATGTTTTGGGTTTTAAATGGGGATTTCGGCCAAATTATTTAATTTATTTTTAATTATTTTAAATTTTGTATATTTATATGTTTTTTAAATTTTAGGCTGTACACCGCCCCGAGTCCTTCGGGAGAGGGGCGGTATAGAAATTTGATTAATAAATAATAAAATAAATAATAATCAGTATTATCAACTGAAAAACAGACATCCTATGGCAAATGATGAAATATTTTATACAGGTAAATCTTGCTTAAAGACTGCCTTATTTAGCGACCATTTGTCATCCATTCAATCTTATGACTAAACCACTTTTCTGTGTCACTCACTTTTGTATTCACATTCAACATCCATTTAAGCTTGATTTTACTATATTTTCTTGTTTTATTATACAAAATTAAGTGCTCCAGATACATTGCACTCAATTTATTTCTATGTCTCTCCTGACATACCCAATTCTCACTTCTATATCAGACTAGACAGTACTACGTTCTTATACATAATTTTATTTTTTTTTGAAAAACATTCCTTCCTCACAACAGAATACGTACTATCCATTACATATTATTTAGAGAGGCACCAGGAATTTGCAAATTCTGATTTAAATTGATCTAAAAACATCAATTCAGAGTATAAATTGTAATACAAGCACCTTTCGGGTTTCCATTTTTCATATATTGAAATGCAATTCTACATCAACATGTATTAAATATATGCTTTTTGAGAACAAATATTATACTAAATATGTATTTTAGGTGCAAAGTGCTTAGACTTATGCATGAAAATGAAAAAGTATTGAAATGGGCACCAAAGCACCTGAAGGCAGGACAAGAAATAACAAGTAGAATATCATTAAACGGTGATCCAACCTAGAACTGAAGAGAAATTTCCTGACAGTGAGAACAATTAATCAATGGAACGACTTGCCTTCAGAAGTTGTGGGTGCTCAGTCACTGGAGGTTTTCAAGAAGAGATTGGACAATCATTTGTCTAGAATGATGTGGGTCTTCTGCTTGAGCAAGTGGTTGGATTAGAAGATCTCTAAGACCCTATACAACCCTGTTATTCTATGTTCTAAAATATTTTGATTAAGGCAGTCCTTAAAGTATTTACTCACATAGAATAAGCAAGATCAAAATTGTCATAGATTTTACAAATGAAACTGCTGAAAGCTGATCAAAATATACCTGTAATGAGTGCATCTGGTCGTGACTGTTCTTTTCTCCATGCTGGAACAAACACTGTGACATCTTTGTGTCCTCTTTCCAAAAACCAATCCACGGCCAGTTTTATCCCACGACAAGAGAATACTTCTTTGTTTCCATGGCTGAAACAGATGTCCTAAATTTACTAATCTACATTATTGTAACTACCACTGTTTCAT
Organism: Bothrops alternatus; assembly: GCA_034064705.1. Lineage (NCBI taxonomy): Eukaryota > Metazoa > Chordata > Lepidosauria > Squamata > Viperidae > Bothrops > Bothrops alternatus. The sequence continues at coordinate 2,589,422 of JARGCV010000166.1, forward strand.
ATATGTATGAATGGAATCTACTTGCATTCTGCCCTTATAAGCACAAAGCACTCCAAAGTAATTAACGAAAGCTAAGTGTGGCATTTAAAAACTCTCATAAAATAATAAATTGCCTGTAAATTTGTATGTGGCATTACTTTGACAAATGTTACTCCAAATCAGTTATATTTAAGTATTATGAGTAAATTTTACATATTTTCAGAACTACATGGTTAAGTATTTAATTTCAGTTTAATTTATATACAACTGATGCAATACATTTCCTAATACGGTAGCTAGATCAAAATAAGTTACTTAGCAGAGAGTAATAGTAAAAATGGCGGCCAAATAAACCAAGACATGATTTTGATGTTTGAAAACGAAACACAATTCTCTCTCTCATATAAAAACTGGAATATAATTGTTTCATTAACAGTTAATAGCATTTCAAACAAGAACTTTGAAATGCAAAGTATAGTTATGACTATAACTGTTGCATAAAAGACAGAAGTACAAGGATTTCAGTTTATCATCATGCCTGAGATATACCTCAAGAAAAGAGAGAAAGTAACATGGTGCTGAGGAAGCACATATACCGTAACTGCTCCTTGGATTATTTTCTAAATAGCCAGCTCTTTTTAATCTGTAATTTTCTCACCCTTAGTTGCACAAGATCGTTCTTAAGTTTATAATTGGGTATTTTTTTATCAATACTTTTATATTACAGTAAATGGAAAAAAGAAAGAAGACAGAAAGTAGCTCCAAGTACATTCATTTCTTCCATTCATCATAAGAATTAGACTTTCAGGGCCCTTTACTTCATCAGCTGCCATTAATCAGCAACTGCATTGCTTAGAGAAGAGGGTCAGAAGGGGAATTTCAACACAACTGAAACCAAAGACTTTTTTTTTTAGACTAATAAGCAACTAGAAAAAAACTTTGCTTTTATTAATGACAACTTCAGCGAGGCTATTACATGTTCAAAAGTGGGAAGGTTTGACACTACCTACAACAGAGGAATCTTTCCAAAACAGGTACTTTATGAAGAGAAAAATATTTCAGTTCTAGTTACACCATACCACCAAATTGTCACCACCGTAAATTCAAAAAGGAAAACTGCAAAGTATCCTGGGGACAATGTCCCAATGTGTGATGTCTCCCTTGGACAATTCCCCAGATACCTCCTTAGATGTCAGCTCAGGGGAAGATGAGCTAATTCCTGGCATGTCAGGAACTGATTTGATTGATGACTCTGAATGGCCATCCAGAAGGAATTTAGCTGAGGCTCCAGCTAGGGAAAGCTTGCAGTGGTTGATGGCCAGCAAAGAGGAGGAGGAACTGCCTTCTGTGCCTGATCCAAGAACACGTAGGGCAGAGAAAAGGCAGGAGCAGAGGAGTTCAGCTACGGTAGATTACTTGAGTTGAGAAAGCCTCATCTGTCTTGATGGGCTGCAACGGAAGCTGGCTATTTATCACACCAGCCAAATGGAGGTGTTGCTGGGAACAACATGTTTATTTTCTAGCTGTGTGTTTGGTCATCGTGATTCCTGCTTCACTTTGGATTGACACCATGTTCGAAACTGAATTGTGCCTTGGAAACTCTGAACTTTGCTTGCCCTGTGAGCTATCTTATGTGTGGCTTTAAGTTTGTCTGGTGGAGTTATTTTGCCCACTTCTACAACTGGATGCAAACACTGTGGTAGTTCAGGCTTCTGGTTTTGCACAGTTAGTGCAACAACTGAGGGATCATGGGGCTCCATGCCCTACGGCTGATTTCTCTGTTTGGGGACCCTAAATGGGCCCAAAGACACCCCAGAAAGGTGGCAAGGGAAGAGGGAAGCCCCAACGATCATGGGAGACGGTGGTCGATCCAGACATCCGGGGAAAGCCCTCCAGAAACCAACAGAAGAAAGGCTAGCGTCATTCATGAGTCTAGCCCACAGGTTGGCAATCTGCGGCTCCGGAACTGCATGCGGCTCTTTGAGCCTTCCCCTGTGGCTCCCAGCCTCCTCTGCCATTTGCAGAGAGAGACAGAGACAGAAAGAGGCACTTTTACTTCCCTGCTTCTCTGTCTCTCTGTTTGTGTTTGTGTGTGTGTGTGTGTGTGTGTAAAAGAAAGTGGACTCACTGTGTTCTCCGACAAGCTAAAAAGCTTATTGGGTGGGGCTTCTCCCTTTGCTGCGTCTCTGCAGGAAGCAGGAAGGGCAGGAGAGAAGTAGCTAGCCCAGTTATGCTGACTCAGGAATTCTGGGAGTTGGAGTCCATGAGTCATAAAAGAGCGGAGGTTGCCTACCCCTGAGCTTGTTGGAGAACAGCTTGAAGCCAGCTTGCCAGGTGAGCAGAAGATCGGAGAGAGGGAGAGAGAGAGGGGGGGAGAGAAAGAGGGAGGGAGAGAAAGAGTGGGGGAAGAGGACTGACAGATTGCACCCTAAAAAATAAACACTTGACACATATCCTTACTCCCTGACTACTGACAAAGCGGGAGAGAACTTGTGGCTCAATAGGTTAAAGCATCTGCTTAGCATGCAGACTGCCCAGGTTCGAATCCCGGAAGGGTGAGTTCTGACTGAAGAGAGTTAAGAAACTCGAAATAGCTATATCAGAAATCTCTTATTTCTTTGTCAACAATTTTAAACAATATATATATATATATATATATATATATATATATATATATATATATATATATATATATATATATATATATATATATATATATATATATATATATATATATATATATATATATATATATACACACACACACACACACACACACACACACACACACACACACACCATAAAGATATATATATATCATATATATAGATATAGATATAGATATATATATAGTATAAAATAAATAATTTACAATCACCAGGAGATTAAAAAGAAGAAAATTACAGCAAGTCACCGGGTTACTCATGAGCCACAGACATTACCATACATTATCCAGGGAGGAGATGGAGGCCCTAGGACAGCTCAAAAGAGATGATGCCATCATTATACTCCCAGCAGATAAAGGGAGGGTGACTGTTGTCATGGATAAGACGCTTTATACAACAAAAGCGCTAAAGCTTCTTAATGATAGAACAGCGTATAGAATAATTGGGAAAGACCCCTCAGTGACACTCAGGAATAAAATCAACAAACTGCTGGATAGCTTCAAACGCAGCAGAAAGATGAGTGATGATACCCTGAGGAAAGTGCGTCCGTGTGACACGGCACTTGCTAGATTCTATGGATTGCCAAAAATCCACAAGGAGGGCATTCCTCTTCGCCCCATCATTTCATTCAGAGGTACACCTACCTCAGGGTTAGCGAAGTGGCTTAGTAGCCGTATATGCCACCTTGTGGATGACAGTCTCACTACAGTCAAGTCTGCAGAGGAGTTTCTGAGTAGGATTAAGACCCTCAGGGTGGAGGAGGATGAGATGATGGTATCGTTTGATGTTACCTCACTTTTCACCTCCATCCCCCAGGACTTAGCCATCTCTGTCCTAAGAGACTACTTAACTAACAAGAAGGGGGGCTACCACCAGGACTCCCTGCAGACGGAAGACTTTATGAGACTCGTGGAGGTGTGCCTAACAACCTATTTCACCTTTCAGGGTACCATATTCGAACAGGTCAAAGGGACACCCATGGGCTCCCCCATCTCCAGCATTATAGCAGAGGCAGTGCTCCAACAGTTAGAGCATAAGGCGATGACCTTATACCAGCCCAAGTTTTGGGCTCGGTACGTGGATGACACGTTTGCTGTTGTTAAAAGACAACATGTAGCCACCTTTATGGGAATACTGAATTCAATCTACACTGATATAAGATTCACGGTGGAGGAAGAGAAACAAGGCTCTCTAGCCTTCTTGGATGTGTTGATACACCGCCAGTCGGATGGGTCATTACACACACAAGTTTACCGTAAGCCCACTCACACGGATAGAATCCTCCACTACAGAAGTAATCATCCAGTATCCCATAAGGTCAGCTGCATTAAAGCGTTATTTAAGTGCGTTGACTCCCATTGCAGCACGGTTGAGTTTAAGAAGGAGGAAAAGAAACATCTCTTCCGCATTTGCCAGCAGAATGGGTATCCACCCAAGTTTATAAAACGATACGGCATAACATCTAGACCCCGAGCCAATCAGCAGAGGGATGAGCCACTACAGCAAAAGACACGCATCTCACTACCTTATACCAATAATGTCTCGGAAGCGACAGCTAGATTGTTGGCCCCCCATAATATAGAGGTGGCTCATAAACCAAATCAAACACTACGCTCTAAAGTCATGCGCCCAAAGGACCCACTTCCCGCCATAGAAAAATCGGTGGTAATTTACAAAATTCACTGCAAGAACTGTCAGAGCAACTATGTGGGTGAAACAGTTAAACGGCTAAAAACCCAGTTACACTAGCACAAGTTGGCCATAAAAAGGGGTGAACAACACTCCCAAGTATGGACGCACATGGCACTGTATCAGGGCTTTTCAACTGGTGGTATGCATACCACTGGTGGTATGCGACCACCTGGCTGGTGGTATGTGGCATTGCCTTCCTCCCCCCTGTGGCATCGCCTTCCTCCCTCCTCCGCTCCTTCCCAGCTCACTCAATTGTGGAAAACATGCTGCTTGGCAATGGCCTGCAGGAGCCCTACCGAGGGTGCGCGAAGAGTGCAGGTGCAGAGCAAGGCCCCGCCCTCCCCAGGGACTCATTGTGCAGCAATCGGATTGACTTCGTCTCGTGCAGGATCCATGTCGCCCTTCCCCTCCTCTTCTTACTTCAGAAGCAAGCGCGAGCCTGAAGGGACACAGCCATCCACTCCCTCGGCAGGTCGGTGTTTGAGACCACTCGCGTGCGGCCCTGAAAGCCAACCTCACAATTGCCCCTCCTTCTTTCTCTCTCTCTCTGTTGAGGCCTCACTCTCTTCCATTTTCTTTTCCTCTCCCCGTCCCGCGAGCTTGCAATACCCCTTACAGCCCTCACGTTGCCTCCCGGGGCTTGAGTCTTTTCCCCCTCTCCTCTTCCCGAGGTGCCCGACTTTACAGAGGGGAAAGCAGAGCGACCAGACGGTGCACGCCCTCCCAGAGGACTCATCCTGCAGCAGCAGGTGGGAATCCAGGCCGTTTGTTTTGTTGATCCCCTTTTGGGCCGGAAGCGCACAGCGTTTCCTGTATCGTGGGCTTAAAGTTTTTTTTAACATGCCGCTTTTAGGGGCAGTGTAAAGACAACTTCCGGGAGGCGTGCACGGGGGTGAGTGTCTTAGCCGTCTTCCTTCTCAGCTCACTTGCTTGTAGAAAGCGAGTGAGCAAGATTGCCGGGAGCCAGGGTAAACAGGAGGCGTCTCCTGCCTGCTTTGTATGGGGCTAGCCTGGAGAGATGCAGGGCTGTAATTTGCCAGAAAGTTGCTGGAAGTGTTTGGCTGGGGGGTGAGGGAGGAGGGAAAGGACAACACTCTGGCAGGTCTTCGGCTGGTGTTGTGCTTTGTGTATGTATGTATGTATGTATGTATCTATGTATGTAGGTAGGTAGGTAGGTAGGTAGGTAGGTAGATAGACAGACAGACAGACAGACAGACAACACACACCGCAGGGATCCTTGGGGGAAGAAGTGTCCTTTGGGCGTGTGCTCAGAAACGCAAGAAAACAACCAAGTTCAGAGAGCACCAAGGACCCCTCATGTCAACCCTGAGCTATAAATACTCTCCTTTATCAGTTGAATAAAAGTGTTATTCTTTTCAATATTTCTCAACTTTACTGCACCCTTCTGGGTTGCATTATCATTAACATCATCTTAACTTTATTGCAGTCATTAACCAGAACAAAATAATTGGCATTCAAATACTGAGAATATCCAAAAGTAAAGTGAGAAATTCAGGATGGTTAAAAAAGTACTTTCAGACAAACATTTTGGCTAAAAAACAGTATCAAATCAGAATATGTTAAAAGGACTAATCATACTACAGATATACAACAAGATGAAATTTAAATATGCAATCTGGATAATATGAACTTGGAATAGCACCGTAAAATATGAATATATGCACAAATACATATGCATATTCATATACATTCTCCCTCTCCCTTTCACACACACACACACACACACACACACACACACACACACACACACACACACACACGTAGCCCGCTTATCCTGGGGTTTCACTTAGCAAGCAGCATATCTGGAGGAGGGCACCCAACCTAGTCCCACCCCCCATGGAATTCCCCCACACAGGCACCCTGCAACCTGAGGGAGGGAGGGATGGACAATGGAAGGGAGGGAGGGAAGGAGGAAGGGACAAATTAGGGAAGGGACAATGGGAGAGAGGGAGAAGGAGGGCACCCACCCCAGTCCCACTCCCCTCCACAAGAGACCCATGGATTCCCCCCACACAAGCACCCTGCAACCTGAGTGATGAGCTGGCCACACACACACACACCCCGGCAATTGACTTCGCTTGTCAAAAAGTTGCAAAAGGTGATCACATGACCCTGGAACACTGTGACCGTCATAAGTATGAATCAGTTGCCAAGCATCCAAATGTAAATCACATGACTCTGGGGATGCTGCAACAGTCATAAGTGTGAAAAATGGTCATAAGTCACTTTTTTCAGTGCCGTTGTCACTTTGAACAGTCACTAAGCGAATTGTTGTAAGTCGAGGACCACCTGTACTTTATCATTTTTTCCCTCCTTTTTTTAGGTCAAGTTTTTGAAACCTTGCTGGGTGACTGGTGGTACTCAGATATTGCCTTATCCTAAAAGTGGTACAATGGGTGAAAAGGTTGAAAAGCCCTGCTCTATATGCTCTCCCAGGAACTGGATAAAGATTGTATATTTGTTTGTTTCTTTAGCATTAGAAATATTAGAATTGCCCCCTTTGGAAATATGCAATGTCAGTATTATTACCTTTTAATAGCTTTGTTATTAATTTATGTATATACAGTACATTCCCTTATGCACTTATTCGTTGATTAATGAAGCAGGGTATAGTTAAAAAAAACCCATTCCTATCATTTACGTGGGCTGTAGCCAATTGCTCGATAGTGGCAAGGGACTGTAATGCAAGAATTATATTTAATAAATATTATAATAATAAAGTTGGAAGGGACCTTTGAGGTCATCTAGTCCAACCCCCTGCTCAGGCAGGTAACCCTATATCATTTCAGATAAATGGCTGTCCACTCTCTTATTAAAAACTTCCAGTGTTGGAGAATTCATCGCTTCTGGAAGCAGGTTGTTCCACTGGTTAATTGTTCTGCCAGGAAGTTTCTCCTTAATTCTAGGTTGCTTCTCTCCTTGATTTATATGAATTTTCATAGTCCCCCCCCCCCGATTTTATAACTGCATCTCCTACCATTGCATCCATTGAAAGATCATATTGTGAACCTACAAAGACTGTGTACAATGCAATTTTTGAACAGTGCAGATTGAACAATGCATTGGATACAGGCTAGCCAGCAGTATATAAACATTTGGCTGGTACACAGCACTCCTTGAAATAATATGTTGCATTATCAAGGATCCTCATCTTACATCTGCTAAAACAGCGGTTCTCAACCTTTTCCGGGGCTCGACCCCGGCCCGCATCGCACCAAAAAAATGGTGGGCCCGCACCGCGCATGCGTGGCGCGACGGGGCGCATCGCGCATGCGCGGCACGACGGCCCGCATCGCGATAGGAAAAAAAATGGCCGACCAAAAAAAAATGGCCGACCAAAAAATAAAAAAAATAAAAAAATGGCGGACTGCGGTGCTTGGCGACCCCCGTGAAATGGTCATTCGACCCCAAATGGGGTCGCGACCCACAGGTTGAGAACCGCTGTGCTAAAACATACAATTGTAATGTATCCTGATAATGATAACTTTCCATTTGTTCTCCATTTAAGGATATTAGGGAATATAACATACTTGGGCGTTAGTGCTGCTCATAAAATGGATTCTGAAATAGGTCCAATTTGGATTAAATGGCTATTTCACAGTAGAACCATTTGATGAAAGGCCCATTGAGCTCTAAATAAGTGTACAGGTCCGTTCTACTATTATGAAGAAGATGTAGATGAATCTGTTCTAGCAAATTAAATTAGATTACTCCTACTGGTAATTGATAAAAAACAGAGTTCTACCTTACTGGCTTGATTCCTCATTTCTTCTGAGAAATTTGTCAGCAAATGGAAAGGTGGGATCTGACATAAGTTGAACGATTGTGATAACTCGCTGAAGTTATCCTAGGTTATAATCAAGCCAGACCCAAGATAAGACAGAGAATAATAGATATAGAAAACCAGGAAACTCAGTCCTGTGTGCCAACAGGGATATATCTGGGGTGCTCAATTCACTAACTTAAGTCTAGCTAGCTACATGGGGCAGACTGTAATATTCAAATACAGGTGGGATATACAGTATTAGCATGATTTAATGTTTTGCCTACCCAGTTGTCTTGGCAGGTAGTTAAAAAGAAAACTCTGTAATGAACAGCTTTCTCCATGTGGAAGTGGTCATGTTGAAACCACTGCTCATTTTTTCTACACCATTGTTTCTTAAACTTTTTTCTCTCAGGATTCCTTTCCACTTTGAAAAATTATGGAGGACCCCAAAAGAACTTTTGTTTGTATACAGGTAGTCCTTGACTTTTAATCATTCATTTAGCAATCATTCAAAGTTACAATGGCACTGAAAAAAGTCACTTATAACCAATCTTCATATCACCATTACAGCATCCGCAGTCCCATGATCAAAATGTGGGTGCTTGGCAACCAACATCTATTTATGATGGCTGCAACATCCTAGGGGTATATGTGATCACCATTTGCATCCTTCCCAGCCAGCTACTGGCAAGCAAAGTCAACAGGAAAAGCTAAATTCACTTAAGAACTGCATGCTTAACAACTGTGGTGAAAAAGGTCATAAAATTGGGTGCAATTCACTGAACCACCTTGCTTAGCAGTGGAAATTCTGCCCCAATTGTGCTCATACGCCAAGGACTACCTGTTGATATTTATTGATATTTACTAAATTAAAATTTAAATTTGATGCATTCGATATGAGTTCACATGTTTGATGGGATTTGTATATTGTATTACATTTCAAAACAGGCGTCCAAATAGTTTTGATTTTCAGAACTCCTGAGAAGGAGGAATCCAAGGACCATGCAAGTCTGTTCTATGCTACCTTTTTTATCAGGATATTCAGCCACAATTTTTAATTTAACACCCATAACAGCAAATTATCCAGGTGACCCAGATTTATTTTATCTCCTTCTATCGTCTCACAAAATTGATACAATCTCTCCGAATGCAGCTAAATATTATATTTGCAAGAGTATAGAACTAAAGCATTTTATGTCTATCAATTATTTTATTATTCTGAATTTTAATTTATTAGTTGGTTACAATTGTTACAAAGTAATCTATTGTTAGCATTTTTAATATAAATGTGTCTGTACATCTTTGAGTCAGTCTACACTCCTGGCAACTGCCTGGACAATTCTCTGCACAGCTGCAGAAATGATTTGCATTTGTCTTCTTCCTGGAGCTGACAGAATGGGACTGCTTCTAAGACTAAGTCATCCAGTTGGCTTCATGCCTAAGCAGAATTAGAACTCAAATCTCCTGGCTTCTAGCCTGCTGCCTTAACTGTACCAAAATGGATCTCTAGTATAAACATTAATTTTACTATATTTAGGGTGATAGACTTCTTTTCAGTGTTGTAATTTAGATTAGTATTATGGATTTTATGGATTGAATGCTCATAATTCTGTTATAATATACTGTACTATGCCCAAGGTCACCCAGCTAACTTTGTATAAGGCAGGACTAGAACTCCTTCACCTGGTTTCTAGTCTGATTCCTTAGCTACTACACCAAGCAGGTTATCACATCCTACTATATCTTTTATTTTATGATTTACTTCTCGTTGATGAAATAAAGTTCTTCTCACTACCTCAAGAAATCATTCATAAAACCCCTAAAAGTGAAGTACAATTATTTTTAGAGGTCCATTAAAAACTGGATGACATAAGCTAGTTCATAGAAAACTCATACTGTATTCATATTCTCAATTTTTTAAATAAAAACTTTATGGCACAACACTGAATCTTTGTAACTGCTTTCCAAAAGAAATTTCATTGCTAATTCATTTTATTTTTTTCTGACAATTTTTTTTTGAAGAATTTTCAAAAAAGATGTTGGGACTCTAGAAAGTCAGAGAAGAGCAACAAAGATGATTAGAGGACTGGAGGCTAAAATGGTTGCTGGAATTGGATATGTCTAGTTTAATGAAAAGAAGGACAAGGGATGACATGATAGCCGTATTCCAATATTTCAGGGGTTGCCACAAAGAAGAGGGAGTCAAGCTATTCTCCAAAGCACCTGAAGGCAGGACAAGAAGCAATGAATGAAAACTAATCACGGAGAGAAGCAAGCTAGAATTAAGGAGAAATTTCCTGACAGAAAAATCAATCAGTGGAACAATTTGCCTTCAGAAGTTTTTAAGAAGAGACTGGACAACAATTTGTCTAAATGGTATAGTGTTTCCTGCCTGAACAGGGAGTTGGACTAGAAGACCTCCAAGATCCCTCCCAACTCTGTTATTCTTTAAATCATAGGATGGCATATGAAGATGGTCTAAAACTTGTCACTGGAATGAAAGCATCAGTATTAGTTTTTATTTGAAAAACTATATAGAAACATAGCGTATGAAGTTGTCAACATTAGATTCTTGCAATAAAAACTTACCACTTTATCTAATTGGATTAAAAACAAATCTAGAATGGTTTGGTACAGAGAAGGAAGCTAGAGCACCAGTGAGAAGAAAGCTTTGTTCCATTAAAGTACAAGACATGGTGTACATCAAATTATCTGCAAAAGGATTTCAAGCTAAACTTTTTTCCTTGCAGGATCATTATAGGGCTTATTAACAAATGTTCACTGTTCCCAGAAAATGAGATACAAGATAGATTTTTTTTAAATTCTTCCTACATAACATTATTAAAAATCGTAAGCTTAATGCTATGCTTTAGAGACAGAATGTCCTTATTGTGTACTCCACATTCCGATTCTAAAGTTTCTGAAAAAATATATACGCAGATACAAAACTTAAGATTTCCTGAATAAATTCAACGTTGTAATATTGATATTCAGATTGTTTTACAATATTACTATCCTGACAATTCCTGGTTTGGGGCTGGGAAGGATACAAAGAGTTCTTACTTTAAAGCACTGCATTTTGAGTTTGCTCAGACTGAGCTGCTACGACTGAGACTATGTTTGAGATTATCTCAAGGTTGCATTATTGTTTTCTTGCCAGATGCATGAGAAATATAATGAAAGTAATTTAAAAGGTTTTGTTCTTAATTACGATACCTATGGATAGGCACATCTGCAAGATTTGTAAGTGGCAGATTTATAAGAATTGAATGTTGTGCTTTGAGTTGCTGTGTGGAATGGAGTATTACCTATCACAGTGATTACAGCCATTGGAGGAAAGAAGAGATTATTAGAAAAAGAAGGAATGTGTAACTGATGCTCCAGCAGGAACAGGGAGAACTGGGAATACAGATCAGTTAAGTAGAGTAGTTGCTAAAAGGGTTGGAGAATGGAAAAAAGGAGTGACATTGGATGTCTAGAAGATACCTGGAAAAAGAGGGGATTTTGCCTTTTCTTCTCTTCCTCAATACCTTGTAAAAAAAGGCTTGGCTTACAAAAATGAAGTAAAGTGAAGTTGTCTAGAGAAGGCATTAACAAATATCAGTGTTTAATTAAGCAACTGTATGACTAAGGGAGGGGAGTCAAGGAACTTCAAAGAAGCTCCATAAATAAATGTATATTAGATTGTCAAGCTAGACATGTAGTTAAGGCATGCACAAGCACAATAGAGATAACTATATATTACAAATACAAACAAATTATTTTGTTTGCAATACAGCAATAAATATTACTTTAGTCGGAAGAACATTCTGTTTGAATTAGTTTCTGTTCCTTTTCTACTTCCAAGAGTTTGCAATAGTTGTTTTGCATAGTCTCAAGCGTTCTGGAAATGTTTCAAGCTTGGAATGAAGTGTTTTGAATTGGACAGAGATATTTTCAAGCTCAAAATGCTCCCAGAATGACTGACACAGCCCATTTCAAAGCTGAAAGTGTTTTAAATTTAAAAAGTTTGCAGTCCACTATTGGCATTTATATTTGTTGTATGTTCCATTTAAGGACAAGGGTTGCTTTATTTCATTATTTGTTTATTTGAAATTTCAGTTATATTTACTGCCTATCGTCAGCTGATAGATTTAACTATCTAATACATTATCATGCATATTTGCTGAATGATCCCAGCTAAAAGAATGTAACATTTAAAACAGTATTACGGGAAGGAGGAAATCAGATGACAAGAACTTTCAACATTTTGATCCTATCATGGAGGTTTCCTATCATGTTTGGAAGAATTCCAAATTGACAAAGTCTACTCGTCTGGGGTCAGCTGTCCCATCAAAACCAAAACTGCATATAAACAAGCAATTATGGTTTAAGGTGCTGGCCTAGAAACTGATCCACTGTGAGTTCTAGTCCCAATTTAGGCATGAAAAACCAGCAGGGTGACTTTGAGCAGCCACATTCTTTCAACCTAACTCACTTCACAGGGGTGTTGTAGTAGAGAAAATAGGAGGAGGAAGACTGAGATGTTTGACACCTTGAGTTGTATATGAAAAAAAATTGTGGATTAAAAGAACCCCCTCAGAATTGGTTTTAAATAATAATTTAGATTTTGCATAATGTCTGAAATGGACCAACATCCTAGATCAGGGGTAGGCAACCTTGGCTCTTTTATGACTCGTGGACTTCAACTCCCAGAATTCCTGAGCCACCTGGGAGTTGAAGTCCACGAGTCATAAAAGAGCCAAGGTTGCCTACCCCTGGACTAGATAGTCCTCGACTTATGATCACAACTGAGCCCAGAATTTCTGTTGCTAAATGAGAAATTTGTTAAGTGAGTTTTGACTCATTTTTCTTGCCACGTTAGGTGAATCACTGCAGTTGTTAAATTAGTAACATGAACTTGGCTTCCCCATTGATTCTGCTTGCCAGAGAATTGCAAAAGATGATCACATGATCCAAGGACACTGCAACACTCATAAATATGAACCGGTTGTCAAGCATCCAAATGTAAATCACGTGACCATAGGGATGCTGCAACGGTCTTAAGTGTAAAAAATGGTCATAAGTCACTCTTTCCAGTGCTATTGTAACTTTGAATAGTCATTAAATGAACTGTTGTAAGTCGAGGACTACCTATGTAGGTTAAAATGACAATGTTATGAAATATAAATTTGTATTTTCTGCAAGCAATCATTTCCCCCTATATTTTAATCAATTTGCACTTTCCTACATCAGTAAAATACAAAGGCAATTTGGAAATAAACCTCTGTTTGGTTATCAATGACTGACACTCGCAGATACAGAACTTTTATTATACACATTAGAAAACTACATTACATTACTTTTTGACATGGTCGCCATTCAAATTGAAGCACGTCATAACGTCTTACAAGGTTTGAAATTCCTTAGTAGTAGTCGCTCGACGCCAAATCTGGGCTATAAGGGGGGTGATCAAAAACATCCCAACAGAACTGCTTCAAAAGTTCTTGGGTGCGTCTAGCGGTGTGCAGGCAAGTATTATCGTGAACCAACAGCACACCAGAAGTCAGCATGCCACGATGCTTGTTATGGATGGCTCATCTGAGCTTTTGTAACATTTCACAGTAGACTTCTGAACTGATGGTCCAACCACGCTCTATGAACTTCACTAGCAGTACTCCTTTGGCATCTTCACATTTGGTGGGATCTTCTATGGCACCACTTTCAGAGTGGTGTTGGTTCACAATAATGCTCGCCCACACACTGCTAGATGCACCCAAGAACTTTTGAAGCAGTTCTGTTGGGATGTTTTTGATCACCCCCTCCCATAGCTCAGATTTGGCGTAGGTGACTACTACTAAGGAATTCCAAAGCTCGTAAGACGTTATGACAAGTGCCTCAGTTTGAATGGCAAGTATGTCGAAAAGTAATGTTGTAGTCTTGTAATGTATATAATAAAAGTTCTGTATCTGCAAGTGTCTGTCATTGATAACCAAACAGAGATTTATTTCCAAATTGCCCTCATAAATTTACTTGTTCAGCCAGTATTTTTAATATAGAATATCTAGTTTCAAATAGCACAATGAAACACAATGTAGGTGAAAAAAACAAACTGCAATTTTGGAAGCATATGTGGTTGATGGGTTAAGGATGTTGCATCTCCTCTCCTTTTCTCCCAGAATAAAATACCTTTCTAGTGGATGCTTCTGTGGATATTTGTGCATCCTTAACACACTGTATCAGAGCACTATGTTACTGAAGAATTCACGTTTCTATAGTATTGCTCTTGGAATGCTGAATTCTCAAAAGAAGTCTTCAAATTGTGATACCTTTTACCCAAATATATATTGGCTTACTCCATTCAATGGTAGAAATCTATTTCAGTGGAACATAAATACAATTGTATGTGTAAAATAAAGCTATAATTCAATATATAAAAATAACACTGTACTGCAACATACCTCATTGCCACATTGCTGCCATCAATAACTATTGGCCTCAGGTTGTCACCATCCACAAGAATATCCTCTTGGAGGGGAGAGTCAGATCTCTGAGAATCAATGGAAGATGCTTCTCGCATTACACCAGTGTTAATAGAAATTACATTCTGATCTGCCTCAGTTTTATTTCCAAGTTTGACAAGTTCCCCCAATATATCATTGATTAAAGCATCAGTACCAAGTTTATTCAGCACAAGTTGAATTTGTTCTTCAGAGTAACCTAACTTAAGTGCAAAGTCAAGTTTGGTTTGATATTCTTTCACCATATCAGGAGGTTTTTTAATTTCTTTAGATCCTATCTGAACTTCCTCCAACTTAATGTCTTGTAAAATTTCATTGCGCTTTAGAATATGTGGTTCTAAACATGAATACGTCTGTCTGTGATCCTTAGATAAGGAGCATGGTTCTGTTCTAATTTTAGCTGCTTTTCCCAATTCATTATCAGAATTTGTATTTTCCTCAGAATCACAACTGAAGGTTCTGGTTTCTTCAGACAGTTCTTTCTTAGGATCCTCCTTTTTAGAATTAATTTTATCCATAGTTGGTTTTTCTATCATTGACCAAGGTGCAATTGCACTTATTTGAGTCTCTGATGTATCCCCATAGAGGTGCCCGAGGTCATGCTTCAAGTGATCCTTCAAGCCCATGAAGTTGCCGCATGTGATTGACTCCACTTTGTTGGTTTTTCTGTGTACAAAGTGTCTTGTCGTCCTAAAAAAGAAACAATAAAGTTAAAACTAATTTTTGAAATGTACTTTGCAATTTTAATTTTTTTTTAATATTGGATCCAAATTTTCTTTTGTTCACCTCATTATGAAATGCCTGATATGCTCTACATGCAAATATGACCTTGGGAAGCTTCCAAACTGAATATGTTCTCAAAGTACAAAGCAATTTATGAGACTGAATGTCTACAAAGGCAGAAACAAAAAAAATAGAAACATTTCCTCTAATCTATAAGTAGCAGCAAGCAAAAAGGAAGCCTTTCCAACACAATTTTTTAAAATCAGCTTCCATATATATAAAACAATACTGTGTATAGGGAAAACGGTTATATATAGCATAAAAGGATGGGGGGGAACTGAGAACAATACAGATTACTGGATTGGGAGTGAAAATAGAAAGGCACTCTTTTTCTCCTCAACAAGTGTCCAACATTATCACATCTGGTGACAACAGCCATCTGTTTGGCACAGAATATCCTCAGAAGCCTAAATCTGTGGATTAGGGCCAATGGACAAAAGAAATGATTTTTGTCCCCCCTTTCAAAAACATTTAAAAATTAGTCCGAGATTACTTGTAATCTAGTATGTAACTTTTACATACATGGTTGAAACTTTCCTGAAGCCCCAGAGTAATAGCAAAAGTTTTAATTTTGAAGCTTGAACTGTTCAGTCTGGAAATATTGGTATTTTTAATGTGTAATGTTAGAAATGTAAGCTGTCTAAATTGTTCATCATGTAGGGAAATTGATTTTATAATTATCAGTAAAGATGGTCAAAAAGTTCATAATTTATTCCCACATCTATTTTTCCTCCAACATTTATCCTTTTCTTTGCCCAGCTGTTAAAAATTAATTTCCAATATTATTTGTAATTAGATTTTTCCCTGATGTATATTACTATAAAATTTAACTGGATTGCATAGCTCATTTTAATCTCTTTACAGAAAGTCTGCTTGTTTTCTTTAACTCCTTTATTTTAAGGATGCAGGACTACAATAATATCAGTGTTGACAATGAAGACAGAAAAGGCTTAAGTTTATTAACATAACCTTTTGGTTCATTCAAACAATGCTATAGGTCAAATACATGGTTAATTCAGAAAGTAAAACTAAACAACATGATGATTTTCTAACTGCTGCAATTCCCTCAGTCCATTGCCACTGATAAATTACAACAGTATAAAAGAATACAGTTTAAACCAACACTTTGGTGGCCTTCATAAACTACAACCAAAATGTACCTTAGAAAAAGAAAAAGAGATAGAAAACTATGTTGCTTAGCAACTAGCTTTTTGTTGCTAGGATGCACTCCTTTAATAAGCTATCATGAATGCTAGCAGAGTGCAGGAATAATTTAGTATGAACAAAGCCTATAAAAAAAGAAGGGGACTTAAGTGCGTCTGGTATACCCTTGGAGAACAATGCAGCTGCCAAATGAATCTGGAAGCTCCTACATCATTGTTCCATAAACCCTGCAAGCTGCTCTGATTGAAGGAAATTATTTAACAGGCAACACTTTTAAACTGAACTAAAAAGTTCAAATTGGCTCCTGTA
This sequence comes from Bothrops alternatus, assembly GCA_034064705.1. Classification (NCBI taxonomy): domain Eukaryota; kingdom Metazoa; phylum Chordata; class Lepidosauria; order Squamata; family Viperidae; genus Bothrops; species Bothrops alternatus. Next base: position 2,606,302 of record JARGCV010000166.1, read on the forward strand.
CTGCAGTAGTTAATAGTTAATATGTCGAGGTAATGGACCACTCTTCAAGTACATGCATCATGCCAGTACTGCCTCGTACTGAAATATTTTCTTAAAGCAACAACCATCAATTTCAATATTTTCTTAAAGCAACAACCATCAATTTCAATTGGATTTTGGTAAGACTGGGCTCTATTTACACACTGTCATATAACACGGACATAATCAGAATGCAACTTCTTATCTAATTTAGAGCTGAAATTAAAAAAAAGGTAAGAAAAATCTTACTTTAGAAATTATTTTAGCTAAAGAACTGTAACTGTGAAAACTGTAAATAAATGGAATTTACAAAAGTGGCCACTTCTAACAAAACATCATGAGAAGAAATTCCACAGTACGAATTAAACACTGAATATAAACTAAGCCACGGTAGATGGTGTCTGCCAAGAGAACCTTCTTGCAAAAATGCTTACATTCTAATTACAAGCATTATGTGGAAATCCACAATGGATATGGGCAACTTATTAACATTATCTGAAAATAAAAAAAATGAGGAAAAGCATAAAACTACTAATATAATTAATTTTTAGTTAAAACACCGCTAACCCTTATGATTACTTGAAAAAAGTTCCATTGATTCAGTGAGATTTACTAAAGAGTAAATGCACAGAAGACTGCATCCTTAAGACAGTTTTTCTTAGAATCCTCTATAAAGTTCCAGAAACACTCCCATATTTCAAGTCTATAGATTTTACTACTTTATGGAAAGTGGCAACAATAATTTCATTTCATTATTAAAATTATGTCCCACCATTCCAGGATTTCAACACAGCACTGTTTCCTCTATTCACCCACCCGGAAACAATCCCATTATGGTATAGATAGGGTTGAAAAAGATTGACTGTCCCAAAGTCACCAAGTGAACTTCCATAGTCAGAATGCACTTGAACTTGAGTTTTCTTGGTTTTTTAGCACTTTAATCATTGTGCTTATTGTTTCTTATGAAATATTTAGAGTTGCAGTTAAATGTAGAATATTTTGGAGATAACATCTGCTGCACTGTATAGCACAAATAAACTACAGGCACATCAATTTTAAGTAACAAAAAATGCAGTGGAAACAGCTACTCATATTTTGCAATGGAAAACTATTGTTAATCTTTTAAATAATGTATTGAAAGGGGTCTTACTAAAGTATGATGAAATCCAAAGAAGAATTTACATGAGGTCTGCTTATTATTTTGTCCAACACACATAGATCGTATCATCTATGAAAATTTCTGCCTTGACACACACAAAAAATGACTAATATATTTTCAGCATTTTACAGCAATTGTTTTCAATAGCAAGAATATCATGAATATATCTTGAATGAGATGCAAGAATATCATGAATATATCTTGAATGAGATGACCAAGAGATCTGAATTTTCAATAAGATTACAATTAGAATATAAGACAAGTAATATAAATATTGAAATACTAAATTACAAATCAAAATAATGAAAACAGTATGTAACATGTATCTTCTACAGGACTTTTAAGTATTTAATTACTCATGTATTTCAGAGAATGATGCAGACAACAGGCCTCATGCTAACAAAGGAAAGATGTCCACTTGAACAGATTGGTTAATGCTCTGGGGCAACAGATGTCTACTGGAACCACGGGAGATCAGCAACTGGTGGCCTGCCCATCTTCTGAAAACTTTCAATAGACTTATGCATATGTTCACACAATAGGGCATGTGGTAGAAATGCAAACCTCTTTTTAACCCTTTCAGTGCCTCCATTTCCTTCCAACTGATCCTTTTTTTTCTCATCTCATCCTGATACTTGAGCACAAATAAAAAGCAAATCAAAATTCCCAGAATTAATATAGCACAAGCTATAAGCTTCTGCACTCTCAGAACATTAATATCAAAATATCCTTTGATTTTAAGGGGGTTGGATTGTATCCTTTGTAAAAGATTAGGAAATCATATTAACTTTAATTCATTCCTTAAACACTGGTCTGACATCTTTCCCAGCTTTTCAGCCACTTGTTCATTCTACTAAACAAATGTTCTAAGTTTGTTAGTTGTTTAATCTCAGGATAAATGCTATTCAAAATTATTCCAATTGTTGTGAGATTTGTACTATTACCCATTTCTATAACATTTCTTTATTTAAATGTACAAGATTTAAATAAGACTTTTCAAAATGTTATTGTTTGAAGTTATAGTTTTTACAAAGTTTCTTTCTGTTGATATTGCACTTAAATTCAGGCTGCAAAAGAATAAATTGGTAAATCTGAAAAAATTACAACATGATTAATCTCTTGCAAAGACAAACGCTTACCTTCTGGGCAGCACAAAATACTGACGTTTTGCAGCAGTTCCAAAAGCACTCCTTAATACAACTTCAGCTTCAAACTTCCAGGCAGGCAAACAGAACAATGAATGGTTGGCCAGATGGAATAGGTTTTTGTTTAACCTATTACTGAGCAGAAGAACCACCAATCACGGTGTAGGAAAGGCTCACAATTAGTTGGCCAGGCAGATGCAAGGCAAACTCTCCACCCTAGGTCAGGTTTGTAGATTTCTTGCTTTCTAAGAGAAGCAAGCTGATGTCATTCTTAGGTCTGCCCCTGGCAGCATGTGTAATAATAAGGGGTGTGCTACAACAATAGCCCATACAAAAGAGACTAGCAGGCAGCTGCTGTATGAGAGCCAGAGTCATTAGAGAACAGCCTGCCAACAAGAAACACCTGGCCTAAGCAGACTTCAGCTTTTCCTCATTGTTTCTAATTCATGAAACAAAGAAAAGGAATTATTTCTGAGTTGCAAGGAGTGTTAAAAAAACAAAAAAAACCAAAACTCGAACAAACAAAAAACCCCATAGCCTTATCACAAATAACTTTCACTTCTACTGGAAGAGAATGGTGCTGGAGAGGTGGCATACTTTTTACCTGCATTCTCTTCCAGGTTTAAATTGGAAAATCAAATAGGGGCAGTTATAAAAAGTGCAGAAAGGCATCAACACAATTTGCCAAAGTACCCTTTGTTACCCTTGTTAATGTGTTTTTTTTAAATCATCATTTCTGTCCATGTACCACAACCTCTATTGAACAAATACATTTCAACAGAATAAAATGAGACAATGCCAGTTGACTTCTTTTGGAAATATATTTATTCAGAAGTTTCTAAAAGCATCTGAAAGAAAACAGAAGTCAGCCATGGTTTGAGGGATGGAAAGAGTTGTGATAATATCTTCTTATAAATGAACAGTTTTGAAAGAAGTATATATATTTCCAATGATATTATTGGCTACCATTTCACTGTTTATTGCTTTAGTAAGAGTTTTAGCCTGGTTTTCAATCTTAACAAAATTTAAAGCATGGCATTTAATCTTAACTACAGTCAAATATGATAACCCAAATTCAGAAGAACCCCACAGATTTAGCATGAAAACTTATCTTACTGGATTAAAAATAATCAAATACAATAACTAAAATCTCTCTATTATTCTGAAAACTGACCTTGTAGAGAAATAACCATCTGTCTCTTTCTGCTAGCAGATAAAATCAAGTATTTAGTAGGCATAACAATGTACCAGAGAATATGAACAGTTATTAATTGGAACACCATTTTTTCTAGCTATCCATAACTGGAACCTATAATCCTAACATAACATGTGCTTTTGCTGACGTATGATGTTAACAACAAATGATGATGTATCTAATTTTTCTGAGAATGGCATTAAGCAAACTGACATGGATAGAAATCAACCATCCAAAAATATATTTAAAATGTTTTATTTTCAGGCTTTTACTGATATTTTAGGGGTTCAAAAACAGGAGGCATCACCCTCAATTTCGGCTGCTGTAAACACAAAGAAAGAATGGAAACTACCTCAAACCACTGCAGGATGCCTGATCTCTAGCACTGGATTAAGCTGCTTTGCAAACAGTGAATAAAAGGCAGAGATCTGAAAAAGCTAATCAGTCCCTGCTGTGATATTTAGACTGCCACAGGTATCAGTATTGGATAATGTTAAGCATATTAAAAATATCTATCAGTGAAATGGAGGATCAAAATCTGTTTTAGGGAGCTGCAAATTGTACCTGGCAGAATTTATATATGATGATGTAGAAGTACTTTTCAAATAACTCTAGAACTAATTATTTTGGTAGGGATGGGATGGATAATATGCTCGTAATCTTCATCTAACACAAACATTTCTTGATTTGTATTGTAAATAGTACATGCAAACACATATACACAAATGCTAAAATAGCTTAGAAACCCGAAATCCAAATGCTTTCTACAAGCCTAATAAAATTATTTATCATACCATTTAAAATGTAAAAGGTAAAACACTAAATTCAGATTGCCCAGTAAAATAATTGCCACCATTCTGCCCTTTGAAAACAAGCTGTTTCACAATGCAGATGTGAGTTGGTACCCTCCTGGTCTCTTAGAAGTTAGAACAATTTGTTTCATAATGTAGGAGTGGCAACTGAGAAGACATTTCCTTTATTTCCCACCCTTCATTCTCTTGGGAGAACAGAATTATTCTGAAGACACCCAAGATGGCTGAAGGAGAGATCTGACAGATAACATTTTACGTGGAACTTTACTGGCTAACATCAGCCTGGGAACTGTATTCAGAAATCTTTTGCTACCCAATACGGGACCTGCAAGAGGCATATTGTGTTGTTGAAGCAGCTATCACCTGCCAACAAGCAGAAGTCCTAAGGAAGAGTATACTATAGAAGCTTAACTTCAAGAAGATATGTTTTACTGGTTGGCTCCTACAAAAAGTGTTAAAACTGATGTACCAAGCAAAGGTGGACAAAGTCACAGCCTTTAACTCCTGATCAAGCAATGACATTCAGCTACAACTTTGCCAATAAGGCATACAATAAACTGTGCAGGGTCTTAGTATCCACTTCAGTATAAATCTTACATCTGACAATGTTAGTGTCATGTTAAATAGATGTCTTTCTTTTAAAACATCATTTTGAAATGCCTATTTGCCTTTTTTAAACAAAAGGAGTTAACTTATTTATGTTCAAGTCTCTAAAAGCATTAACTCAAAACCCAGTTTGCTATTTCTTGTTGACATAATTCTAGTATTTATTTATTTATTTAGTATATTATATAGATTTGCTTTCATACCATTCTCCGAAATATTGTAAATTAGTAATAGAAAAAGTTAGACATTGTGCAAGTTATTGAAATTAGTCAAGGTTGTTTTTTTTTAAAATATCATTCATGCATCTGTAAAATATTTGTTTAGAACATTAAACTAATATCCTAGACGTCATATAGTAACAAAGACAATAAAATATATTTGGCAGAAAGTAATAATGTACATTTCTTGTCACACTGATAACAATGAGCACTGACATTACAAGAAAATACATTGATCAGAAATAAAAGGTACACTTTAGTTCTGCATTAAAGTTTTCAGATCCAGGAACTTAATCAGTCTAATTATTATCCACTGCTATATTTAAAACACAGTGATGACATTTAACAGTTGCTTCAGATCAAGGAAAAGTGGCCTGAAGATATAATTTCTACAATTTTAGGGCTTTTGCTTGAGAGACCAGATTTTCCTACCTAGCAGAAACCAGAAAAACCTAATTCATTCATTAATGAATACTGATAGATATATTTCATTTAGAGGTTTTATTTTAATGGTTATAAATAAATCTCAAGTAATATAGTACTCGAGAGTGCTACTCAATTTATTAAATAGAATCTCTTGCTGAGTACTTCTCTCCAACAAGTGTTTTAATGAGATGGTGATGTTTCCTCAGTATCATATTAGGTTCCATATAATTCTGAATTCCAAACATAGATTGTTTATTCAGATGATCTATTAGAATTACTCATAACTGTCAGATACCTTAGCCAAAAGCATTTTGGTTATAGGAACTAGAAGTAAAAATCAATGTTTTTTTTTAAAAATACAATTTTGATGCTCATATTTAGTTAAAATATTCTTAAATGTTTCATAAAAATAAACAAATATAATTTCTAATTAAATCCTTGCTATTAAGAATGTGAGACACTGCATTCTATTTAGAAGTTCAAACACAAAAATCAGTGAGTGCAGACCACATTCCAGCAGTTTTGAAGATTTGAAAAACAAATTTCTAGTCATAAAGTATATTTTCTTCTGACTAAAATCTAACCGTGGCAAGAATACCCTAAATGGAACCCATTTGGGAATATATTCCTATATAGTGCAGGTAAAACAGACATGACTTGTGCATAAAAGCAAAATGCAAATAATGCATAAATAACACAAGACCTGATTGCCAAATAAAGTATTATTAAACTTGTTCCTCTTCTGAAAATGTCAAAAGGAGCATGTTCAATCATAGAGGATCCTCATTAATATACTTCTTCCCTTGTAGCTTGTCTAGTCTTTTTCTTAGAGATATCTCAAGAAGCTTATTAGAATTCTTGAGTTTGAACAAAAATTTAATTGTTCGTTATAACAATTTAATAGAGATAAATAAAACAGGCAAATATTCGTCTTAATGCCCATTTTCTTCAATGCAGTATGCACAATTAAATTAATTTTTCTTACACAGGTGGATAGTTGCCTAACCAGATCATCTTAAATGTCCCCAAATGATGGATACCTTTTCAGATGTCTGACAGCAATGGTCCAGCTACATATTCACATACTATGTCAGTAAAAGACACAGAAAGAAACTCCTTCAGGTCAATACATAGATTACATTTTAATAAAAAAAAAAGAAATTATACCAAGATTAATTAAAGCACTATTTTTAACATCACAATCTATTTTTGTATGATTGAGAATGCATGACTAATTGGCATGGTGCCACAATATTGTTCATGCAAAAGAGCAAACATTGCTGGGAAATTGTTGAATGAAGAGATTAAGGAAGTACTTAGAAATATGCAAATAATTTAGAGGAAAAATTGTTATCTGGGGATATGGAACAACAATTCCACTGCATGTGTTTACTAAGGAAAGCATCTTCCTACTAAAAAAAAAAGATACACCAGGAAATCCATCCACTGCTAACAATGTATAAACAGCAGTAAAACAGTCAAAATTTCAAATTCTGCCATGTATAATGCTGCAAATGTTCAAGAAAAGAATATGTATGTATGTATGTATGTATGTATGTATGTATGTATGTATGTATGTATGTATGTATGTGAGAGAGTCTAGGTGGTGATTGCTCAATTAAGTACAATGCTCCAAAAGCAAAGGTGAATATAAGCAGACAATGCAAAATACTTCTACAGTAATTGCTTCAATTCTCTGATAAGATTTCCAGTAGAACACATTTGTGAATTGTTTGGACTCCAATATTACAAACTGGCCTATTTAGATGGAAATTTATTAACAAAATGCAAACAAATAAATCCCTGACAAAATGAATGTTATTCATATGGAGTTATACACATATTAAATATCTGATAGCTATCTTAAAGCCTATGTCCTTGGCACTGAATAATGTAAAAAGAAATACTTTTTAATTTTCATGAAGTCTAGAAAGAAATGAGACCTTGAAAATAAATAATAACAAAGTTAAGGTATATGCAATATTTTAAAAAAAGGAACAAGCATTGCCTTCAGCTCTTTTGTACATTATTCTCAATACTCAGTGCCAAGATCAAACTATTGAAGAAATTCAGTATGCTGTGGTTACCTGTCAAATATTCTTCTATAATACCAGTTATTTAAAAACAAAATCAAGAAAAGGGTGATTTATTCAAAATACATGCTATTTGCATTAGTTACATAGTAAGATCCTTAACATTTGAATTCAGAAGTCATTGAAATAGTAATGGATGGTATAAAAAAGAGTATTATTGTCCTATAGTGTAATTCATTTACAATTATGAAGCAATCTGGGAACTGAAAAAACAATTTTTTTCTCAAGTTTCTGAATAAAGAGGAAGACATACATTCAGGCATTGTCTATTCAATATTTTCAATTTCTTATATACTGGCTGGGTCTTATTTTTATATAAAACCAGTATATAAATTGATTAAAATATGTTTTATTTTTTTTAAAAAAATAAGGTTTTTTTAAAGACTATCAGAAAGAAATAAGATTTCTAATATAATACAAAGTGTGGTGATGATTTTTCTTTTGGTACACCATGCAAAATATATTCCAAACTCCCAGAACAATTACTTGAACTCAAGTTGACTGAACTCCTAATGGCATCATACATTTTTAAATTGTTTAACTGCAGTCAGTGACTAGCAAAGTAAAAGGAAATAGTTAAATAGTGACCAAATACAACACAATGTAAAATATTTATTAAAACCAGAAAAAAGGGAGACACTGAATAATATACAGTTAAAACAATATAAAATTTAAGATAGATTAGAAATAGGATTAAAATAAAAAAAACAATAAAAGAAGAGACAGAGAATATGTCACTTCCTGCTTGGTATTAAATTTGTGATCCATTTTTTAAAAATCAAAATTAATTTAATAAAAACCTCTGATGAGTTTAATAAGTAAAATGAAAACACACACACACACACTTTCTTTCTCAATACTGAATAATATATATTTCAGCTATATCATAAGGAATTTTTACTAGAAATAATTATGCAAGGTGTAAGTTGCTTTAAGTATTGTCCTTTCATAAATGGAAGTCAGTTTGGGATAGTGGTTAGCGCTAGCCTATAAACCAGGAGACAGAGTTCTAGGTCTACTCTAGGCATGAAAGCCAGCTGCGTGAAGTTGGGCCAGTCCTCACACAGTTCTGTGGGAAAATAGGAGGCAGGAATATTAGGCTTCACCACCTTGAGTTGAGCAAACACACACACACTGGGGGGGGGCATGATAAAAATATCCAACATTGTCACCATCATCCTTTTCTTACTGTATAATCTGTTTCTTTTCTACATACCTTGTCTTCCATCTACATATTATGTGCCAGTTCAGATGACTGATCAGGCCTGCATAACTGAAGTACGGGTATTTGTTATGTGGAAGAAATAGAATGCTATCTCCATTATAGACTAGCACAAAGAGAGGGGGGAAAAAACCCTTTTCTTTGGTTCTGAGATGCAGAAAAGTCAGAAACGAGAGCGTGAGATTTGGTACAATCTCTGCTCAATGAAAGAAACAGAGTCAGTAGGAAAAGCAATCAATAAACTTTTAATACAAAATAAATTAAGTACACAGGTAGTTCTTGACTTAGTACCACAACTGAGCCCAAAATTTCTGTTGCTAAGTAGGTTTTGCCCCATTTTGCGACCTTTCTTGCCACAATTGTTAAATGAAACACTGCAGTTGTTAAGTTAGTAACACCACTGTTAAGTAAATGTCTTCCCCGCTGATTTTGCTTGTATAAAAAGGTCATAAAAGCTGATCACATGACCCTGGGACCCTGAAACCGTCATAAATATGAGTCAGTTGCCAAGTATCTGAATTTTGATCATGTGACCATGGGGATGTTGCAATGGTCATAAGTTACTTTTTTCAGTGCCACTGTCACTAAATGAACTGTTGTCAGTCAAGGACTATCTGTATCTCTATGTTTTGGCAGATCGGCAATATTAATATCATGTTATCTACATTTTCATTTGTGATCTATTTTATAACTTGAGATCATCTATTTCAAAGTTCATGTTGAACAGCTAATGTAAAAAATACTGAATCCAGGCACAATGTCACCAAATTCAAAATTAATTCTTATTGACGATATTGGTCTGAGTATTGTTCAGGCATGCAACAAGTGAACATTTCCATGGACAAAAATATCTGAAAGCCTCATGATATTTATCAAGTAAATCTTCCCTGACATTAAGTTATGCAGCTGCATAATTATTTTAAGAATTAGATATTAAAATTGTACAAAAACGCAAGCAGAATTAAACAGTCTGAAAAAAATGAAGAAAAATAGAAAAGCCGCAGCCACTGACTACAGATTGTAATTACTTCACAATAAACAAAATGAGTTACTGGCACTGCAAAACTGACATTCAAATCTAATTCAATATTATGTTGCTTACAATGGTTGAAACAGGAGACAGCTTAACAATTTACCAGCCCTCCCTGCCCAGGGAACTGGATTTTCTGTTACTTCAGTTTTCATCAACAAGCCCTGAGGCCAAATTGCAATTTACTCTTATGATAATCCTCTGTTGAGAAAAGTGAAAAACACTCTTCTTCTTTATACTCATCAAACTTTAAACTTATAAAGGGGAAGCAAATTAATAATGTAAATCTTGAAAGAATTTGTTTTTGTTTTTTTCTAGCACCTCGGAGAAAAGAGAAAGCTCTCTTTGCAAGAAGGCATCTACTCTTGGTTACAGTTTTCTTTGGCAAACGAGGCCTAATGAAGGCCTAGAATCCAGAACCCTGATTCCATATGCACAAAACTGGGTAACAGAAATAAGTCTACCATTGCTACTCTACAATTGCTCTATATGAACTCTTCAATCTATTAAATCCATAAAACTGTATTCAACCAAATCAATAATTTAAATGTCTACATTATCATTTGCCTATTTTAATAATTTACACAAAACAAAATACAATTTAACTATGCAGATTTACACATGAAATGTTATACTCAAAGTGAGTTATACTTAATAAAAGTATTAAATAAATAAATAAATAAATAAATAAATCAATAAAAACTGTTTTTGGTAACTGACTTCTAGTGCTTGCATTAAAATGGCTCAAACCCATGTATGGAATGGAATGGAATGTGGTAAATGACTTGATGTGACACACACCAGAAATGTTAGGATCTATAATTTGATGTTTGAAAATTCCTAGGATTATTAATATCTTTATGAATATTTTATATTTTATGCCCTCTAGCTAGCTGAAATCTATAATATGTACACATACTCAATACATACAGCAACTATTACTTTTGTGAGTAGTTGCTACTCTTATTTATAATGTAATGTTTACAGCCCTATCCTGTTTGCTAATATTTGGACTACATTCTAAGCAAGCATGAACCAAACTGCAGTCTTAGATTTCAACTAATCTTGTTTATTACTTTCACATGTTTACAAAGACAGCCAAACAAAAACCTACCTTTTGGTTTCTAATACATTTCTGCATGACTTCAAACATAATAATTTGGATTAGGCTAAAGAATCATTGTTTAGTTCAAGGCAATATATGTTCATCATTGTAATCACTAAAAATATGCAGAACTGTTCAAAAGCTAAACAGAAATCAAAATGGGAAATAATTTAAATTAATGAATTTCTAAGACTGCTCAGAAAGCTGTATTTTGAAAGAAGTTTACTAAAACTAATTTTTTGTTTGCTGAGGTTTGTTTGGGATCTGTTAAGTCCTTTCCAGTGACTGAACATTTGCTCATTTTTCAATCAAGCATTTATTCAGAATTCCCAATATATTTTTCTGGTATAGATATATAGGTCAGTGTTAAATCTTCAAATAGCTGTTGAGACATACCTGAAAATTTTGTGTGTGTATTTGTGTGTGTGTATACACAACATACACATTATCATTTTTTTCTAGCAATGAAAATGACTCAGATTTAAGTAAAGCCTTAAATAAAGCATGTAAAGTAAAACATGTTCTAATACCATAGTTGCTATAGCCAAAATAGCTATGAATGGGAAATGACAATAAATGACTATTGATTAGTTTATGCATAGTCACCAACTTCTATTAAAGAAAATATTCTATCATACAAAAGCTCAGTCAATCCATGCAGGTTCACAAAATATATTCTGATATTAATAGCATACAAAAAATGATCAATTCTTGCAGGTTTTCTCTGGCAGTTGTTTTTTGCTCATAAATAAAAAGATAAAAATCACATATTTTACAACAGAATGAAACTATACGCAAAAATTATACAGTAATATCTCTAAAGTGGTTTATCTCGTTGAATCTGCCATTTAGATGTAACACTTATTTCCTACAGATTATGAGACACATGTATAAGAAACTTTGTATTATGTCATGTCCATGAAAAATGTACTCCATGCAATGATATGCACTGAAAAATGTTCAATTATTATTTTTGGTATGTATGAAAATACTTTTACTCTCAGATACAGATCTAATGAATAATTAACATGTATGTTTTCTTTCATGGTAGTGTGCATAGTTCTTTCTTTGCTTGCTTTGGGTTTTATAACTGGTCTAAAATCATCCAATGAATTTCTGGGTAGCTAAGAATAGTATGATCTCATATGTTATCGATTCAACATCTTAACTAGTATATTACACTGACATTCAGTGTGGTGCTTCGGAATCTTAGTATTTTAACAAATGAATCTAAAGTATTTTGGGCAAGTGGAACTGCTACAGTTCCAATAATATCTAAAATTAAAATGTAATTAAACTTTTCCAGGTGACTATCTCTAAGAAGCACATATAATTAACTTGAATTATCATGTAAAACACATTATTAAAAGCTAACTTGTTATTATTTCGTAACTCTACCACAGGAGTTGAAAATATGGCTTGTTTATGCCTGATTTTACATATATTTTCCCCCAAGACTAAACAATGTCTACATAAACTGTAACAGTAAGAATATTTTGAACAGAAACTTGCTTAAAAATTCCCATCATGAAGGGGGTCCAAAGATAGGCCTAATCACAAAGCAAATGAATCCAAAACAGGAATTAACACTAAGTTCAAAAGGTGTCATTCTCAGATAAGGAGGTACCGAATAATACTGTCTGCCAAATGAACCTCGGACTAAAATAAGAATGATTTAAAAAATCGTATCTTCAACAGGATCTAAGTTCAACTGATAATGAAATTCTATTCATTAGGAAATAATTCTTGAATTTTTTGTGTCTTTCTCTGGCGTCAATGGCAAATCCACTTTAAAATGTCTACTATAAACTCCATTAATATATATTTTATTGTTTCAATTCAACTGAATTTTCTAAAAAAATTCAAAATTACTTATTTTTTAACAATGACAAACGATGTATCTAAAATCCTGCCTAGAAACCTAAAATACAACATACCCAACTGCTGAGGTTTGGTATAAAATGTTATTTCCCATGATTAATTCCTAACAGTAACACATTTGGTGGGCTATTTTTAATAAAATATTTTTCATTACATTAAATATTTTATGATTAAATACTCATAATAGAAAACTCTTCCAATAACATCTGAAGGTTCAATTTTCCTGTAACTATTAAACTAAATGTAACTTCTCAAAAGCAAAAAAGTGAATCGCTCACTTATTGCAAAGATACAGGTAGTCCTCAACTTATGACAATTGAGCCAAAAATTCGTTGTTAAGTGAATTTTGCCCCATTTTTACGTTTTCTTGCGACAGTTGTTAACTGAATCACTGCAGTTGTTAAGTTAGTAACCAAGTTGTTAAGTAAATCTCGCTTCCCCCATTGGTTTTGCTTGTTAAAGCGTTACAAAAGGTGATCACATGCCCCTGGACACTGCAACCATCATAAATATGAGTCTGTTGTCAAGTGTCCAAATTTTGATTAAAAAACCATGAGTATGCTGCAATGGTTGAAAGTGTGAAAAATGGTCATAAATCATTTTTTTTCAGTGTCGTTATAACTTCAGTCACTAAATGAACCTTTGTAAGTTGAGGACTACCTGTACAACATTTTCCCCTTTCCCCAGCATTAATATGTTATATTTACATATTGATGATGCACCTAGAGAATTTTTCAGAGTCAGCAATGGGAATCCTTATTCCTTCCATATCAAGCAGAACATGTTTCACCTAGGATACTATATTGGTTTCATACTGGTGACTCATTCTCTGAAATTCTATTATGCTGAACTTCATAGGTCAGTGGTTCTCAACCTGTAGTCCGCGGAACGCTGGGGTCCGCAAAGACTTGAAGAAATGTTAGACTTAAAACTCTTGGAGGTCTGTAGCTATGTATTTAAAGGGAGTCTGTGGAGAAGAAAAGGTTAAGAACCACTGTCATAGACAATATAACAATACATGGACTATTAATTACCTTATGGAAAACCCAGCCCAGGCTGTGAATATTAATTTTCCCATAAAAGTGGGCCACAAACAGGAGGAAATGTGAATGTGAAGATTACAGGAATTAAATCATTCAATTTTGCAACAACAACAAAAATGCAATTTCATAGGAAATAAAAAGATTAAAGGTTATTTTTAAAAAAAAAAAACTTGAAAATATACCTTCCAAGGCATACTGTTGCAAACAAACTACTTCTTCTCCAAGTCTAAAGCAGCATCTCTGAAAGACTGGAGGCAAGGGTTTTGAAGGCTTTATCTCACTCAAATAGTTTTGTGAACATGCACAGCTGCTTCACTTTTCTGGTAGCCCCAGTGGGAGTAGAACATGCTCCCACATGCATGTAGAAACCACAGGAAAAAACCAGTAGCACACTAAGCTTTCTGGAGAATGCAACTGCTTTAATACTATGAGGAAGCAAGCTCCAATTGTACAGATGTAACCCCAAAAATGTTCTTTGGACTGCTTTCTGCAACTATATTATGAATCTGCTTCGTTATCACATAGAACAGTAAGAGAGATAAATATGTAGAAGGTAGGAGAAATCACATTCCCTCTTTTGCTGTAGACAGATTTATGCCTATTTTATCCATAGAAACTTAAAAAGCATATTGTAAACAATGCTAAAAATCAGAGACACAGGGCAAAGAAGGTAAACATAGAAAAGATGGAACAGGATATTATTTCAGAGATTAATGTTGCTGTACCGGTTTGCTATCGCAGCCACTGGAAGGCAAGCTCCGTCTTCCACGTCCAATTTTGCACCTCTGGGGTCCCTGGAAAAGGTTGAAAGTCACCCTGTAGGAGCGACAAGCAAGGAGGGGACCCCCGCTTGATCGTGTGAGGGCGGTAGCCCTTCCGCTGGATCTGGGGCAGTCCTCCAAATCAGCGGATGAAAGACCGGCCATAGAAATATGGCCCATCACTAGGTTGCAGACAGCCAAAGTCAAACTTACCACCAGGCACCTATAAAGCAACGTGGATGAGACTGGGTGAGATCTGAACCTCTCTTCAATCCTATTTTTTTCTACCTGTATAAGCTGCCCAAAGTATTTTTCCCCCTATGGAGAGAGGGAAGGGAAATTCTATCCCACTCTCTAAAAACAGCAGCGACTGATTATCCAGGGGAGCTTAAAACGCTGAAAGAATAACCTGATTCTAACTGGACTTCTATCTTTCTAAAATTTGAGGACTAAAGGATGTCTTATTTTTATTAAAGCTTTGGGTTTTTACTTACAAAAAGAAGTAAAATTGGAAAAAGGATTATATAAATTTTGGACTTTAAAAAAAAATCTTAAACGTCTTGTAGCTATACCTGATATTACAACTTGTTATTGTCTAAAAGAGATTTGGCTTGAAGCCCAGACTATAGATAAGACTTTTGCAACCTTGGCAGATATCAGCTGTGAAAAGCCCAGCTATGTTCTATACTCAGTGACAAGATTATTTTCACTCTCTTGTAAAGCTTTTAATTTAACACACCCACTAAGAGAACATGGATGAAGATCAGGAACAGATTATGTTGAAAGCAATTTATGAAACTATTCTTACAGCCTCTGATGAAATAAGAAGCTACAGAAAACAACAACGTATCAGTCTAGATAAACAAACCCAAACTTTGATTACAACTAAAGAATCAACTACACAGAATATAATAGAACAATCAAATACTACCGTATGATAGAAGATTCAATTGATCAACAAACACAGTTAACGGAAAACCCAGAAAAGGCACTGACAACACTGAAAATGGAAGAGACTTTCTATATAAACCAGAAGAAACCTGAGGATCAAGAAGAAAAACAGCCCGAAGGGAAGATAAACATTTCAGGACAACTACGTCAAGATGGAAAAATAGAGAGACAATTTGTTAGCCCTTCCAAAAAAATAGTGACGGGATGGCCTTTTTTATCTCAAACAATATATATAATAACAGAGGGAGATCTATTTGATGACTTAAAAGCACGGATATGGAAGGCGAGCTGGCAAAGGAAGAAAGCTAAAATAAGGTTGAAGAAAATTGGGGATTTGACTTATTAGTGAAGATTAAAATAGAATATACTCAAATAGACAAGATATGTACTTTGGATACTAGATTTTGTTATGACTTAAGATAAAGAAAACTTTAAATTTGGAAGTAAATATTAAAAGTTAAATTTGAATATTGATTTCTTTATAAAAGTTAAATGTAAAAGTAACTAAGATATATATAAGCTAAAAATCTATTGATAAATGTAATAAACATGTTTTTACTTAGCTGATATAATAAGAACTGTACTAGCTTAAATATGAGATAGTAGACATTAAGAGAAAAAGAAAAGAAGTATTTGATGTTGAAACAAGAGAAATTTTGGTTACTAAATTTAAGACATTTGGAAATTAATAAAAAATAAGAACGTTATACTGTATTATTAATTAAATGATGTAAGATGTGAGAAACAGAATATATTCAAATAGATAAGACATGTATCCTGAATATTAGACTTTGTGATGAATTGTGATAAAAGGAACTTTGTTTACTTAAAACTTAGAAATGATAAATGTTCAATTTAAATATTAATGGGAAATTAAAAATTGGGAAAAACTAATTAGGACATTGATTGTCTATACAGACTGAATGTTAAAATAACCAGGATATGTACAACTAAAAAATATTGATAAATGTAGGAATGTTATTTTTATTTAATTGATATAATAAGAATTGTATTAGTTTAAACATGAGACAGTAAATACTAAGGGAAAAAGAGAGGAAATATTTAATGTGGTAGTTTGAGACTTGTACTAAAGATACTTGTATGTCATTGAATTATCGATTAACTCAGCCATCACGTTGCTTTTTAAATACTTAAATGTAAAATTAGAAAATCAATAAAACATTATATAAAAAAAGAATTAGTGACATTTTGATAACTATATAATTTTTAGATATTTCAGCTGGAGTTTAATAAAGTTTTGTAATTTTCTGCAAAATATTAATTACAAATATATATTAAAATAAAACTCCACTATTGTACATAAAAAATGGGCTGAACTTCAGACAGGCTAGCTTGCTATTCTGACTGAACCACCATACAATTACTTGTGATTAGATGAGCTTCTTACATAGGAAAGAATGATAATGTCTAGTCCAACGTCATACTTCCCAAAACTATGTACTGCTACTTAAACATGCAACAGCTGGTCTGTAAATACTTAACAGTAAAAAGACATGTGGGCAAATTTAGTAGCCTACATATGTCAAGCCTGGTAAGAGAGCTCAAATGGTCCAGATTAATCTACTATATAGATTCTCTGAGATCTGTTTTGATTACAACAAATCATCTAACTAGTAGCCCTGTTGTTTAAACCAATTGATTTTTTTAGAGCATTTTGTCTCTGGTTTATATATGAATTTATCAGAAATGTTTATAACATTAAAACTGACCACTTACAGCAACAATGAACTACAAGTTGTCAAAGTAGATAATAAAGAAATACAACCCCAGTTGACTGTATCTTTCCAAAATATTTTAATGTATAGAAAGAAATAATACAATAAAGTCACATAATACTTCCTATTAAACAACTAAAAAAAATCTCCATTTTTACAATCCTGTAATCCCTTAATTTGGAGAAGAGTCAGGGTGACTGGATGGAATTGAGCATTTACTGACCGGAAGCCCTTCCTGATGCCACATGGAGTTCTCAACAGAGAGAAACATGTGCTGCTACCTAGGATTGAACTCTCAACCTACCTAGTGGGAGATGCTAGTGCACAGGTCGGCAACCTGCGGCTCCGGAGCCGCATGTGGCTCTTTGAGCCTTCCCCTGCATATCTCTCTCTCTCTGTCTTTGTCTCTGTCTCTGTCTCTGTCTCTGTCTCTGTCTCTCTCTCTCTCTCTCTCTCTCTCTTTCTCTCTCTCTGTGTGTGTGTGTGTAAATAAAAGAGAGTGGATTCACGGTGTTCTCTGATGAGCTGAAAAGCTTACTGGGTGAGGGTACTGCCTTGGCTGCGTCTCTGCAGGAAGCAGGAAGGGCAGGAGAGAGCTAGCTAGCCCAGCTATGCTGGCTCAGGAATTCTGGGAGTTGAAGTCCATGAGTCATAAAAGAGCCCCTGAGCTTGCTGGAGAACAGCTTGAAGCCAGCTTGCCAGATGAGCAGAAAATCGGAGGGGGGGGGAGAGAGAGAGAAAGAGAGAGGGAGAGAAAGAGAGGAAAGAGAGAGAGGGAGAGGAAAGAGAGAGGGAGAGAAAGAGAAAGAGAAGGAGAGGAGAGAGACAGAAAGAGAGAGAGAGAGAGAGTGGGGGAAGAGGACTGGCAGATCAAGTGCAGAAAGGGAGAGGGAGAGGGAGAGGGAGAGAGAGCCTTTTGACATCTAAAATGAAAACACTGCATATACCCTTTTTTACCTTTATGATATATGTGTGTGTGTTATGTGTGTGTGTGTAGGTAAAAAAGGATATATGCAGTGTTATCTTCATTTTAGATATCAAAAGGGTTTTGTGGCTCCCAGTGTTTTGTTTTCGGTGGGAAACGGGTCCAAGTGGCTGTTTGAGTGTTTTGGGTTGCCTACCCCTGGGCTAGTGTCTTCACCATTAGGCCACCACACCATTCACTTACTAATTAAACAACTAAAATCTATGAATTCCACTTAGAAACAAAACAGATGATGCACAGAAACACAATATTTTACTTAATGGGTAATTTTTTATAATTACTGATAACTGACAATAATTTAGTGAGAAAAACTACAGTCAACCAATTTCAAATGAATAAACAATAACATAATGAAAAGCAGATAGTTTGCTTATTAAAAACTATCCTAAACGTTTTAGACACATAAAAATAAATCAAGAGAAAACTTTTTAAATAATTATTTTTAAATATCTATGTGCAAGAGTTTTGGAAGATATTACCAACTGAAAATTGTGAAAATATTTTGCAGAAGATGTAAATATTAGTATTTAATTAGAATTGTTGTCAACATGCTACTGGTAGTAGAACCAGCATATTGGTGTAGGCATCATGAGTTTTAGTACCACCTTACATATAAAGCCAGCTGGGTGACCTTTGGCCAATCACTTTCTCTTAGCCATAGAAAGGAGGCAATTGCAAACCTCTTCTGAAAAACCTTGCCAAGAAAACTGCAGGGACTTGTCCAAAAATTGGACATGACTGAACGGAAGAAAATAAAAACCTTTCTATGACTGATTTTGTCTATTATTCAGACATTAAAAGAATACTGTACAGGTATTCCTTGACTTATGACCACAAATGAACCCACAATTTCCATTGTTAAGCAAGGCAGCTCAGTTGTTAAGTGAGTTGCGCTCCATTATATGATCTTTTCTGCTACAGTTGTTAAGCAAATAACTGAAGTTAAGTGAATCATGTAGTCATTAAGGAAATCTGGCTTTCCTCATTGACTTTGCCTATATTAGTCTCATAACTGAGTTTAGATCACATAATTTGTGTTCTGAACTCAAAATTCTAAACAATCTCCACTACCTGTTTCACTTTGCTGTTTGAACATCAGTAGGGTGGATGTCTCTTGGGAGGGGGAAGAATCAATCATATTGAGCCATAATTTGTTTCCAATTTATTGGAAAAGCACACACTAATTGGCTGGTTTCACATACTTCACTAAGACATAAGAAAAAGTTTATAAAGCATTCATTTCACCTGAGTTTATCCAACATGTTAAAATCAAAACCAATCAAATCAGATAATGATTACAACACACTTTGTCAATATTCCTTAACTTATACAAGATCAAAGTCATGGTATAATAGTGGGCAGCATGTTGCATTAATGAACCTTAAAAAAAAACAACACCCTACCAAGATCCAAAATCGTTCTTAGTTATAGGTCCACAGGATGGCCTTGAGCAAATTACTTGCTGAATTTATTTTTTATTTGCATTTTAGCACAAGAATATCTATAATGATTACACATTATCAGAATTATCATGTACACTGCATACTATTAGGTATGTTATGGGCTAGTTTAGCCCACAATATAAAGGGAAAGATCCATTATTGTACATAATATATGTGACTGCCTTCCTCTTAAATTCACAATTCTGAGATAGGTGGGTGACTGCTACAGTTACAGATCTAACTAGCGAATCTTTCTTTTTTAATTTACTTTTTAAAAATTTAATATTTTCATTTAACTTTCTTAACTTATACAATTGACAAAACAGTATTTAAACTTAAAGAAAAAAAGGAACCAATACAAAAATAGAGGAAAACTATTAGAAAAAGAGACCTCATACAAAGACTACAAACTAAGAAAGAAACAAAAAAGAGATGAAAAATTATCTGCCTTATAATTTATATTTTATCAATACTCTTTGGTTTACTAATAGGGTGAACTCATAAAGCGAGAAAAGATTTAAACCTGGGTTTCCCCAAATTAATACTATTTATTTATATACAGCCACATGGACTCATAATATTGTACAATAAAAACAAAATTATAACAAAAATACAGAAATAACTCTAGAAATAATCTTTAAAACTGTCCAACTCATTTAGAACATATTAAAAACAAAAACAATGTAATAGGCATACGAATGACTGATCTTAACTGAATGCTAGTCTTAACGTTTTTCCAAGTTATCAGATGTGGAAGACTTCTGGTGAAAGGTTGTTGCACTGCCAAGAAGTACAATGAACTTGCTTTCCACTAGATTGCAAGCGGGGAAATCCCCTGGATGGCTCAACATACATCCTTGTTTCTTACATGGACTACACCTGAGTGTAGTTCTTTGTCATGCATAGCGCAGCATAAAAGGAACCAGTATTAAATTGTATCTGGGCTCATGTTCCAAGAAAAAGCTTAAAATGTAATTTATTTCACAGGTTGTCTGTGAGATGAATACACAATAGCTTCATAAAGCAATCCTGGGGAGCTTATTCTAAAGCAAATGAAAGATTTCTTTTTCTCCAACAGGCTGCCTGCAGAGTAAGTTTCGTTAATATATATATATTTATGCGGGGAGGACTCTGAAATCTTTGGATAATGCTGAGCTACAACTTCCATCAACATAGAAGTTCCCTCCAAGGCAAATCTTTAATATAAAACTCCAAGGCAGAATCGGGGCGGGGAACCAAACGTGCAATCTGAAGAAATTAAATGAGAAACAGGACAGGGGATCAGGAAGAGAAGCCGCTCGATACATTCATGCGGTCGGGGGCTCGGATGGAAAACCGTAAAGCAGCTTTTCGAGACCAAGGAAAAACGGGGGACGCTTTCAAGCCAAAGCGGGGTCATTTTTTCGGGGCGGGGACGACTTTTTTCAAGCGGGTTTGGCGCCCTTGACTCGGAGACTGAGCTCCGACGGGTCCCGGAGACGGTCTCTCACCTTCCATAGGTTCAAAACGAAGCGGCTGTGTCCCTTCCTGCCTTCTCCTTCCTCCTCCTCCTCCTCTCGCTCGGGGCACCTCACAGCCTTTCGGCGGCTGGGAAGCTCAGCAACGCGACCTCGAGGACTCCTCCCCGCCAGGCCGGGCCTGCAAAACACCCGGCCGGTTGCCCCGCAGAGGGGCGGGAGCACAGGCATAACGTTACGGGAGGCCGGGGCAGCCCGCTCCCCGCCTCCTCTTCGCCGGTGAATATCTCGCCTTGGCCCTCGCTCCGGCTACACCTCCCCCGCCCGCCCCGGGCCCGGTGCGGGAGGCGCGCGGCCTCCCTCGCGCCTGTCCCCGAGGTCTTGGGAGCGGCCCCGGAGGCCTTTGGTGCCCAGGCGCCTCCCCCTCGCGGCCATCAGCCGGGAGGGGCAGAGGCAGAGGCGGGCAGCGGAGGCGAGGGAGTCGCGTCAGCTGCGGTAGGTGGAGGTACGGCTGGCAGGTCCTGGGCGCAGCGGGTTCTGGGATTCGCTCCTGTTTTGGCTGCCTTACCTGCCCCGGTTTCGCCATTCCGATTCATGCGGAAGGGGGAAGGGGGACCCGAGGTAGGAAAAGTCTGGGCTGTGGCGCCTCTGGGGCACTTTGCACTTGCTCAAGGACACTTTGGAAGGGCAAGGCCGGTGGCTGATTCCTGCTTGCCACACCTTCGCACAATACGGAAGGCGCGGATAAATCGCAGTCTTGTACTGGCGTGTAGGAAGTAGCAACAAGGACTGCCTTAGGAAATCCGCAGCGGGGGGGGGTAGAACCAGTGGTAACACCTGAACCCAAACCTGTAACTTGCCAAGACTCTTAAAAACTTTCGCCTCAATTAATTTGTCCTATTAGTTTGCCCTAGACACACGAATACAAAGTTACAGAACCAGCCAGCTTCTCTTTTATTGCAACAATACTAGTATTTTTAGATGCGAATTGGGAAGTAACCACAAACACTGATTTTTGCAGAATTTTACACCATAAGCATAAATCTAATTCTTGGTTTCAAAATACTATGATGATTGACTTATTAATGCCATTAGTAATCAGCATTTATTATGCAACTATATTTATATAAAGGTTATATAAATGGACAGAACTCTGATTCCTGTGCAGTTTGAAAAACTTGGCTCAAGCAGATTGTATGGTCTTCACTCATCAATTGGGTCTTGGGGAATTTTCCCATAGCTGTCCTCGTATCCTATCCATTCTCATCCTTTCCCCAACTTGACCATTAGGAAGCAACTCTTAAAATGCAATTCCTTTGTGTGAAGCAAACAGCCCTTCACATTGCTTTGCTCCTATCACCAATTCTGCCATAAATGCGACATATGCATCCCTTCTTTCTGTTCCAAGTTTTGATTTCATCTAGGCACCCCCACCTTTTACAGATTGCTACTATCATGACAAGGATAGAGAAAGCTTGAACAGCATTCTTCAAAATGAAAACGGTCTTCTGCAGTCACGACATAAGCCTAAGACTGAAAATCAGGCTTGTCAGATGCTATATTTTTTCTATCCTGCTCTATAGAGAGAGTTGACAGCCACCTGAACAGACTATAAGCATTTGAAATGTGAATTTACAGGTGGCTGTTATGTATAAGCTGGGTTGACAAGATCAGAAATGAGGGGGTGATAAGCCGCCTCAGAAAGCCAAGGGAAATCATCAAAACAATTAAAAAATGAAAGTTAGAATATTTCGGACATGTGATGCGACACCCAGAAAAATACGGCATACTCCATTGAATCCTCCAGGGAAAGATTGAAGGCAAACGAGGTCCAGGCAGAAGAAGAACATTGTGGCTTCAAAATCTAAGGGACTGGTTTGAACAAAACTCAGCAGCACTTTTTTGTGCGGCTGCTGATAAAAACAGGATCGCCAACATGATCGCCAACGTCCGATAACTGATATGGCACAAGAAGAAGAAGACTGGTAGTCCTTAATGTTGTTGTGCAATCTAGGATGATTTGGGATGCAAAATGCCAAACAACCACTAAAGGGCAGTAAATGTAAATAAATATAAGCTCTTTGTAATGTTTATATTAATATTATAGCAGTGTTTTTCAAATTTGGAAACTTAAAATCCTTCAGCTCTCAGAATTTCCCAGCCAGCATGCTGCAAGTTGAAGGCCACACATCTTGAAATTGCGAAGTTTGAAAAAGACTGTTCTGCTGTGAATTCAGTATCCCATAATCCAGAGGTCCTCAACCATAATCCCCTGCCATAATCCATCTCTAGCACATTCCATGTAGCATCTCCTGCATTACATGTAGTTCCCATCTTCCTTCCCTTCCCAGGAAGCCACTTTCTTTCAGTCTTAAGTGTCTGATCCGCAGCTTGCAAAACAGCTTACTCTCAACCTCTTCTCTGTTTCCTTGCGCTTTCTTTCTCCCTTCCTAGCAATTCCCCTGTGCATTTTAATCTGCTGATATGTTTCCTCCCCATCATCACCTCTTGCACTCTTCTTACCTGGTGATCTTTGTCTCCATTATCTTGCATCATTTGCTTCTTGCTGGAGTTATCCAGTATCTGAGTGAAAAAGGATCCGGGAAGGAGCCTGACAAAAATTAGGGATAGGTGGGAATTAACAACTGTAGGTATCTTTCCACCTCACGTACCTCCTTTTTTATAATTCTTTTCTTGCACTCCATGATTTGAAAAAGCCAGCGTGAGTCTCTTAAGCTGATTCCTATGAGTGTTGGAGCTGGTTCCCTCTTTCAAACATCCTTTGTGTCTTAAACCCTACAGGCATCTGAAACGCTCTACTGTAAATCTTGCTTTGAGGCATCCTAGCTTTTTTTTTTTTACTTCCACTTACTACTGTACTGTTAAATGGATAAGGTTTCCTTTTCCCAGGGGAGAAAAAAACCTGTTTCAATGGCAAACTCTTATTGCTGAAGGGAGGTCGAAAAAAGAATTGTAGTTAAATCATGTGATCACACTTTGTTTGCAGAACAATGTTGACAAAAGTGAACACAGGTTGACTTGCTGGAAGACAAAACTCAAAGGCATTTGCCAGAAAGAGAGTAGATGCTTGTTCTGTACCTTACTATATAATTAATTTTTTTCAACACCATTGTGAATAGCTACAATTAATAACAGAATTATCATTCTTTATGCTTCAGTATTTCATTTCTCTTTGATATAACTGCTCACAACTGCCACAGACAAACCAACTGTGTGTTCTATTTGTATCTCTTTGTTTATAACTCGTGGCTGATGAAACAGACTGCAGTAAGGAATACTTATAGCAGAGCTCTTCAAACTTGGCCCTTTTATGACTTGTGGACTTCAACTCCCAGAATTCCTCAGCCAGCATAAAAGGGCCAAGTTTGAAGACCCCTGGCTTATAGCATAATAAATGTCTTTGCTTTTGGGGAAGAGATGCAACAGCCACGCCCATCTGACCCTTTGAGGGCAGCCATAATGCTGATGCGGTCTTCAATTAAATTGAGTTCGACATCCTTGCCGTATACTATTTCAGACAAATGGCTGTCCAGTCTCTTCTTAAAAACTTCCAGTGTTGGAGCATTCACAACTTCTGGAGGCAGGTTGTTCCACTGATTAACTGTTCTAATTGTCAGGAAATTTCTCCTTAGTTCTAGATTGCTTCTTTCCTTGGTTAGTTTCCATCCATTGCTTCTTGTCCTGCCTTCAGGTAATCGTTTTTCTTTCTCTTTACTCTATGTTCATTGTTCTTTCACATATTCTTTTTTATGTTTATGTTTATTAGTGCACCTTTAGTAACTACAAAGTATTCAAATAAATGGTTTAAGTAGATTAATGTTCTTCTGTTTCTCTATAGATGAACAAGCACACAGAGTTGTAAGCTTTACAATTCTAACCTGTGCTTGAATTAAGGATGGGAAAAAGATGGTTCAGAATGTGGATTAAATCATCATAATAATACAATTTATAAGTTACCTTTATGAAAAATATTCAAGAGAGCTAATAATAGGAAATTTGAAGACACACAAGATGTGTATTAAAACAACAACACGCATAAAACAATATAAATCACTGAAATAAATATAAAAGACAAACAAATTACATTGCTGAATTTCTGTTTTTTTTCCACCGCCTTTATTAGGAGTAGTAAAGCAGTATATCACAAAAAAAAAGGTGCTACTAGTCATTAGAACAACACTATGGGTGTTGTGGTTTATATTTGGAAATACTACCTATACTATTTTTGTATAGCACATGGCTAAAAAACTTATTTCAACCCTTAATTAGTAGCATTGCTGCTGATTCACCATATGGACAAAAAGAAGACCTTGGGATATGTTTGTAAGAAGCATATGGGAGTAAATTATATAATAGATTAATGCATGATTTTTAAAAAAAGTATTAAAAATAAGTCCCATTTGCATGACTTGTCAAGACACATTGCTGTAAGTTAGTAAATCATGGTTTATATTAGGAATGGAAGTTTAGCTAATTCTAGTTTCTTAATCAAGTGCCTATCAAGGAGAAAAGCACACCCCCATCAACACTGGCAGGGGAAGCCACTGTACATAAAAAGTAGCAAACTCCATACTCATTAGTACTGATGATGTTATCTAGCTGGGTAATGAAACATCTGCAAGCAAACAACCAAGTTCTGAGAGCACTAAAGACTCCATGCTTCAATTCTGTACTACATATAATCTCTATTAAAATCTAATTTCTTAAAACAAACCACCATTTAGGGTAATGGGAGAACACACTTGTGTCTCTGTAATCACAATTCCAGCCTCTGACTAGGTCAACAAGATGCTCTTTTTGAACAATTACCAAGCAAGAGCACAGACCAGGTTAACAAGAAACAAGTCTTCATTAATTTTAATGAGTCACTGCCTTATTTTGTAATGAATCAAGATAAAATTAATAGATGCTAGAATTAAGATGGGCAATTATAAGTCCGTTACAAAGTTTGCTCTGGATATTGGCCAATGTCTGTTGATCAGCAGCATGGTGGACCGTTCATTCCTAAGAATGAGATTAAAAAAGGGGGTACACATTTTCTTGGATTTCATACTGATCCAATTAAATATTTAAGAATAACTTCTAAATTTTGCAACCAACAACTTACTAATCTTTAGGGTGTGAGATACACACAGTGGGACCTGGTCTCATGTTTAGCACGGGTATAAAGATGAAAGTTACACACAATTGGGTAATTTACATTTTCTTCTATAGCTGCCTTTAAAAGATCTTACAGTAGAAAGCTTGTGTTTAAATGTATTTTAAACGTTTTCCTATACCAAGCATTTTTACTCATTAAAACATTACTTTCTATCTTCTGGTAGTCCTTGACATACAACTATTCATTTAGTGCAGTGGTTCTCAACCTTTTTCAGGTCGAGACCCCACTTGCGCCGCCCATGTGCGGCGCGACCCTGACCCGCGCCGCACACGCGCGTTCAACGGGCCGAACCGCGCATGCGCACGTGATGGGCCGAACCGCGCATGCGCGCACGATGGGCCAATCCGCGCATGCGTGGCGCGATGGGCCGAACCGTGCATGTGCGGCGCACGTGCAATGGCCCGAACCGCGCATGCACGGTGCGACGGGCCGAACCGTGCATGCGTGGCACGCGCGCGACGGGCAAAAAAAATGGTGGACCGCGGTGTCCGACAACCCCCGCGAAATGGTCGTTTGACCCCAAATGGGGTCGCGACCCATAGGTTGAGAACCGCTGATTTAGTGGCTATTTGAAGTTACAACAGCACTGAAAAAAGTGATCTGTGGCCAGTTACAGCATTCCCATGGTCATGTGATGAAAAGTTCTGGCACTTGGCAACCGGCATTTATTTATGATGGTTTCAGTGTATTGGGGAGTCATGTGATCACCATTTGTGACCTTCCCAGCCAGCTTCTGACAAGCAAAGTCAATGGGAGGGAAGCTGGATTCGCTTAACAACTGAATGATTCACTCACCAATCACAGCAAAAAGGGTTGTAAACTCAGACATGGCTCCCTTAACAACCACCTTGCCTAGCAATGGAAATTTGGGTCCCAATTGTGGTTGTAAATCAAGGACTACCTGTATTAAATATTCTGACATGTTTGAATGTTGACCAGTAACACGATAATTTTGAAACTGCAGGGGATTAGTATGAGAGCCCAAATAAAATTTTCACTATTGTACTAAGTTTAATTTCTGCATAATAGTTATAAACCTTGTCTCTGAAAAGACAGCATGTCAAACTGACTATATTATTAAGTCTTGTTGAACAAGTTTAATCTGACTTTTTATACATGATGTTCTTCCAAACTGTGGAAATAATTATACTATCAGAACAGCTTTGATCTGCCTAGGTATATAGTTCTCCTATAATTACTCCCTCTTGCATATCAACGATACTACCATTAAGCAATAAAACACCATTTTGAAATGTCTGAGGAAACAGTTGGAAAAACATAGCTCAAATCATGATATGAATAGGAAATGCATTTTAGAATAATGAAGGTATTTGGTTGTCATGGATAAGTAACAGTGATTTGAATTTGGACAGAGAAATATGCAAAGCAACTCATTTTACTTCACTGAAGTATATAATTAAAAAGGGTAACATTTTTGGGATTGACTTCCATGGATACATAGAACTTTTTATTAAATTGCACTTGAAACGTGTACAATTTGATCAGAACAAGGACTATGAATGTTTAACAGCCTTTAACAGAGCATATGTGAATATGCAGTGATGTCATTTGAATTGATTAATTGGTCCCAGTCATCTCCAGATTCATGAATGAAATATTTTCTGATATTTTGGACAAATATATAGTGGTGTGCCTTAGTTTATATAGTGATCCTTTTTCTTGCTTAGTTGAAGTCCAGCACAGGCCAAATTTGAGTGATTTTATCTACCAGGAATAATCCACACAGTCGACTCAAGACAGTTCACCGTGCACAACCCAAGAAAAAATTAAACTGTGTCACGAAGAATGTTGTTTTAGTAATGAAGAATCAATTTAAAAGCTTATAAATTACATTTAAAAGTTATAAATGTATGCTCACTTTCTATGCCTTCCCCCTCAACGCCCACATTTCCGATATCTCTTGAATCCCACTTGGAGGCATTTGTTTAAAAAGTAGACCATAACCTGGAGGAGCTGGAAATGCTTTAATACCAAAATGATTAATGCTCAGGAGACTTGTCAAGGCTAGTGAATAAGTATCCAGAATTGAGTAATGATGACACACCTGAATTATAAAGATTTTAGTGTGCATGTTTTAAATTTATAGAATGTATAAATTTTTATACATTTAAAATTTTCATATTCTAAAAATTTTACATCTTGGGTCTTTGCGCTTAGCACTACACAGAGATGCCTGTGGTTGCAGTAAATAAATGGCTGATGAAGGGATGAGGAGGAGGAAGAGAATGAAGATGAGACCTGAAGGACAGTGAAGAAGATGCACAAAAGTTAAGTACACCATGAAGGCTTACTGATTATTGGAGAGACCAAACTGGCCTACTTGAAAGACCAAGTGAAGAGTAGAAAAGAGACATGGTAAGGCAAAAGATTACTTGGCCAGTACATAAAAATAATAGCAGGAAGCAGGTGACAACAAGACCTGACATGACTAAGAACAGGAAAATGGAACAAAGAGACAGAGAGGCTAATTCTGGCTGCACAAGACTAAGCCTTAAGAATAAATGCATATAATTCAGAATTGAAAAGATAGTAACAGAGTTACACATACCGCACTCAGGCTTTTTGAGAAGATTGCATAGACTAACTACAAGCAATAGCATGACACAGTAGCAACAATGGTGCAGTGGAATAGTTGCAAGAAATACCCTTTGCCTGCAATCAAGAACTCATGGGACTAAAGTGCTCTGAGGTTTTAGAATTAGACAAGCCACCTAACACCTCAGACGTAATTACAAAGAATTATAAAAAAGCCTGATTGGTGGATCTTTTTTAAAAAAATATGTTTTATTAATTTTTTAACATAATCACCTTAATATTCGGTAAACAGTGTGTTGTCTGGGTTTAAATTTAAGAAACATTTACTAACAGTTGATTTCTATAATCTATAATACACATAATAACTTTACTTGATTTCCTCTTTTTCCCATAATGTTCTCTTTTACCAACCTTAAGTTAATACAATTCTTATTGTTTTAATGAATGATGATTGAGTATAAAAGTTTTCTAATATTTCTACAGATAATAATCACATCAATATAATATTCCTTTTCTATCTAATCATTCTGGTTGTCTCATCATAGATCCTATTTACAGTTCTTGTTTACATTTGTTTTTCCCACAATGTTCAAAATATTCTTACTGGTTAAGATTTTCTCAAAGTTAATTACATTTAAATATTTAAGTCTATTTTTTCTCATGTAAGCTAACCCAATACTTTAACCTTTCTTAAGGAATAAATAAGACTAAAAAAAGAAAAAAGAATAAGAATAAAAAAATGAAATAAAAAGATAGTATGCTACTTAAAATCCCTATTTCCTATAAGATAGTACATATTTATTTCCAAAAGTTTTTCGTTCTTTTTTACCATAATTAAAATATATTTAATCTTTAAATATTCCATTTAATAAATCTAGTCCTCTAGTCTTTTAACTCTTATTCAAAACATTTTTAATCCATTGTAATTTTCTTAAAGTTTCTAAAACATTTCCTTTATATAAGCTATTCCAAGTCTTTTATATTACTCATATCAAGAAATAAAATAAAAAAAGAAGAAAAAGAAAATACTATGTTACTTGAGGGGCTCTTCCCTCTTAAAGTCAAATTCACATTCAAAATTTTTCTATTTCTTTAACCATATTCGAACAGGTGTTTCTTTTTTAAATATTCTCTCTGATAGGACCCATCATCTATTTTCTTAATTTTCACTTTTTCTTTTGCCCAGTATCTTTCTTAATCAATATGTTCTGCTGAATCAAAGAATCTTTCCATATTCTTGTAGGTGTTACTGTAGATATAAAAAGTAAGTCAAGTACAATATCTTTGTAAGAGGCATTTGCCCATTCATTTTTGTTGGGCAAATGCAAATTTTCTTTCTTTTTCTCTCTGCTTCTCTTATCATTTTTTGTCTCTCCAGTTCTAGGGTTTTTCCTAGCATCTCTGCAGTCCATTTTGTCCAATCTTTTTTCTTATCCTCAAATTTGTTTTGTGGTGTTAAAGTATAACTTGTCTTTTTCAAATCCAGTATTTCTTGTAATTTTCCCCCCACTTGGGTTAAATCATACTTCTTTGTTTTGTTAGGTTCCATCTTTAAGTCTCTATCCTCAAATTTGTATTCAGTTGTCTGTTTTATCTGTTCCTTCTCTGTTTTTGTTTCCTGGGATTTTTTTGTTGTAAAGTTAAATTGGAGATGAATTGGTTTATATTTTCAAAGTTATTTTGGATTTCCTTATGGTTTGAAATCATTGTTATTTGAATTAGTTGCAACATATCATATGTCTCCTCTTGAAAATTATTTTATTTCTTGATAGGTTCTTTCTATAAATCTCTGATTTTCCATGATGACCAAGAATCCAAATTTTCTTTTCTCTGCAAATAGCTTTGGGGTCAGACTTAAATAGATACTTGTAATCCAGAAAATTCAAAAAAGTTTTTTTTTGTTCCCTGAAGTTTGTAAATCTCTTTGTCTGCAGCCCAAATTGTTTTTTTTTGTCACAGTTGTTCTCTATTGTTAGAGCTTTGAAGGTCACAAGTAGAGATTAGTTTTTTCCAGATTTTGCCAAGTTCTGCATGAAAACCATAGCTTTCGTAGTCTTCATCCACCACTAGATGTCAGCACTGGTTTATTTTCCAAATTTTCAAAATGAACAAATTGCCTTTAAAATGAGAATCTTAACCATTCAGTAATTTCAAACTTATCCAAATTTAGGTTTTATAGTCATTTCACTTCATTTCAATACGTTTTGATCCTCCATAAAAGGTTTAATTCGCCACTTCCATTAGTAAAAGGGTGGGGCAAAAATCCCCCTCCTTCACTTTCAGAGGTTTTTTGCTTCTTGGGATTTTTTTTTCTTCAGGAAAGTTGATAAGTAGGTAGAAAAAATCGATGTTCTTACCCAGATTCAAACACGCTGTTTACAATCAGCTTAAAATAGTCTTTTGACTTTGCTTGCTTGCAGCTTGGACTAGACTCTGAAGTTAGGCTAGTCTTTCTCCTGTTGGTTTCTAGAAGACTTCTCTTGGACCGATTGGGTCGACCGCCATCTCTCCGAGATCCCTGGGACTTCCTTCTTTGCTGCCTCTTCAGGGTGGCTTCTGGCCCATTTAGGGTCCCCTAACAGGAAGAATCTCAGCCATAGGGCACGGAGTCCTGAACCTCTCGACTGCTGCACTGCTTCACAGGACCGGAAGTCCTCCTGGCTGGTGGATCTTACAGTACCGGGAGAAAACAAAATAAAAGAGAAAGAACTGAAGAAAGTCAGAAAATACAAATAGAAGTAGAATGTATTTGGCAAAAGCAAGCAAATATAGTACAAAGAGTTATAAGCCCCTCAGTGCAATTCCAAAACATCTGGAGCACTATTTGAACATCATCAGCATTGACAAAATTATTACCAGTCATTTATAAAAGGCAGCTTTATTTAGAGAAGTTTACATCCTGTGACAATACTTGTAACGCTGTGAAATAATCAAATATCCCAGGCCCTTGGAGAGGACTTGATAGATAGATAAAAATGCCAAATCCAGCCTAAGCATCTCACTTACTGTGTAACACAATACATTTGGCACCAGAAGCACTGTCAGTACCATCAATGTTCATCTGTCCTAATGCAACATTCATGTATACCATCTAACACTGAAACAAAGGGACAGTTCCATTGTACCAGATGGGATAATGGGAATTTTAATCCTGGGCTGAAGTAGTCTGATATATTTTTTAAATATTTGCTATGGAACTAGCTCAGACGAGAAGGAAACATCATGTATTCATTCATTCATTCATTCATTCATTCATTCATTCATTCATTCATTCATTCATTCATTCGTTCGTTCGTTCTTCTTGGGTTTTTTTTTCCAACATGGTGTTAAGACTTGCCATTTGGGCTAGAATTCCAGGGGTTGTTAGCATATGAAGAAAGATTGAGGAAGATAGTTGCTGAAGGTGTTGAGGTTTAAGACCTAACCTCTGGGACATTATGGAAAGTCTTTGTGCCTTTTTGTCATAGGATGGCATGAGAAATGGCAACTGTAGTGGCTTCAGGGGCTGGCAGAGAGGAGTTCCTTGATGCAAAGATCAGCAAGCCAAGGAGAATGTTGGGTAGCCTGCAAAGTCTGACAATGGGTCACAGAGCTGAAGAGGCAACCGAGTTTCTGTAACAGGTCAGAGGTGTTGTGTCAGAAATATGGTGACCCAAGTTTTGGATGTGGCATCAGCCAAGACAGGCAAAGAGAAAGTGTAGCTGGTTATCTTCTGGGAGACTCTGTTGGTTTCCAGAGGTACTTTTCTATAGATAACCAGATATTGGACTATAGGATCACATGGTGCTGCTTGTCTACCATCCTTCCTGCTCCACAATGACTTCCATGGCTGAGCTGCTTGACTTTAGGGCTGACTTGGCAGTGAAATTCTCCAGGCATATGGTCCTGGAGGACTTCAACTTGCCTTTACTGGGCCTGCAGTAGAAGGTGGCTTAGAAGTTCATGGCCATCAAGATAACCACGGACCTGGCCAGAATTATAGTGGGTGTCACCCATTAGATCTCAGGATTGGGGTATTGTGATGTGGCATTGGGAAATATTGTTATCAGTCACATGTCATGCATGGATCACACTCTGCTGATGGCTTTGGAGTTCTCTCCTTGCTACAGGAGTTCGTGAAGCTCTGGTGCATGTTTTGACTCAGGCTTTAATCACTTCTGAGAATGAACAAATAATAATGGCCTTGGACTGGATTATGGCTATGTAGATTCTTTGTGTGTATGGATCTTGGATGGCTTCTTGTTTTTCAGAAGGACCTCAAGAAATGAAGCACTATAAAGAGATACATAGAGCACTGGAGGAAGACAAAGAATGAATCTGACCAAGAACAGGTGAGAGTTTGTGTTAAGATCTATCCTATGGTTGTAAGGATGGTGAAATATACACATTTCTCCACTCTTAGTGCATCCACAGAGAGCTGCCCAAAACTCTGACTTGGTCCTTTCTGTGTAAGAAGATTAATGGGAACCCTTGAAAGGCCACTGTGAGGGTTATGCAAGGCATCTGCCAGGTAAAGTTGTTCAGATCTGCTCAGAGTTAAAACTTGGGTTGTGCTGGTCCTATAGATATAAATGTGGCTAGTTATTTGGGCTGACTTTAATCCAAATACTCTTGAGGGAATGGATCCTCAAGGTTGTTGAATTCTGCCAGCTGTGTATTAAATTTATGTCCCTCCTGGCGATTCAAGGCTTTACAGACGTGAGATATAGTTGCAGTTACAGTGATAAACACTTCTTTGCAGGAGAGGACAGTTCACATGTCCTAAAGGAGGCAGAGATCTGCACACGCACGCGCACCCCCCATTATGTCTGTATACTGATGAGAATTAAATAGAATGAATTGGAAATACAGTTGTTGGGCTGTGTTCCTCTTGCTTGCATTGGATATTAACTGAAGACAGATAAAAGCATTCAACAAACTGCTTGCTCTTATATAGAGCATATAGATTATATATGGTATTCAACACTGATGAGTAGATTCATTTTCTAGAACAGCATCTTCTCTACATTCATATATAATGTCCACATAGTCTGCATGTATAAAATCACTTTATTCAAGAAGTCTGCCAAGGGAGTAAAATTTCAGTCACAAGATTGCAATTTCTTTATATATATATATATATGTAAATGTAAACATTGGAGTCAAAGGAAAAAATCAGGTTGAGTGCAACTCAACTTAGTACAATCATTTTCTACTTGTAAACATTCTTCACTCAGCATATCAAGATTTAACTATAAGCTAGATACATTTTCTTTGATTGATGTTTCTCTTGTATGTAGTCTATCCATTTTTTCCAGTCCAACATATATTTTTCATTTGAATGGTCCTTCAAGTATGCAGATATTTTGGCCATTTCCGCCAGATTTATGACTTTCAAGGTCCATTCTTCCATAATGGTAATTCTGGTTTCTTCCAGTATTGTCCCATTAGGGATTACAAAAGACTGTACCACCCTGGAAACAAGATTGCAATTTCTGATGTTTTCAACAAGTAAAGTCTGGGTGAGACAGAAATTGCTGTCATGTAAGGTCCCAGTTTAACAACCCGCAGAGTCCTCATCTAAATAAAGTAACTGGAACTGTTAGGATTGCTGTCACTACATGACGTGGTCAAGTGACATTGTGGTGGTACCAAAGGGCACAGAAAAAATTAATATATGAAACAGAATTGAACAGGATTTAACAGACAAAAACTTCCTTCCTTCCTTCCTTCCTTCCTTCCTTCCTTCCTTCCTTCCTTCCTTCCTTCCTTCCTTCCTTCCTTCCTTCCATCCCCCCTCCCTTTTCTGGAAACTGTAGGGATCATGTCTGAGGACACAGTGATATTATTGTGGCATGGATAAAATGTTCTTTTTATGATAAAAATCATGTCCCTGAGTAGAATTCTGTTCCTGGTTCTTTTTGAGCCTCTGTGAAAAACAAGTCTTAAAACTAGCAAATTAAGGACCTCTTACAAAGGGCTGTGATGATTTTCTTTCAAGAGTGCATGTGAGAACTGCATAAAGCTGATTATTCTTTTTAAACACTCTCCATTTTAAAGTGGAAATTTTACTTGGTAAACCATACAAGTAATAATGGCATTTTGTATTCCATCCAGATTCGTAGAAAACACATCAGCACTTTAATAAGTAGCTATGATTTTGTGCTAGTATTTTATATATGAGTCAGATTTAATCACCTTGCCTGAATTCAAAAGGAAGAATCAGCAGCAGGAAGAAAAATAGTACAGTAAAAAAGAAAAGTGCATATACATTCCAGCACTCTTGGATGAAAATAACTATTTTCACAAATAAATAATCAATTGACTGAAAATATGGAGTCTTTAAGGAATAGTGAGATTCTGAAGATGTTCATGTTGATTGCAAAGATTCAGAAAAAACCTCCCAAAACATTTGTCAGAAAAATCAAGATGGCAGTTGCAACAGAATCACAACCCTGACCCCCCCCTTTTATGCACTGCATATTGTAGGTGACACAGTTATGGTCACAACTGCCTCTTGACTTCCTCATTAATACTGTTAGTATCCACCTAATTGTTTCTATTCGCAAAACATCTCAGAGTAAAGGTGAAGGAAACTAAGACCCAAAGTTATTACAAAAGTATTGGTAGCTGATCTGTTACATGGCACTAAAAATAATCTGATTTGTTTGGTTTTGAAACACAACCATTGTGCCTCAGTGCATTATGGAAAATCTGTCTGTGTAGTTTATTCAATAAATTAGTTAAACACATGGCTTAGTGCAGTGGTGACGAACCTATGGCACGGGTGTTAGAGGTGGCACTCGGAGCCCTCTCTGTGGGCACACGTGCCGTTGCCCCAACCTTGCCTCCCTCCACGACCCCCTCCTCACCAGCAGCTCCCCCTGGAGGAGAGTTACCCCCGAGCGTGGCCCACACGGAGCAGCATAGCCAAGGACATGGCAGCCAGGCAGCGTAGACAAGACTCTGTCCTCACACCCCACCCTGCACAGTTAATGCTATGGGGCCTGGGCAGAGGGCGTGGCCACCACGGCACTGCTGGGCTGCCTGGGCGATCTGTGGTGGGTCCTGGAGGTGGTGAGTTGCCCTGTGGTCAGGCAGGGTGGGGGCGGGGCAGGGGGTAGATCAGGGGCGGGGCCAGTTTTTGGGCACTTGGTCTCCAAAAGGTTCGCCATCACTGGCTTAGTGTGATGGGTGAACCCACATTTGGGGAAAGGAGAAGAAATGGCAACTTCTGTAAAAACAGACTGTTTCTATCAAGGGAAAGCAGAGCAGAAAGGAATGAAGAAGAAATCCTTGTTTACTTTATGGGTTATGAAAATCTTTAGTGGTCAATAGGATAGAAAAGAATAAATTTTCTGTATCAAACTGCCCTCAGATTCCTCCAAGATTACTGGTGCTTGTTGCTCTCTGAGTTTGTTGTTTCCTTGCAAATGTTTCATTATCCAACTACCCAACATCATCAGTGTTAGAAAGGGATTGGGCTTCCTTTCTCTCTGTTTATAGTCTAATTGCTTGTCCTGTCAGTGTTGGTGGGAGTGGTCTTGGTGATTCCCTGGTTAGGCTGTTGTTTATTGTTATATTGTTTGTATGGGTTGGTAGTTCCTTGCGTGGGATTTTGTTTATTTCTTGATTGTTAATCTGGTGTTAATCTTGGTGTTATGCTATGCTATGCTATGTGGGTAATGAATGCTGACAAGGTGTTTTGGTCTTTTTGTTTCCCTTTTGCCTTTTGATTGTCTCTTGCATGGTATGTAGATGTTCTTGTTTATATCTATGTACCTGTTGATGGCTGATTTGTCTGAGTGCCAGGATTCCAGGAATTCTCTTGGATTTGGCTTGCTCTAGAATGCTCACAGTTTCCCATTTGAAACTATGGTTAAGTCTATCCACATGTTAAGAGGTTTTCATCATGTCTTTTGACCGTTAGCAGGTATTCATGGATGTACTTTGCTAGTCTTCTGACTGTTCTTCTTCTAGTGGCTGGGTACAGCCCTTACACTGTATGTTGTAGGTGACTGTTTTTTTCTTCCGGGGTTGCTGGGTCTTTTGGTTTATTTAAAATGTTTTGGAGGACTTGAGTCCTATAGTGATGCCATGTGGTTGTAATAGTCTATTGGTGGTTTTTGACATGTTTTTGTATGTGGCACTGTTATCCTTTTCACAGCAATGCTATCTGTTTCATATAGCAAGGACTATGCATGCTGGCTCAAGAATTCTGGGAGCTGAAGTCCACAAGTCATAAAAGAGCCAAGGTTGCCTACCCCTGATCTAGGCAACGGTCAGATAACAGAAATCTCAGCCCATAGAAGTAATGGGGGTGGAGAAAATGTCTTAGACTGGACACTCCTTAGTTCTCCTTCAGATAAACACAGGGAGTGGAGACACATTCAGACTTGCACGATTCTGTTATTATAACCCTATAATAAAAGTACTTTTTCTATTCATGAATTTGGTGTTTGAGTTTTACTTTGTAGGGTTCATCTTGGCTGCTGGATATGTACAGCTAGTCCTCGATTTACGACCACAATTGGCACCACTGTTTCAGTTGCTAAGCAGGGTGGTTGTCAAATGAGTTGTGCCCAGGTTTTTTTTGCTACAGGTTGATAAGTAAATCACTGCAGTTCTTAAATGAATCACATAGTCATTAAGTGAATCCAACGTCACCTATTGATTTTGCTTGCTGGCTGGGAAGGCCCCATTTGGTAATCACATGATGCCAGGCTATTACAACTGTTGTAAATAGATGCTGATTGCCAAGTATCTGAATTTTAATTCAGATGCAAGGGTTGTAAATGTGAAGACTAGTCATAAGTCATTTTTTTCCAATGCTGCTGTAATTTTGAATGGTCGCTAAATGAATAGTTGTAAGTCAAGGACTACTGGTATGTTTCCTTCCCTGTGTATAATACATTGCAAGGCCAGATTCCCCCACCTGTGTCCTCTGCATGGACTGGGCTTCTGGCTAATTGGAAAACTATGGGAGATGCAATCCAACACATTTAGAGATTGGAGAAATCATCAGAGATAAGCAGAAGCCTCCATTCAGAGACAAAAGAGCATTGAATGTGAACAAGAACAGCATCCTTTAAAATCAAAAATGTTTTTTCCCTTTAAATGATTTACTTCTTTATTATTTCTCCATTTCATTGGTTTTAATTTTTTTCCCTTTTTGATATTTGCACTTTTGCCCTTTGCGCTCGCCCACAGCACCAACAGGAGGGATGGTGAATTTTCAATGAGCTCAAATCTCCTATTAAAGATGCACAAGTCCTGGCTGTGTGGTTCCCCTTCCTCCATGCCCTGTCCCAAAGTAGGCTTGCCCTGTTTTACAGGCGTGATTTAGTCCTACAGAGGCTTTGCTGGTTTTGCTGGATCTTGCTGATCATTCCTTTGACTTTGTAGGATGGTGCCCTCTACTGGAAACTGTTGGTTTTTCTACATTAGACACAAAACAATACTAGACTCCAATTGAGTTTAGCAAAGTCTAACGCAATCTGGTGTGTGTGTGCGCGCTGACACGAAAGTCACTAAGCTCAACAGGAAAGAATACAAATATTTGCAGCCTTACATGTTTCCAAATCAGTTTGACTGTGCTCCAAATGACTGTGGAGTAAGTCACCAAACTGATGCAAAGCTGCGCTAGGAGCAAGTAATACTCGTGAAGTGAGGACCTTGTTTTTTTTAAAAAAATCATTAGTCTTCCATGCTGTGAGTACAGCTTTGGGGTGGCCAATGAGATAGTAATACGGCAAAGAGCTCAGCCACATTTAA
The DNA here is from genome assembly GCA_034064705.1 of Bothrops alternatus. Lineage (NCBI taxonomy): Eukaryota > Metazoa > Chordata > Lepidosauria > Squamata > Viperidae > Bothrops > Bothrops alternatus. The sequence continues at coordinate 2,645,078 of JARGCV010000166.1, forward strand.
AGCTCCTGTTATGTTTAGGTATGGTTTCGCTGTTCTTTTGTGCCTTCAAGTTAGTATTGACTCCTGGTGACTGTCTGGACTAATCCTTGTGGTTTTCTTCATGCTGGTAAGTGCATTCCTCAAAAGAATCCCATCTGCAGCATTTGTAAGAGAAGCCTGAGTATTTGGTTGACTGCAGTAAGCAATAAGTGACAACATTATTTGTGCTCTTAAAAAATAAAGAACTTCAAAAATGCCATCAAGAGAGACTTGAGAGTACCCTAAGAATAAATTAGGGGAAAAGCGAACATGGAACAGAAGCTTCTTTCAAAGACGAATGCTTCTAAGGAACTGTAAATCATATTCTGGGTACAGGTTGTCTTCAAGAGCTGTGGTGGCGCAGTGGTTAGAATGCAGTATTGCAGGCTAACTCTGCTCATACTGCCAGGAATTAGATCCTGACTAGAGCAGGGGTTCTCAACCTTGGCAACTTTAAGACTTGTGGACTTCAACTCCCAGAATTCCTCAGCCAGCAAAGCTGGTTGTTAAATGAGTCGTGCCTGATTTTATTACTTTTTTGGCACAGTTATGTGAATCACTGCTTAAACAAATCACACAGAAACTAAGGAAATCTAGCTTCCCCCATTGACTTTGCTCATCAGAAGCTGGCTAGGGAGATTGCAAATGAGCAGTAACATGACTCCAGGATGCTGCAACCATCAAACAAGTGCCTGAATTTTGATCACATGACCCTGTGGGTGCTGTGACAGTTGTAAATACCAAAGACTCAAGTGACTTAAGTCTTTTTTTTTTAAGTGATGTTGTAACTTTGAATAGTCTCTAAACAAATAGTTGTAAGTTGAGGATTACATGTGCAGCAGATAGCAACCCTTAAGTCAACCGAGGCTAATCTTCACGGATGCTAATTTTACGCCAGGTGTATCCTAGGACTGATCTCCTTTTTATTGTTGGAATAATGTAGCAGATGGTAGCATCTGCTTGTCCTTGGCTGATCTTGAAAATAATTGGCTTGGAGGCAGGCAGTGCCTAAATAAACAAACAAATAAGCAAGATTTCAGGGTGGAACCTGAATGGGAGAACATTAAGAAATGGGCTAGAGGTTAGAACAGAGTAGTGTTTCTCAATCTTAGCCACTTTAAGAGCTCACTGGCTAGGGCATTCTGGGAGTTGGTCCACACCTCTTCAGGTTACCAAGGTGAATCACACTGGGCTAGAGGTTGGAAATTTAAAGAGGAAAAAAAAAAGAACAATTCTGGAGAAGACATGGTAAACTACTTCTGTATAGTTGCAAGAACATTTTATGGGTGTGCCCATATAATCACCAGAAGCTGAACTTGATTGGATGAATTTGTTATATTTTCAGGCCAGCGTTGGCTCAACATGAATAGCAACAGTTAAAAAGTTCCTCCTTCATTCCTAATCAGGCTATTAAAAAGAATGCCTGGAACTGGAAAGGGGAGGAAAACATCAGCACAACTTCCTTGGTGACTCCAAAATTTCCTGTTTCTGCTCTTTGTATTCAGTTCCAAAGGGCAGACTTCAGAATTTTAATGAAGAAAGAAGTAGATTCCATAGTTCATTTGGATTCTGCAGTGGCCTTAGGAAATTTCAGGCCTATATTTATTTTTCCATTTTGTGGGAATATCCCAGATGTGCTCTGAAATTTCCAAATGTGGTCCAAATGACTGCTTTTCCCTTTTCGTCAGCCAGTAGACAAAAATCTAAAAAACAAAAAGACAAATATCATCATTAAGACAGTAGAGGGCAGTATAATAACTGTGTATAATATTTATGGACATTTCAGTTCTTTTGCTGTGGCATGAAAAATGCTATTCCCTAAAATAGGGAATTATTTTCGTTCTGCGTTTTCCCCCATTTGAAAGACGTGAATGGATTTCTGTTCAAACAAAAATGATTCATCGTAACTGTTGTCATAGGCACTAAAAGCAAGTGGCCGATGGAACTTATTCTCTTTCTAAAAGAATTTTATTAAAATTATAAAATAAAATACAAATGAAAATAAAAATGATAGGGAAAAAGGGAAGGGAAAAAAAAGGGGAAGAGAAGTATAGGGATAGAAAGAAAGAAAAAAATTTATTGACTTCCAACTTTTTTTATAAAGTTTTGTTAATTTTTTTATAGAATTCAATAGTAATCATTCAACAAAACGTGTTGTCTGAGTATCTTATTCACGAATACAACTTGAATTCCTAATCCCTAAATCTTTTCTCTAACCATTGATAAAATAGGTCCCAAGTTTGAAAATGTTCTGTTTCTTCTTTTTTTTCAGCCTTTAAGTCTATCCATTTCCGCACAGTTTAGTATTTTTTTTAATTATTTCTTCTGGTGGTGTTTCTTCATTCTTCCAGTATTGTGCAAATATAATTCTTGCTGCTGTTATCACATGTAAAATCAAATATGTACTTTGCTTATCACGTTTTTCTAGCATTATACCTAATTTAAAAAAATCAGGTTTATAGTCTATGTCAGGGATCTTCAAACTTGGCTCTTTTATGACTTGTGGACTTCAACTCCCAGAATTCCTCAGCCAGGCATGCTGGCTGAGGAATTCTGGGAGTTTAAATCCAAAAGTCTTAAAAGGGCCAAATTTGAAGACCCCTGGTCTATGTGTTTCTCTCACATTTTTTCTAGACTTCCAACTTTTTTCAGTGCAATAAAATACAAAATAAAATTGCAACGTCAGCTTTTTACTTTAGTAATTTAACAAATACTAGCTATTTCTATAACAACAAACTATATTAATCAGCAAAACCCAACATCAAAAGTTCAAGATGGAATTGATTCTAAACACTCTTTTCTCTTGCACATTGCATGAGGTGCTTGGTCATGGTAGCTAAGTGAACGCTCGCAGAGTGGTTCAAATGCAATACTGCAGGCTAACTCTGCCCACTGCCAGGAGTTCAATCCTGTCCGGCTCAAGGTTGACTCAGCCTTCTATTCTTCCGAGATCAGTAAACATGAGGACCCAGATTGTTGGGGACAATATGCTAACTCTGTAAACTGCTTAGAGAGGGTTGTAAAGCATTATGAAGTGGTATATAAGTCTAAGTGCTATTGCAGGGGTGTCAAACTACCGGCCCATGGGCCGGACACGTCATCAGGAAACCAAGCCTACCCCATTGCCGGCAGTGGTGAAAAAGCTCCGATACGTTGCGCGATGTCACGTGACGTCGTGAGTTTGATATGACTGTGCTATTGCTATTAAACCGAGAGAATTTAAACATGCATTCAGAAGAAGGAAGCTAAAAGTTTACTACATACAGGTAGTCCTCAACTTACAACCATTTATTTAGTAACCTGTTGAAGTTACAATAACACTGATAAAAGTGACTTATGACCAGTCCTTGTACTTATGACCTTTGCAACATCATCACAGTCACGCAATCAGAACTTGAGTGCTTGACAACCAGCATGTATTTACAATGGCTGTGGTACCATGGGATCATGTGATCATCATCTGTGACCTTCCCTGCCAGTTTCTGACAAACAAAGTCAATGTGGAAAGCTGGATTTGTTCAATAACCGTGTGATTCACTTAACAGTTGTGCTGCTTTGCTTGCCAACCGTGGCAAAAATGGTCATAAAATGAGGCACAACTCACTTAACAACACCCTTTGAAAGGATGCCACATAAATTTAAAAATAAAAAAAATAGCTTCTGTTTTATGAAGCAGTACAGCTTCCCAAATTTCTGTTGCTAAGCTCCCTTGCTTAGCAACAGAAATTTGGGGACTTGTACTGCTTCATAAAACAGAAGCTATTTTTTTTCTATTTTTAAATGTATGTGCCATCCTTTAAAATATCATTTAATATGCATATTTCAGCAATAATATTATTGTCTGATGTAACTGGATTGAATTCCTTTTTTCCTCTGCTTTATAATCAGTGTTTTAGTATTTTTTTTAATTATGTAACATTATGTAAAAAATGAATTGGTAATGAAATCTGCCTAAATTAAGGCTCAAGGTCCTTGATTCTCCACTGTTCAAGAGAAAAAAAATATTAGGGTTATTAATTCTGAGTATAAGAATTCAGAGGACCACTAGAGGACAGTAAAGAATTAGTTTGCGGTATCTCTTTCTTACCATTTCCTGCACATCCACAACTTTGCAGCTCAGATTTGGCGATCCTGCATTGATTTTTAAGGCTTAATCAGGGTATTCACTGTAAACAATAAAATATAAAGCCATAAAACTGACAGTGCTATGAATGAATGTCAGATTAATACTAACAATGTTGAGGCTGCTCAAAAATATTTAAAACCTGATCAATACTTTCAGCTGAAAATGGTGGAAGCCAGTAATGATGGATTGATCATGTGCCATCAAGTTGGAATATATATATATTCCAAGCAAGGTCATTTGAGGGGTGAAGGTCATCCCAGTTGCCCGTCTAAAGCAAACAGGCTCATATCCAGCAGCAATGATATAGGAAGAAGCTGGAGACAGATGATCACTTTAGTGAATGGCAAGAGAATCATGTCGTCCCGTACAGCAGAAGGCAGTGGTAAACCACTTCTGCGTCCCTCCCCCCAAAATCCAGTAATAATGTGGCTTGATACATCCCAATTGGCATAAGATCCACAGATATAAAACTGGAGTGACCAACTTCATTCTTTTCATAACTGGGTCTAAATGTTTCTTACCTCCGATTAACTTGGAACTCCTCTGTTTTACATAAAGCAGGGTTTCTCTGCCTGAGTGACTTTAAGATACATTGATTTCAACTCCCCAAATTCCTAAAGCCAGCATGTCCATGTGTCTTAAAGTCACTGAGATCAAGAAACACCCATAAAGTAAACAGACTGATGTGAATGAAGGCCAAAATCAACCTTTTTTTGCGGGGGGGGGCAGTACTACTTTAGCTCCTTTGTTAGTAAAAGTCTCCTGCTTGGTTGGACTCAAAGACCTCCAAGGTCCCTTCTAGCCCTGTTATTCTATGGTCTGAGCTTGTTTGTAAGGGCTAAAATGGTTGCCCCTCCGTTACAGGCAAGCCAACGAACTTTTTCATGAAAACTTGCATATTTGGGGCAATTCTAGACAACATTTTCATCCTCAGGCCCATATGCGTGAATGCAGAAAATATTTATTCACAGAGGTTCATTTCTAGTCTCAAATGCTGCTAATATTAAGGCGCAATCTTTATTTTATTTAGAATATATTTGAAAACTTGATTCCCCTGTATGGATTCCCCGATGCATTTTCAGAAAACATGACTGTTTCCTGTTGCAGAGGGCAGAGGCCAGCAAAGGCATTCGCAATAATTTGGGCACAATCGCACAATCAAACCTCAACATTTTATATAGAGAGAGGCAGTCCTTGACTTATGACCCCCATTAGGAACAGGACTTCCATCACTAAGCAATGTGCCCGTTAAGTGAGCCACATCTAATGTTATGCCCTTTTTGCTGTTGCTATGTGAATCACACAATTGTTAAGTGAATCTGTATTTCTGTATCATTGTGTCTATATCAGGGGTTCTCAACCTTGGCAACTTTAAGACTTGTGGACTTCAACTCCCAGAATTCCTCAGCCAGCAAAGCTGGCTGAGGAATTCTGGGAGTTGAAGTCCACAAGTCTTAAAGTTGCCAAGGTTGAGAACCCCTGGTCTATATCATCATTCTGTATCTATATCACTGATTTTTGATTTTGCTTGTGAGAAGCTCGCAAATAATGGCTTTGTGACCCCAGGAGGCTGCAACCTTTATAGATACATGCCAGTTATCAAGTGTCTGAATTCTGATCACATGGGAATAGTAGCATGATGGTAGGACCAGTCATAAGTCAACTTTTTTCAGCACCATCATACTAAAGGGTTGTTAAATGAATGGTTGTAAATTGAGATCTACCTGGATCAGCTTTGATTGCATTTCTTGACGACTTGGTGGCAGTATAGGACTAGTTTAACCAGAGTCTCAACACAGTACAAGGGCAAAACCTAGGGTGTAGCACCTTATGGTCAGTAACAAATACCAACACTAGTAAGGTGTAGTAACATATTTTTTTTCTTGGCAAAGAAGACTCTGGGTTGCAGAGCCCCATCATTTTTATTTTCTAAAAATAATGCCTGATGGGGAAATCTTGCAAAAACGGGGGGGGGGGGTTAAAATGTTGCTCTGCTTTACAACATCCCTTAAAAAAATTAATGGTATGTGAAAAATTAAAATCAGATGGGACAGGAAAATATGCATGGACCATTGGCAGTTTTGGACTCCAGTTGTGTCCACTTGTGCTAATGCCTGAGATATACTTACAGGCCAGTAGATACCTAAAGGAGGGGTCCCCAACTCCTGGACCACGACCCACTACTGGGCTGTGCGAGTTGGATTCCTCTCTCCTCCCAGCAGGTGGCCAATCCGCAAAGGATGGGGACCACTGACCTAAAGCAGTTCTTTGATGACACCGTCTCTTAGCTCCCTGTAGTTCTTACTCTCTCCAGTGACTTCCAGATTGCTGGTTGTGGCATTTTCTGAGTTGGATCCTGCTCGTGAATAGACTTGCCCTCTGTAAAATGCTAGGCCTCCGATGCTCATGTATTCTACCGCACAGATAGTCCTTGACTTACAACCATTTGTTATGCAACAGCACTGAAAAAAGTGATTTATAACCAGTCCTCGCACTTATGGCCATCATGTGATTGCCATTTGCTCCCTTCCTAGCCAGCATCTGACAAACAAAATCAATGGGGGAAGCCAGATTTGCTTAACAACTACAGTGACTTACTTAACAACCATTACAAACCAAGTTTGTAAAATTGCGTGTGACTTACTTAACAACTGCCTCGCTCAGCAATGGAAATTCTGTTCTCACTTGTGTTTGTAAGTCAAGACTATCTGCACAGAAGTTTAACAACTTAATTTGGACTTCTTATTCTGTTTTTATTCTATGCTTGTATTTTGTTATTATTCAGTTCTTTGTCATTTCTTATTTCTTAAAATAAGAAGCTGGTATATAAATACCCTTAGTAAGTACCTAAATAAAAGTGACTGGTGAAGATGATGTCCCTGTAGAATGTAGTCTGGACATTCCTTACCTTAGTTCTGTGGTTGAGGAGAGAAATGAATTTTATGGATGTGTCAGGTATAAATGTGTTAACAAGGAAATGTTCTGAGCACCTCTACTTCTTGAATTTCTGTAGGGATGATTCTTCTCAGTCTAAAGTTGAATGAAAAGTGTAGATATGTGGGACCTAATTTTCAAAAAGACAAAAAAAGAATGGCTAGGCAATTTTTTTCTAGTGCTAGTGCTTATGTAAGGTACAGTAGATGTATAATTTCCATGCTTTCTAGATGGCCAGAAAGAAATTGACTTAATTCTCTGATCTTAAATGGAAGGCTTTTAAAATAAAATAATAGATTAAATATGCAGCTAATCTACAAGAAACTCTAAATCTGAGTTAAATCTGCAGTAAACTTAAAATGTCGGTTTGTAATTCAACTTTTCTCTGTGTTGTTGATGCCTTAGTTTTTAATAAAGATTTGTTAAAAATAAGTAAAAAAACCCTGCCTTCTCTCGTCGGAATTTAAATCTTACAATATCTTCCTAAATACCCTCTGTTCTTAATTTAGCTCTTATATGATTTTTAACATAGATAACAATTCCATTCTTCTTCTCAGCAGCCGCTGCCACAAAATGTGAACCTAATTTATTATTTATCAAATATTTCTGGTCAGTAATTCTAATATGTGTTTCTTGTAAACAAATTACATCGTTTTTAGATTGAGTCAAATAATGAAATATCTTCTTCCTTTTCTGTGGAGAATTTAAACCATTGACATTCCATGTCAAATATTTATTTGACATGACCAACCTGAGAAAGCTTTTGCAAGGCCAAATCAACTTTTTCATCCATTTTCTTCTTTGGTCTTGCTCCCATGGCTTCCAGACTTGTAGATACAGCTTGAATTGTATGAACTTGTTGTTCCTTTTCTTGTTGTTCCATGCGTTTAGTAGTTGCTCTTGTTTGCCTTTGATCTTTAGGCTTCTCTACTTCCAAGGGCTGAAAAATATCAATGCTCTGTACGGGCAGCTCCATCAAAACTCCTTTGTCAACTCCTGATGCTGCAAGGGGTTGTGACTCTGAAGACTGTATTTGTTGTTTTAACTCCATATCTCTCTCTTTTGGTGAATCTGAACTTTTGGGTGTTGGAGATGGGGGTCTACCAGCCTTCAGCACGGTCTCAAAAAAATCTTTCGCTTTCCCAACAGAATTCAGGCGGTATCTATTGCCCTGGTAAAATAATGACAGTCCAGCTGGAGTCTCCCACCTAAATTGTAAAACACGTTTTTTAAGTTCAGCCACCAAGTATGCGTAATCTTTCCTTGCTCTTAACATCTTCGGAGGAATCTCCTTCAAAACCACAACCTCCTGACCAGCAACACTTAATTTCTTATTGTAAGATATTGTAAGAACATGATTTCTGAATCTCCTTGTAACAAAATAAATCACAATGTCTCTAGGTAAATTTCTTTGTCTTGCAATCCATGAATTAACTCTGTAGATCCTATCAATCTGCCAAGAGACATTTTGTACTCCATCTTCTAAAAATTGTGCCAAAGCTTCTTCAAAAATTCTTCTCAAGTCTTCCTGATTCTCATTTGCCACCTCCTCCAGCCCTCTGATTCTAATAGCCAACATCATTTGATTATATTGTACCATGACTGCTTGATCTTGTATATCACTTTTAATTTCATCAAGTTTTCCCTCAATTTGTTGCTCAACCCCCTCCACCTTCTCTTCAACTCTCAAGGTGTAATCCCAAACCCCCTTAATAGCTTCAACAATATCTTCTCTTATCACAATATTGTGAGTCTCAATTGTTTCTTTAATTGTCTCCAGTTCATCAGTTACATCTTTAACTTGTTCCTCAATCTTTTTCTCTATATTGTCAGTCATTATTGATAATGCAGCCTGCAAATCTTTCATGGTAAGCATTTCTGGAGGAGATTGAGTAGACAAGGGGGCTCGAGACTCTGTAGATGTTAAAGAAGCTGGGGGAGCAGAAAAGCTACTTGCTTGTAATTTAGAGGGCTGAGCCGGAGAAGATACTGCCACCTTCGCAGAAGCTATTTTTGTTTGTCTGGCTGCCATACTATATTCAGTCACTTTTTAAAAAAAAATTACTTTAAATAAAAAAGAGTCTTTAGATGTAAATTGCCAAAAATTTTCCTCTTCTTTTCTTCTTCAAATCTAAATTTAATTGTAATTTGTAGGATTTTAAGATTTAAATCTAAGCGGTCGCTCTGGCTTTGCTGTAAAAAAAAATCACTTTCACTTTCCAGTCACTTTCCCTTTACAGTGAGAGCGATCGCCATCTTGGATACATTAAGTTGATTGTAAAAGCGGTTGTGGTCAGAAGTAAAATATAAAAAATAAAAAATTACTTGCAATATAAAACTCCTGTATTCACTCCGCCTGCATGTAGATCTCTCTTGAAAATTTATCTTGAGCAGGAATGGTCGCGGCGTCTTTTTCTGTCTGCAGACAGAAGCGTCCCTGGGCAGGAGCGTCTTCGAGCACCTGGGGAGCTCTCACTCTTACCCCCTGAAAACTTTTTCAGGAGGTTTTTAGAGGAGCTCAACCCACGCCCGATGCTCTTCACCCCTTCTTCGCCCGAAGGGGGGATTTTTCACCGCAAAAAACAGCTGATGTTCGCTGTTTTGCGGCTTTACAAAACCCGGGAGAACGGAGCCTCCGAAGGAGGCTGCAGCGACGCCAGCGGAGCCACCGGAAGTTCAATACCCTCTGTTCTTTGTGTTCTCTCCAGTCAAAGAACTCTGAGGCCAAATTAATACAGCAAAAATCTGATAACTGGGAGGCAAACCTGAATACTGAGTTAATTTTTTAACGGCATGGACCAGTGTTTCTTAACCGTATCAACTTTAAGACATGTGGACATGGCAGAGGATTCCCCGCTTGGTAGAGAATTCTGGCAATTGAAGTCCACACATCTTAAATTTGCTAAGGTTGAGAAACATTGCCATAGACAATACTTAGCATTTAGACTTATATACTGCTTTACAATGCTTTACGGCCCTCTCTGAGCGGTTTACAGAATCAGCATATTGCCCCCAACAATCTGGTCCTCATTTTACTGACCTCAGAAGGATAGAAGGCCGAGTCAACCTGAGCCAGTGAGAATCAAACTGCTGAACTGCTGGCAGTCGGCAGTCAGCTGAATATTTTATTTTAACCATTGTGCCACCATGGCACAATACGACACAGTTTCAATTTTTGTAAGCAATCCATGCCTACAAAATGTAAGATAGGGGCACAGTTTCACTAGTTATTCTTTGTGGTGCATAAAGACAATGTGTTGGAGAGGAGAAGGGAAGGCTGTTAACAGCACCATGCCAATGAAGACCTCAGAAGGTTCACTACAACGCACTTGCTGTATGCAAACTAAGGTAAGTTCCTGCTTATTATTCTCCTGCTTCTCTGTCTTCCGAGCGGGGTGTCATTTCAAGCCAGATGGTGCCAGAAGGACACTTTCTTTGAGTAACAAAGAGCTTTGTGTTCAACTGCCCATCTGCTAGTTATCCAGTGACTCTGAAATGAGGCAATCTTTGCATATTTATATCTTTGCTGGGGCTGCTTCTCCATAAGAAATAAATAAATGGTCGCTCTGAAGTTTTTGTAGCCATAGGGCCATGGGAATAAATTTGGGAGGAATAAGAACATATCATCACCATCAAAACCACATGTAGCTCTTGGAGAATCTGAAGTCTGGAAAGGAATAAATGCGGAAACAGATTTAATAGGAATACATAGTATCAAAAGTAGAATCCTTGCTCACAATGTCTCCTGCCTTTTCCATTTGCACCCCACAGCAATGGATGAATGCTGTTGGCTTTGTCCTTCAACCTGTGGGTCCTCTATCTCTCAACCTTGACTGTGCTGGTTGGGGAATTCTGTGAACTGAAGTCCACATGTTTTGAAGTTGCCAAGGTTGAGAAACAGTAGACTAATCCTCCTTTTAGGTGTATTAACAGAGGGATAGAATCAAGACCATGCAAAGTGTTAGTACATTGCTAATGCCACACTTGGAATATTGTATCCAATTTTGGCCACAATATAAAAAAAGATGTTGAGACTCTAAAAAGAGTGTAGAGGAGAGCAAAATTTGATTAGGAGACTGGAGGCTACAACATAGGAAGAACGGTTGCAGGAATTGGGTATGTCTAGTTTAACAAAAAGTACTAAGAGTGACATGATAGCAGTGTTGTAATATCTAAGGGGCTGCCACAAAGAAGAGAGGGTCAATTTATTCTTCAAAACATCTAAAAGCAGAACAAGAAGCAATGGATGAAAGCTAATGAAGGAGAGAACCAACCTAGAATTATGGAGAAATTTTCTGACAGAACAATTAATCCGTGAAATGTCTTGTCTTCAGAAGTTGTGGACACTCCATAACTGGATGTTTTAAAGAAAACTTTGGACAACCATTTGTCTGAAATTGCATAGGGTCTCCTGCCTGAGCAGGGGTTTGAACTAGAAGACCTCCAAGGTCTCTTTCAATTTTGTTATTCTGTTAAATTATTGAATTTTAACTCAATGGAATTAACAAGCTATGGCTCCCTTTTCCAATTTTCCCCCTCAGCAACAATACTATTAAGATAGTTAGGGCTGAGAGTGAAGAACTGATCCTGAATAATCCAATGATCTTCCATTGCTTGGACCTTGGTATTTTCAATAATGAAGCCATGTTGTGTTCTCTAATTTTATATTAGGCCTTTGGAAAGCTAAATATTTTTTATTCATGTACACATATGCTCAGAAGATATGGGAAGGACTTCAAAGCTGTTGCTTTAAACTTTTGAGCAGATACAGCATTTGATGCTCTAAGCGGAGATTTCTTTTTAGTACTATCTAACCCTAACCCTAACCCTAACCCTAACCCTAACCCTAACCCTAACCCTAACCCTAACCTGTCTGTCTGTCTGTCTATCTATCAATCATCTACTTACCTACCCACCCACCACCCACCCATGTGTATGTGTTTGTGTATGTATGATGTCAGACAATGGCAATTTCTGGATGCTCTCCTATCAGTATACTAGACTTCCCTGCACTCAAATTCTGTGGACCCATTTTCATGGAATTATTATAGGACAGGGGTGTCAAACTGCCGGCCCGTGGGCTGGATGCCTCATAGCAAAACCATGCCCACCCTATTACCAGCAATGGCAAAAAAGTCACAATACATCGCAACACGTCACATGATGTTGCGGGTTTGACATCCCTGTTGTAGGAGAAAGGCTGGCAGAACCTGGGGGTAGAAACAGGAATCAGCTTAGAATCGCTATGTAACCCCAGGTGGACTAAGTCCAACCTCTCTTGAATTCCATTGACCCTCATCTAACCCCAAGCAGATGTTAATCTTTACTTAAGAAGAGTCTTGTCCATAGGTATGATTAGCAATACATCAGTTTAATTGGACCTTCACATGTGGACCTGATCTTTAATGGCTGACATTTGTTATTCCTTATGCAGCAAAATTACACCTCTTGTACTAATGATCTTCTATGTACAAGCCTTCCAGGTTTTCCTATCAAAATCTGCCAATTAATACTGCCACTCATTTCTCTTTTAGGACAGTTCAATCAGCTTCAGTAGAAACCTTGTTTACTCACTGGCTGTTGAAATATAGCCCTTTTTCAACAAAGCTATGATCAAGATATCTATGGCTTGCTGTGCCACACACACTTTTGAAATGCTGAAATCTTTGATCTTGGCTTCTACTTGTTTTTCATTGTTTAAAAAATCCCTGCAATTGTTATGTCTGTTGGGACTTGGGATTTAACAACAAATATTGACAGGTTGGAAAGGATATAAGACAGAGTTTTCTGAGGGTTATGAAAGGGTTAAACAGACAAATTGCACTTTGATATGCTTAGTCTAGGGAACAGATGAGTATGGGGGAAATATGTTGACAGTTCTGAAATATTTACAAAGATGTCAAAAAGAAGTGAGGAACCAAATGTTTCACACTATCAGCTGAAGAAGCAAGAAGCCATGAGTTTAAATCAGTTGAAACTATAAGGAAGACTGTAACTTTAAAGGAATGCATTGCCCTGTAAAGCCAATAAATATCTATAATAGAAAAATTATGATATGGCGAAGTTATGTTATAAGTTATAAGTTTCAATAACCAAGAATATGATGAAAGTAAAGCAAAACAAATATTTCCAGCAATTTTAAAGATGAACACTGCAGACCTTAAATGGCATATGCCCCTAAATAAAAAAAGATTTATTAGACTGACTATTAAATGTTAAATTAAGAACTGTGCTATTTAGATTTTCAAAAAAGAAATGTAAGTATGTAGGAGACAGCCAGAAGGAATGAGAGATTGAGTGACAGTATAAACCTATTTATTTCAATTTTATTCAAGCAGGGATAAGAATCAGTCTCTTTCAGATTCAGTCATAAATCCATCTTTTCCATTTCTACATCATCATTGTGTAACATTTTTTAAAATGGCAAAACTTATTCTTCCATTAACGTATTCATATATTTAACTTGTGATTCCACGACTACCAGATTCTTTTCAATGGTTTACAATAAATAAATAAAACTGAAACATAAAACAGCAATTAAAAGAAGCCAGGAAGAGGGTACTGTCAGCCTTTTGAAGTAGTCCAGGCAAGAAGCACAACGATGAGTTTAAACATTAAATAATAAACATTATTGTAACAGAATCTTGCACTTTTCCTTTTCTTTACTTTTACTTTCCAGAAAATTAGAGAGAGCCCTTTTGAAAAGCTTCCCACAGTCCTTTTTTGTCCGTGGACCAAAATACCTTTTGCATGATGGTTGGCTAGGCTGCAGATCTTCCTTCTGTCTCCCAAGATCATTCCCACAGACCATTACAGGTCTTTGCAGAGAGCTAGGGCAGCAGCAGAGAAGGCTGAACGTGAATCTAATCTAAGGGGCTGCCACAAACAAGAGGGGGTCAACCTGTTCTCCAAAGCACCTGAAGGCAGGACAAGAAGCAATGGATGGAAACTAATCAAAGAAACAGAACAATTAATCAGTGGAACAACCTGCCTCCAGAAGTTGTGAATGCTCCAACACTGGAAGTTCTAGAAAAGAGATTGGACAACCATTTGTCTGAAAGAGTATAAGTTTTCTCCCTGAACAGGGGGTTGAACTAGAAGACCTGTTATAACTCTGTTATTCTGAACCCTCTAAGATTAAGCTGGTAGCAATTGTAGGCAAACCACAGGTGAGCAGGGAGGTCTTAACGAAGGTGGCATTCTTTCAGATGTGTGTGCATGTAATAAACTCAGTAAGGTAACAAATGATGCAAACCCATTCTTTTTTCTATGCATGTCTATCATGTGTACATTCAAAAACGGGCTTTGCATGGCAATGTTCCATTAGCCATCTTGTTAACTTTGCCCTCCTGGAAATTGCTGCTGATCTGAACCTAAAACATTTAGGAATGTTTAAATAATGACTAGCATTTGATCGTTTTTCCCAGCAATGAATTGGCTCCCAATTTTCACAGGTGACTTTTTGTCTCTTTGCAGGGTCTTGCAAAATTTTGTACCAACTGGAATTTATATTGGACTCAAAGGCAAGCTCAACTGAACACATCAGTGTAGTCAAGTGTGCAAGTAACTAGTATGTACTGCTATCTTCTAGAAAGGAAAGCAGTTGCCATATTTACAGGACCGCCTTCTGCCAGCAAATACCTCCCGCCGTCCGGTACGCTCCCACAGAGTCGGTCTCCTCAGGGTGCTGTCGGCCAGACAATGTCGGCTGGCGACCCCCAGGGGGAGGGCCTTCTCTGTGGGAGCTCCAACGCTTTGGAACGAGCTCCCCCCCGAACTCCGTACGTTGACGGAATTGCGTTCCTTCCGTCGAGAATTAAAAACATATTTATTTCGACAAGCCGGCCTGGGATAGTAGCTCCGGTTCCAACAAGGCCATAATTGTTTTTAGGGGATTGAGTTTTAAGATTAAGCATTGGTTTTAAATGATCGGACTAAATTACTTAATCTATTTTTAATAACCCTATCTTTTGATGTTTTTAATTGTTTTTAAGATTATGTATTGGGTTTTTAAATGATTGGGCCAAATTATTTAATTTATTTTTAATAATTTTACCTTTTGTATGTTAATGTTTTTAATTGGGCTGTACACCGCCCCGAGTCCTTCGGGAGGGGGGCGGTATAAAAATCGTAAAATAAATAAAAAAAATAAAAAATCAAAACTGATAAAGGTTTTTATAACTTTTTCAAATGAAAAAAAAAAAAAGAAAACTTTGGGTTCCAGAAGCACTATAAACTGTTCCTTCTGGGAGATTAATCTCATTCAGGACAGGTAGGTTGATCATTTCTAGATTTATCTTCTTCTTGTGCCATATCTGTTATTGGACATTGGTTATCGGACATTGGTGATCATGTTGGCAATCCTGTTTTTATCAGCAGCTGCACAAAAAAGTGCTGCTGAGTTTTGTCCAAACCATTTCCTTAGATTTTGAAGCCATGATGTTCTTCTTCTGTCTGGACCTCGTTTGCCTTCAATATTTCCCCGGAGGATTAAATGGACCATGCCGTATTTTTCTGGGTGTCGCATCACATGTCCGAAAGATTCTAACTTTCTTTTTTTAATTGTTTTGATGATTTTTCTTGGCTTTCCCAGGCAGGAAATGATCCCAAGATCATTTCTGATCTTGTCAACCCAGCTTATACGTAACAGCCGCCTGTAAATCCATATTTCAAATGCTTCTATCTAGATTTATGGGTCCTTCCAAAGAACACTTCGATCTTCTTTGGTCTCAATTTCAATTTGCTATTCCTTACCCAGCCTGACTTCTGATAGGAATTTGGGAAGATGCACCATTTCCTGAAAATGTGATGGACATCCAGCTCCAATTCTTCTGATCTGGATCATCTCCCCCAGTAGCTTTATTCAAGGGGGAATGAAGCCTTGATACAGAAATCCTATAGTATATAGTGTATATATAAAAAAACTATATAATAATATAATAGAAGCACTTGTCTTCAAAAGACACCACCTGAAATCTACCTCAGAGACAGAACAGAACCACTATCTTCTTAATCTCTCAGGCAATCCAAGAGGATATCATGATTGATGGTACTGAAAGTTAATAAAAAGTCAACAAGAATTTTCTCTGTCTGCCCCCTGGGAATGATAATCCATCAGGTCCACCAAGACAATCTCAACTTTAGCTCAATCTGATGCCAATGTAAAAATAGATTAAGAAATATATTCACTTTAGGACTACATGCAGTTAAGAAACTGTCTTGTACCCAGTCATGTTAGGTTAATTAGTTTGTCTGAGGTCTCCAAGGCAGACATCTTAGAAAAGTGTTATAATTATTGCCACGTTTAAACAAGGAAGCATCTGCTCTCATTCTCAGAGAAGCATTTATGATGTTAATCAAGGTATTATTAACATTCTGACTAAAAGTTATGAACTAAGTTGGACAAGGATCCAGAATGTGGTGGGATTTATTACTCCAAGCATCCTGTTCACATCATTAGTTATCTCAAACTGGGACTGGTATAGTCTAACTAGGGTAGGCAACACAAAACACTCAAAGAGCCACTTGGACCTGTTTCCCACTGAAAAGGCTTTATGCAGTATTATCTTCATTTTAGATGTCAAAAGGATCTCTCTCTCCCCCTCCCTCTCTCTTTCTCTCTTTCCTCTCCCTCTCTTTCCTCTCCCTCTCCCTCTCTCTTTCTCTTTCTATCTTTCTTCTCCCTCTCTCTTTTCTCTTATTCTCTTTCTCTCTTTCCTTTCCCTCTCTTTCCTCTTTCCTCTCCCTTCTCTCTCTTTCTCTTTCCTCTCTTTCTCTTTCCTCTCTTTCCTCTCCCCCTCTTTCTCTTTCTCTCTTTCTCTTTCCTCTTTCTTTTTGTCTTTCCTCTCTCTCTTTCCTCTCTCTCTTACTCTCTTTCCTCTCCCCTCAAGATGTCTGGTTTCCCCTTTCAGTGACTCTGGACAGCTTACAGTTCAGAAAGAATTCAGGCAAGCTGCATTTCGAAGGTCAGGCCGGGGCTCAGTCGGGCCCTTGCGGGGCGCAATTTGAGGCAGTTCTGCGGAGGCCCGGGTGCCTGATTCACGGAGGAAGCCGGTCGGGAGCCCACAATTAGCGAGCCCACCAGGAGGCGGCTGACGTGGGCACTCCTGCGGTGGTCAGGCGGCCTCCGAGCTCCCCGCCAAACTGGATGGGATTCCTGGCCAGCCGGCCACGGGGTGGGAGTGGCTCCCTCGTTGGGGCTGCTTGGCCTCCCCGGCTGCTGGGACAGCGGGGGCAGGTGGCAGAGGTGCGATGGTTTTGCCTTCCCCCCCCGGCCTTGCATGTCAGCCAAACTGGCTGCGCGCCTGACTGTGAGCAGGCTCTCCAGGGCTGGCACACACCAACGAAGGAATGAGGAGTGGTTGCAGGAAGGAATGTGTAGCAGGGCCACCGGGGAAGCCTCCTGGGAGCTGGCTCAGCGCTGGCAGAATCACACCCGGCCGCGAGAACAGGGCAGGCGCAGCCGGTGCTCCGGGTGAGGGCACGCTCCGTGCAGAGAGACCTGGCTGGTTTGACAGGTTCCCTCCCTTCGCTGGGTTCCTGTGAGTTGCTCCTGGAGGTGGCAGCAGCTCCCTTGCAGCGGTCTTCTCTGCCCTGGAGCCACCGCCCCTGGGAACAGACAGGGAGGCCCTGAGTCACCTGCCGAGTGAGGGTAGTGGTGGAGGGATTCCCGGCGATCATTCCTGGCTCTGGGCTGCTCCCCCGTGAAAGAAGGACCTGACAGGCCGCACAATGCAGGGCAGCGCAAACACGAGGGGGGGGCGGGGGACAGGGACCCTTTCAGCAGGGAGAGAGGCAAAGTGAGTTCAGGATTCTTGTACTCAGTTCAAGTTTGGAGAGGGGCCAGTTTTTATTGTTGTGCAGCCAAAGTCCGAGATTAGGGCTTGAGCAGCCTTATAAATCCAAACAGAGGTTTTATTTTGAGCAGGAAAACTCGAAGACAAGATTATAAAGTGGAAACATCTCCAGGTGACTTTCTTGGCAACCAAACCGGCTGGGCTGCCAGGGAGCGGCCCGGGAGTAGCCCAGGGAGTGATACCCCCACCAGCCGCTGCCCCAGCCTGGCCCGGGGAGACACGTGGCTGGCTCGGCTGCCCACGAATGGCCCAGGGAGCAATGCACCCGCCAGCTGCCACCCCCACTGAGACTGCCGCCCGGACTGGCTCGGGGAGACGCATGGCCAGCTCGGCTGCCCAGGGAGCGATGCTGGCGCTGGCCACTGCCCCAGCCGGGACTGACGCCCAGGGGGCAGGAGGAGGAAGAAGGGGAGGAGGAGGGTGAGGAAGCCACCGCCGGGCCCCAGGAGGAGGCTCTCCTCTCCTACCATTGCTGCATCTCCCTCTTCCTTCCTGGCAGCTGGGACTCCGGCCTGCCTTCCTGGCCAGGGAGGCCAACGGTCGCGCTGGCTGAGGATCGCAGGGGCTAATCTCCCTTGGGCCACAGCTTGCGGGAGGGCTGGCCCGCTCAGCGGAGCCTCCTGCGGGCTGCTCCCAGGGGCTTCCCCGCGCAGCTCCACGGCCACATGCACCTTGGATGGGGCCAGCCCGGGAAAGGCACTTCCTGGCCGCGCTTCTCCCAGGGGCGGGGCACCCGGGCGCAGGGCCAATCAGGAGCATTGTGAGGTGGCAAGTCCACATGAGAGAGAGAGAGAAGGGAAGCGCAAGTGCCTCTCTGTCTCTCTATCTGCAAATGGCGGAGGCTCCGGAGCCGCCAGTGATGGCTCAAAGAGCTGCATGCAGCTCCAGAGCTGCGGGTTGCCGACCCGTGGTCTAACTATATAAAAGCAATCTTATAACACAAGGGTTGGAAGAGATCATGGAGTCCAACCTTCTGTCCAGTGCAGAAATCCATGACGTAACTTCTCCAACAGATAAAAGTCCAATTTCTGTTTAAGCACTTCCAACAAAGGAGAGCCCACTTCCCCTTAAGACAGTATGTTGAAGAGCTCTTATCATTTGGGTTTTTCCTGATACTGTACTGAAGTCTACTTCCATATAATCAAAATCCATTGTTTCTATTTGAGTCTTCTGTAACAACTCTGAAAGATTTTTCCCATGTCTTCTACATGACAGCGCATCAGATACTGGAAGAGTGCTCTCATATATCCCTGAAGTCTTCTTCTCTCCAGGCTAAACATGCTCAAAACTTCTAACTTGTTCCTTATGAATATTTCCTTACAGACCTCTATCAATCCACTGACTATTGCACATCAAAAGGGACATCCAGGTCAGACAAATATGAGATATTTTATCTGAAAAAAAACACCTCCCCACACTGAAAGCATCTGAGAATTCTATAATAGAACTGGGTAGAGCAAATGAGGATATGCAGCCCTTTCACATCTAAGCAGCACAGCAGGCTGAGAACTTTCAGGTGTTTTATGAATAGAAGGAAATAGCTTCTTTGCTGCTTCTTTGCATCAGAGGCCTTGAAATGGGCTATATGCTACATCTTATAGGATTTGAATGGGGCCTTACTCTACCTGTAGATTATCCCAAAGTACATTTTGTTTACATTAAAAAAAATCAGGTGCATTCTTTGAACAAAGAACTGCATTGCAAAACATAATCAGGTGTGTATAATCCAATTAATAAGGACGTTTTCACATCACTGGCCTAGCTTAACCTTTTTTTTATTCACTACAGCAACTTCATTGCATGAAGGAAGCATCTCTATCAAGTTTAATGGAGCCATAGGAGTATTTGTACCCATCACAGATTGGCACAAAGTCAACATGTGGAAGGGATTGACTTTCAAGGAAGTTTTCTTAATAATGTGGATTGTAAAACCTTTAAAGTGAACTCAGTTCCTGTTAATTTACAGAGGGGCATCCATGCAGTTTTCTTAGAAACAATATAAACATTCTCTTTCTCCTTTTTCTATATTTTGTAGTCCTTGATTTTCTAGGTAATCTATCCAAGAATTAACTTGGGCTGTTACTGCTTAGTTGCTAAAACTAGTGCAAATCAGTTCAGAAAGTTCTACCATCTTGTTGAAATATGAATATGCTGGTATCTCGATTCCCAAATAATTATGTACAAGATTATGGCCTGAGAGGGATAGATGGAAAAGGCTTCTTCCCACTGCTGAGGAGCCAGCCCCTTTTAAAAAAGCACTGCCTGCATTATTTCCATATTGGTACCTTGGGGCCATTAAATGGGAACTGAAATTGCTGACTATGGATCATTCCTCTGCTTTTGTCATTCATACTTCAAAACCAGGATTCCCTGTCTTGATGCTTGTAGCAAAGAAAAGGAGATCAATGTGTATTTTATTTTCTGTTTACCATAATGCTGGGAAAGATTGAGGGCAATAGAAGAAGAGGACGACAGAGAATGAGGTGGATGGATGGAGTTACTGAAGCAATAGGAGTGAGCTTAAATGGACTCCAGAAGATGGTAGAGGACAGGAAAACCTGGAGGAACATTGTCCATGGGGTCACGATGGGTCGGACACAACTTCGCAACTAACAACAACAACATAGATATATATTCAAATCTTCATTAGAAAAAGAGCAACAATGTAGATATAACTCACTTCTCTTAATAAAGCTGCAACCAAATGATAATGGGGAAAGCAGAGGAGGAAGGAAACAGACAGCCATTGCGAGCAGATGGGCATATCCTTAGCCTTAGTTTGATTTTGCTCTAAAGGCTTTCTCAGTATAATAGTAACCTGGTAACAAGAGCAGCAACCCTGAAAATAAAAGGGTTGAGTGTATTAGACACCATTTTAATCTATGTTTTCTCTGTGTGGGCTAGCACATAGACTTGCCGTTCCTGCATACCACACAAATTACATACAATCCCAGTAGAGTTATGGTTTCCTGCTCATCCTGCTGGATCAAAATAGATCAATCATCTTCCTGGCACAAGCTTTATGCAGTGCTGACAATGTTTGAGAAAGCAAAAAAGAAATATTGGCCTGTGCCAAATCCCAGGATTAGATCTAAAATAATTCTGGAGGTGGTGAAAACATAGATTTTATGTTATACAATTTTTGTGTTATCACTTTCAGGCTACTGTTCAATGTTTCAAACATTGTTTTGGTATTCCTATTCAGGTCTATTCAGAAGTTCCACTGTATTTAATGAGGTTAATTTACAAGCTTAAACCATCCTTCCAACAATTTTATTATATTGTTTTCATTGTTCATTTTGGTGTTTGGATTTTAGGGTGTGTGTGTATAAATCAAGATTGCATCAAAGGGAAATCTGGCTGTAAAGGATTTAGGAATCTATTGTCAAACTGTCCTCTGCCTGCTGCTGATAAACTCCAGACACAGAAGGAACAAGTGACCAGCAAACTTTAATGCAAAGAAAAGTTCAGCACTGGGAGTGAACTGCTCCCAACGCTTTACATAGACGTGCCCCGCCCACCAACCCCACCCCAATCAGCAAGCGAGCATCCGGTCTGTATGGATAAAAAGTATAGTTCAATGTCCGCTTTCCCCCCTCCAGATGCACCCACGTAGCCTCCGCTGTTCCAGCGGTTTTCTCAGGCAACCAGGCAGCACTCTGCCTGCTCCCCCCTGCGCCCAGCGGGAGGGAGAGGCAGCCAAGGTAATCCCCCCCTCGTCTGGCTTAGCTCAAATGCCCAGCCAGTGGTGGGGACATCTCCGGTGTCCGTTTCCTCAGAGGGAGGCACCTGTGGCATCTGGTGGCCATGCTGACTCCCAGCTGCTGGCCGGGAGCCAGGTCGACTCCCAGCTGATTCCCAGGAGCTGGGCTGACACGCAGAGGTTGGGCTGACTCCCAGCCGATCTTCGGGAGTCGGGCGGCGCATGGCGTTTCCACCAACTCCCAGCTGATGTGTGCATGCTGGGCCGACTCTCAGCTGGCTGTTGGGAGCCCGGCGGTGTGTAGCGGCCCTGCTGGTTCCCCACCGACATCTGGACACCGACCTGACTCCCAGCTGACTGTCGGGAGTCAGGCAGTGCTCATGGCCCCCATGTGGACGTTGGCTGGCTGCTGGCTGCATCCTCCCCATCTCCCAGCTTATGGCAAGCTCAGGGGCTTGACAGGCGGCCCCCTCTATCAGGGCCCCTCCTAGAAGGCAAAAAGAGACAGGTGAGCGTGCAACAACTCTATTGGCTCCTTCCGCAGCCCCACCTCCCAGTTTTCCAGGGTGCTGGCGATGGAAGGCCCGCACTAGTCACGGGGCATGGACGTCCTTCCTCTGCACCCACAATGCTTCCGAAAGAGGGTACCCCTTCCACTTAACTAAGTATTGGACCTGTTTGTGACAGATCCGGGAGTCCAGGATCTCCTGTATCTCATACTGGTCATCAGAGACTGGGCCCGGTAACTTGTTTACTCGCCCCTGTGGGGACCCTTTCACTAGTTTTAGCAGGCTCCCATGGAATACCGGGTGCATCTTCACAAGGGTCCGAGGCAGTCACAACCTTACTGTTAGTGGGTTAACGACCTGGACTACTTGGAAGGGCCCTATGTATTTGGGGCCCAGCTTCTTGCAGGGCACCCCCAACTGTAGGTATTTGGTGGACAGGTATACCCAATCACCCACCTGGAAGGGTTTGTGTTCTGCCCCTTTTTTATCGGCCTGAGCCTTTGTTTCCGCCTCTGTTTTTACTAATGGTTCCTTTACCGTTCCCCACAGGCCTTCCACACATGCCATCCACCCCTGGGGGGTACAGGGTAAGGGGGTCCCTTGGGGCCACTTGGGGATAGGGACGAAGTCCACCCCATGCACCACCCGAAAAGGAGCAAACCCTGTGCTGCTATGCACAGTGTTGTTGTAGGCCACTTCGGCGAATGGGAGCAAGTCAACCCAGTCTGTTTGCTGGTATGAGACGTAACATTGTAAGTAGCGCTCCACCATGGCGTTCACCCGCTCAGCCTCTCCGTTGGTGCTGGGGTGGTATGCCGAGCTGAGACCCTGGGATGACCCAATATATCTGATAAAGTCCTGCCAGAATCGTGCAGTAAACTGCACCCCCGATCCGATATAATACACCGGGGCACTCTATGGGGACGGTAAATATGATCAACGAACAACCTGACCAATTGCCGGACTGATGGTAGCCCCTTGCACGGGATAAAATGGGCCTGTTTGGAAAACAGGTCAATCACAGTCCAGATAACGGTGTACCCTCGGCTCTCCGGTAATTCTACGATAAAGTCCATGGCGATATCCTCCCATGGCCATGTTGGATCTGCTACTGTCTGAAATAAGCCCAAAAAGCTTTCCAATATGGGGCTTAGCAGTGGCACAGACGTGGCATCCTTTCACATAGGTCTCTATGTCCACCTTAATCCAAGGCCACCATAATTGACGCCGCACGAGGTGTAATATTTTCAGGAAGCTGAAATGGCCCGCCTGTTTGGCGTTGTGACACCGCTTGAGAACCACACGCCTCAGGACCTCTGGGATGTACAATTTGTTGCCTTTCCAGGCCAACCTGTCCCTCCGTGTCAGGAGGCCTGGGTGGTCCCTCAACCAGGGATCGCTCTGGACGGCCGTTTGTAGCTCCTGGTGCAGATCACCTGCCAACTGGTGAGGAATCGCTCAGGCCACACCCTGTTGGTAGGGAGGCATAATCGCTTGTGCAATCTCCTCCCGCCTGCTATGGTACTGGGGCATATGGGACAACGCGTCGGCCAAGAAATTCTTTCCTCCTGGTATGTACTTCAGGGTGAACTTGAATCGGCGGAAGTATTGGGCCACCGGACGTGCTTGGGCGACAGGCATCTCAGTGTCTGTAGAACTTCGAGGTTCTTGTGGTCCGTCTACACCTTGAACGGCTTTGTTGCCTCCTCCAGCAGATGCCTCTTTCTCTCAAACTGCCCATGCCCTCTCAGCAGTTGAAAACGTCTGCGACATGTACGCACATGGCTGCAACAGTCCTTGGCTGTTCCGGTGTAACAACACAGCCCCCACGGCTACATCACTGGCATCGGCCTGGACTACAAAAGGGCTTTCAGTATCCGGGTGGAGTAGGACCAGTTCCTTGGCAAATAGGGCTTTCAGGTCCTCAAGCAATTTCTGATAGGCCATAGTCCAATCCAGCGGTTGTCCAGGGCGTGGCTGACTCGCTGTGTGCTTTGTGTGCAGCAAGTCAGTCGGAAAGGGCTACCGCGGCAAAAGGGGATAAATTGCCTGTAAAAATTGACGAAGCCCAGAAAACTTTGTAGCTGGCGATGAGTGCGAGGTGCTTACCACTCCAACACTGGTCTCACCTTGTGTGGGTCCATCTCCAAGCCATCCCCTGATATTCGATACCCCAGGTAGTCCAGCCAGGCTCGGTGAAACTCGCATTTGGAGAGTTTCACAAAGAGGTGGGCGTCCAACAGTTTCTTCAGTACCTGCCTGACCAGGTGGACGTGTTCCTCCAAGGTGGTCATATATATGAGGATATCGTCCAAATACACAAGAACCCCGCGATATAAGTGTTCGTGCAACACCTGGTTAATAAGTTGCATAAACACCGCGGGGGGGCCTGCAGGCCAAAAGGCATTACCCGGAATTGATAGCTGCCGAGCGGGCAGTTAAAGGCCATCTTCCACTCATCACCACTCTTTATACAAACTCTGTAATAGGCCTCTCGCAGGTCCAATTTCGTGAACACACACCCCGTACCCAGATGGGCCAGGAGGTCTTTCATCAATGGGAGCGGGTATAGGTGCTCTACACAAACTGTGTTAATCCCACGGAAATCCACACAGAGCCGAAGGGAACTGTCTTTTTCCTCCTTAAACAGGACTGGGGCGGCTATTCGTGACCGAGCTGGTTGGATGAACCCCCGGGCCAGGTTCTGGTTGATATAACGACGTAACTCCTCCAGCTCCCTGGGCATCATAGCGTACATCCGGGGTTTGGGCAACTTGGCTCCTGGTATGATATCAATTGCACAATCAGTGGCGCGGTGTGGTGGCAGGATGTTGCACTCTTGCTCACTGAAGACTGCTGAAAGATCGCTGTACACTTTTGAGAAGGGGGTGTCCTCCCAGGGTTCCATCAACTCTGCCTCCCTTTCCTTGCACTCTGCCCCCATTTCCCCAGAACTCTGACCAGGGGCTTGGGGACCCACCCCGATACATAGTCTCCAGTATCCCCCTTCCCACCATATCATAGGGCCCCATTTGTCTAGCCAGGCCAAGCCCAAAATCACTGCCTCAGTCATAGACCGGACAACTATGAATCGGAGTATTTCCCAATGAGTGCCCAGCCGGACAGGTTCCGTTATGAGTGTTGCTGGTGCCCCTCCCAACAGAGACCCATCTACTTGCTTGAACCGGATAGGGTGAGCCAGCCATTGCACTCTGAGCCTACTCTCCACTTGCTCATCAGGCACCGGGTGCACCCAGAATCAATGAGGGCTTGATAACCCCTTCGTTGCCCTGTCTGTGGATTAGTCAGTGTAATAGGTAGGATGAAAGGCGTTATTGGCTCACTTACATAGGATGATTGGCTACATC
Source organism: Bothrops alternatus (assembly GCA_034064705.1). NCBI lineage: Eukaryota > Metazoa > Chordata > Lepidosauria > Squamata > Viperidae > Bothrops > Bothrops alternatus. Next base: position 2,670,592 of record JARGCV010000166.1, read on the forward strand.
ATCCTCGTTGTTGTCAACTGCCACATGGTATCTCATCGTGGCTGTGGCCTCCTCCTGCTCCACTGGGAGCAACCATCGAGGCGTGGGCCCCTCCGGCTGCTGCGTGGCCCTTAGCCTGTCGGGCGTCCTTTTCGTGTTTTCAAGGGGTTGAGGAGGGAACCTGTGGGCTCGGGGCCGGGCAGTCCACTGCTCTGTGGCCCGGCTGATTACACCGAAAACATCAGATGGGCCCTCTGGTGGAAGGCCCAGAGGATTCCAAGCCAGCCAGTTGGACCTTTTGCCCCTCTTCCTGTGGCCTATCCACCAACCTTCATGCTATGGCCGGCTCCTCTCCCCTCCTTCGGAACTCCTGTAGATAGGTGTCCAGGTCTATGACCACCTGGAACCACTCTTGAAGACGACTGGGAACCCTCTGAAACACACAAGCTTGGCGCAACTCCTGGTCCAGACCTGCCCGGAAATGGTGGACAAGGAGGCATTCTGGCCAGGAGCGCAGCCACCCCACCACCTGTCGAAAGTCACGGATGTAATCAGTTGCAGACCAACCACGCTGCCACAGTGCCAGCATCTCCGCCTCAGCCTGCTGGATCCGGGAGGTGTCCTCAAAATGGGAGCGCAATGCGTCCAGGAAAAGCCCAGTGTCAGCCAGCTCTTGAGCATGGTTGCTATACAGATCTGCCCATGCCGCTGCCTCACCCTGCAGTCCCGCCGTAACTGCCACCACCATGGCCCACTGGGACGGGTAAAGATGAGCATACTGGTTCAGGTGGCTTATTACATGGCTCAAGAACATCGCCAGGCGGTCCAGATGTCCATCGAATGTGACAGAGCCCCATAAGTTGATCCGGTCCTCGTACTGTGTCGGCCATATGCAGTGAGCCCTGGGTGCCGAAACCCACACCCTGCTGGTCGGAACCCCTCCCAGCAGGCAATACCCATGATTCGGGTGCCGACTGGCCTGTCCACGCAAAATGGGACTGCACCTGCGGTGCACCCAGATTAGACCCCCCTACTGTGGAGGCTTCTGGAATAGGAGGACTCCGCAGTTGTGGGCTAGCCAGACGGAACTAGCCCGAGTCAGGATATCTGGCTGGTGCTGCTGTCTGACGCCACGAAGTGTCCTCTCCTGTAGCTGTCCATCTTGGCCATGAGGGGTTGTCCTGGTATCCTATCTCCCCGAACCGGTCCCTCAAAACATCCATTGTATATTGTCCGGGAGCGGGTGGAATAGCTCCACTCCTCCTCATCCTCTCCCGTCAGCTGCCTCTCCCTCCAATCCATCAAAGGGACCCTGAGCCCCGGTGTAGTTACCCGTCCAGGCTCCAGATTGGCCAATGCAGGGCTGTGCCACCATTCCCCTGATGCTGCAGGAGCCACAGCCCCCTGGGTCTCACCTGCGGGGCTGCAGGCCATGATTCAACCACCTTGGGCCTGACTACTGACTGCACCTCCTGGCTGTCAGGTTCAGGCTCTGTTGCTCCAGTCTAGTCGGTCTCATCTGCCACCAGAGGAGCCTCCTGTCTGCCCTCTGCCATCTCAGTAAAAGTAAAAAAAGATAGGCAATAAGAGGGGAACAGGGAAATAAGGAGTGCTGACTTACTGTCAAACTGTCCTCTGCCTGCTGCCGATAAACTCCAGACACAGAAGGAACAAGTGACCAGAAAACTTTAATGCAAAGAAAAAGTCAGCACTGGGAGTGAACTGCTCCCAGTGCTTTACATAGATGTGCCCCGCCTACCAACCCCACCCCAATCAGCAAGCCAGCATCCGGTCTGTATGGATAAAAAGCATAGTTCAATGTCCGCTTCCCCCCTCCAGACGCACCCACACAGCCTCCGCTGTTCCAGCTGTTCTCTCAGGCAACCAGGCAGCACTCTGCCTCCCCCCCTGTGCCTGGCTGGAGGGAGAGGCAGCCAAAGTGAAGCATAATCCCCCCCTCATCCGGCTGGCTTAGCTCAAATGCCCAGCTGGCAGTGGGGATGTCTCCGGTGTCCGTTTCCTCTGAGGGAGGCACCTGTGGCATCTGGTGGCCATGCCGACTCCCAGCTGCTGGCTGGGAGCCATGCCGACTCCCCACTGATTCCCAGGAGCCGGGCCGACACTTGGAGGCTGGGCTGACTCCCAGCCGATCTTCGGGAGTCGGGTAGCGTATGGTGTTTCCACTGACTCCCAGCTGATGTGCACACGCTGGGCCGACTCTCAGCTGGCTGTCGGGAGTCAGGCGGTGCTCATGACCCCCTTGCGGATGTCGGCTGGCTGCTGGCTGCGTCCTCCCCGTCTCCCGGCTCATGGCAAGCCCAGGTAATATAGTAAAGTAATATAGAAAATCTATTTGAATAGTTTATTTGTAAATGCAATAGATCAGTTTAGAGTTCCTACCTGAGGCACAAATATTATCCAGGCTCAAATTATTGTACTTCAGATACATTATCAAAAGACCTATTCTTTTGAGAAGGCTTTAATGATGGAAGAGAGGGAAGGAAAGAGAAGAAGATGACCAACAGCAAGGTGGACTTAGTTACAATGGTGATCAGTGCACCATTGGAAGACTTGAGAAATTAGATTAGAGACAAAGAAGGTCCAACGCCAGCAGGATTCTAACTCCATGAAGCACCAGCTCACCTCCCCACCAAAGTGGTACCTATTTATCTACTCATATATAACATGCTTTCGAACTGCTAAGTAGGTAGAAATTGAGGCGAGTACCAGGAGTTCATCCCGCCATTTAGTGCTAGAACTTGAACTGCTGGAGCAAAGATCTTCTGCAGTACCATGAAAACACTGAGACACCATGCCTCTTCATAAGTAGATAGTTCTGTGATTCTCCATCCACTGGCATTTCTGCACACCTCTCTTATTTGGAGGGGAGGCTGCAGGGAGAATCAACTACAAAGGAGAGAGAGAAGAAAATAAAATAAGTGAAGGAGAAAGAATGACCCAGGGTCTCTCTTTATTTACAATTGTGATCAATGTCAGGATTTAGAAGCCCCCTCCTATTGTCAGGACCATACTTGAGGGAGTACTCACCAAAGTGGATAACTCCATCTTATATCAGTGGTCTCTGGTCATATTGTGCTCCTCTTAATATTTCTTGACATTATGGGAAATTAAGTAATGGCTCCAAGTCATCTGGGTGACAGCTCTAGGAAAGCTGCCAGTGCAGTGCTAAATGTACCCATGGTTTTGTTGATCTCTACAACTACAACATTCTCCATGCCAATGCTGTGCTTGCAAATCAGCCTTCCTACATCTGGTGCCTTCCAGGTATATTAAATTATAAGTCTCAGAATTCCAGTTGGCATAGCCAATAATGGGGAGTCCATCAGAAGAGAGATAGGTTGGATAAAGAAGTTGTAGTGCAGAAATGACCATGGCAAATGTGAAATAAGCTGTACCTTTGAAAGATCCAAACTGTACCTTTGTTTTCTTTAATTTCAAAGGAATGTATTAAATTTACAAAAAAGTTAGTTTATAAGCTTAACATTGCTTATTATTTACAATGCAATTTTTAAAAACTCCATCACTTTTTAAAATCAGGAAGCAGGTGATGGTACTAATTACGGAAGGACTGGCAGGCAGCCAGTAGTTAATATGAGTGGACATCAGTTGCAACATTGTCATGGTTGGTAATAAAACAGGCAGTAAAAATAAATAAATAAAATAAAATTGCAAATACTATTTCACCCACGGGTTTGTCACCATCTACTTGTTTTTCCCTTTAATCTGATACTTTCAAAACATTAATCATGTTGAATGACACAGATAGCAAGCAAATGAGTTTGGAAATACACCACCAGTTTGGTGACATTGCTTTGTGAACTGCACCAATTGCATTGGACATGTCTGATGCTTGCACTTGGAGGGATCCTTTTAATTATAAGCCTACTTTCACATTCATTTTACTTAACTATTAGAACAGAGATTTCAAAAAAATTACCAATAATCAGTGGAATTCATTGCACTTTTCTTTTTTAAAAAAACACATTGGTTTGCGGTAAAAGGAAATTATAACAATTGCATAGCTGTGATTAAAAAGCCCAAAAAGCTTTAACAAACAATACTGGAAGAAACCAGAATTACCATCTATTGAAGAATGGAGTTTGAAAGTCATAAATATGGCAGAAATGGCTAAAATATCTGCATATTTGAAGGATCATTCAAATGAAAAATATATGTTGGACTGGAAAAAATGGATAGACTACATACAAGAGAAACATCAATCAAAGAAAATGTATCTTGCTTATAGTTAAATCTTGATATACCGAGTGAAGAATGTTTACAAGTTTAAAATGATTGTATTAAGTTGAGTAGCATTCAACTTGAATTTTTCCTTTGTTTACACTTACAAATATATACTTAATAAAAAATTAAAAAAAAACCTTGTCAGAGCTGCAGATGCCCCTTGGTTTAGCATGAAGTTGTTTATTGTTCCATAGAAATTATCCTTAATGACACTGAACTGATTACTTACTTATGCCTATGGTGGTTATATGTTGTATCAGCAATCACAGAGTGGAAAATGCAGTGTTGATCCTGGCTTCTGAGAGCATCCTAAGTGACTTTCATATCTCAAATCATAGATCACCACAAGCATTGCCCATATGGGAAAGAAATCTACTTTAGGCAGCTATTCAGTAGTACTGTTCTCCAGCTAGTGAGAATTGCTGACATTTCGCATTAATCAGGGAGTAGACGTTTAAAGCTTTGCTGCTGGATTGTGAAATCAAATTCTCATTAAGCCAGGTTAACAAAATTGCTCCGATAAATATCTCTTTTATAAAATAATGTAATTATTAAGAATTCATCATGCTGAGGGTGATCTCAGGAAGGAAGCCCATATCTGCAGAATGAAAATCAGAGGCAAAGTAATGATATTTATTCTTCTGTTCTTTGTAGCCAATTTTATACCAGTTTGTTTTCTCTACAGATCCTAACAGATAGATTCTGATCCTACTTGCTTTGTGCCTGATGTACTATATTTCTTCAATAAACTGGACAGGGGTGAATCAAAATTACCAGTAGTAAGATAATGTATTGAATATTATGAAGAAGTCTCACACCTTTTGTATGCACTTTAACAAACATAAAAAAAAGATCGAACTTGGGCTGTGATGCTCCATTTACTATCTTATCAATACTGACACACAGAAACCCCACTGATGCCATTAACTTGGATTCAAATATTTACCTACAAATCTCTGGCATGTCCAGTTTTTGAAGCTGCAGCATATCTGGTGGAAAAGCAAGGATAACAAAGGCCATTTTCCTGTCTATCACCAAAAAGATATATAAGGGCAGCCTTTTCCCTCCAAATAAAGATCCCTTCCAAAGATCATAGGGTTGCACTTTTGATAATTTCCTTAGATTAATTGATGTAAATCCTCTATTAATTAATATTGTTAATTACTAGAGTCATTTTTGGTGAGATGGGCAGCATACAAGTTTAATAAATAAATATGTTATTCCACATTTTTCATACAAAGCTGTGGTAAAAAAAACCCTTTTACACTGCATATACAATCCTATATTCCAGTTATAATTATAGTAGGGCTCTAGGATATAGTACAATTATTCAGAATTTCTTATCTCTGCTTATTATCCTAATTATCGCATACATGGCAGAATTGAATAGCACACGTGAATGTGCTATTAACAGAACTGCAATGGCTAATTTTATGACATAGTTGGTAGCAATGCAGAATTAAACCAGGTTTTTCTACAAGATTCTGGGTTAGCAAGGAGGAAATTCATTAGTTTGAGCTTGAGGATAATTGATATTGGAGTTTGGGTGAAGTTCAGAGTGGGAATGGAAGTGAAAACGTCCTTTCATTCTCAACTCTTAATTCGCCTGAATTCACAGTCAGCCATTTTGCTGACAAATTTTCATCTCTTGAACTGCTATAAATACAGGTTTTTTTTCATATCTTGAACTGCTCTAGGAAAATAAATACAGTGAGGAGGAATGTCATGAAAATCATTTTCCCAAACATTAGATAATGTGGGTTATGATCCTCAGTTATTATTATGTGCTATCATGGCTTTTTTTATCATAGAACACCCAGAACGGAGTTCCGGCACCTTTTTTGGATGGAACCTTGTAGGGTAGGCAAGGTGGGTTGTATGATGTGTGTGAGTTCCGGCACTTTTTTTTTTTTAAGAAAAAAAGCACTGTGTGCTATTAATTTGGTATTAATTCTTAGTGACCACATAGATTTTCTCCATCATGATCTTTCTCTAATCTGGTCCTTCAGGATTTCAGATCATCAGTTATCCTACCAATTAATTCGGTTACTGATCTTAAATTGGCCATTGCTGAAGAAAGAACTTTGAGTGGGAACTTCACTGAAAATAGTGTATTGTAACTTAACAAAAAGATTGTCCTTATTTTAGGTCAGAATATGGCATTGTGATTTGGTCTTTTGTTTCATTTTGGGGTTTTTTGTGTGTGTGTGTGTCACTAAGGTATTAATTAACTCTGCAATGCTAAAATAACTCTGCCATCACAGATTGATCACTTTTGCCATGCAGTGTTAATTACTGATGCTTTGTTGAATTGTCGCATTGTGCTTTTTACATTCCATTGTCATTTAACTCCAGCTATTATCTCACCCTGCTACTGCAGGCACGCAATACAGCAATACACGTACTGTTTATCTCTGTGTTTATACACCAAAAAACCCCTGAGGATTGCATTTGAGACATTTTATGCCAAGGCTTCAAGTCTGTGAAAGCTGATGACATAATTATAATGAAAAAAAAAGTCTTTAAGGTGCTACAAAATTTTTGTTGTTCAAAAAACCTATCTAAGCTTGTAGTTGTATTGCTGGATTTCATTTTTAATTAGGCTTTGGAAATGACTTTCTTATGTCTTCCTTAATGTAAATTAGTTTTATTAGAGTTTTATAGTTCTGACTCATAGATCTATAGCAAGGAATGCATATATCTACCTACTTGCTTTATACCATGGATATATTTTTAAAACCCCCAAGCCAAGACTATTGCACCCTTTTTAGTTATTTATATTTTTTGTCTATATATGGAAATGCTGCATAGACTCAGGGATCCATCTGGAACATGATCCTGAATCTGACAGTTCTGAATTATGAACAGGATTTTATTAGAGTTCAATCTGTGCAAACTCCCAAAATTTAAATGACTTTGATCTTACTTTATTCAGAATGACATATTGCCTGCCAGAATCAGGATCTCACTGAGGAGTCTTAAAATAATTTATTGTTAAATTATTAGCAAAGTATACAAATCACTCATACAGTCTTTCTGATTTATTTTTTTTAATGAAACTTTGTTTCCCATAATACTGTAGCATATTTTCCATAATAGGATGTAAATAGAGTAGACTTCTTTAATTTCTGATACTCTTTTATCTTCTTTTCCTTGCCTTTTCATCAACAGTTAAAATTGTGTATTATTACAATTGTTGGAGCTCCAGTCAGGCAGACATAGCACTGGGGTAACATATTGTTTCCACCCTTGTAAATGTGTCATTAGAAAGAAGATGGAAAAGCTTTCTAAACCCTTTACCACCAGAAATCATAGAAGGCAACTTTATTTTCTTCTGTCTGACATAGTTTCTGTCTTCTCTCTTGTTGTGTCCATGTATCTGTGGGTGTATGCACTAGGAAACATGAGTGTGTACACTGTTCTGTAGGTCATGTGACCAGGAGGGAAAAGGGAGGGGGACTTAAAATGGAGAAATCAACAGTACTTCAACTTATGTACCACCAAATCATTTTCTAATCCTAGTGATCACATAGATTTTTCTCCATGAAAATCTCCAATGAATTGCCCAGTTATCTCTTCCACTGGATATATTAAGGATCTTTCTCCCTGAATTGCTCTTCTCCAGCCTATTCTGGCTCATTTTTTAAAACATAATATTTCTTTTGCTGGCACCAAATTTAATCCCATTTTTGGAGAGTTATTTTGCTGATGAGTAGATAGATATAAATAGATAAATTCCGTAATCCTTTTATATAATTTATATATAACATCCTATTGGGTTAGAAAAAATAAAATGGTGAAAACTGTTATTTGGAAAAAATTTAGATCCATCTTGAATTTTATTTCATTTCATTTTTGGCTGACCTTCATGCAATGAGGCTATTCACCATAACTAATGGATATTTTGAAGTCTACCTCATACTCAAGTAAATGGTACACTGGGTATAGCACAAATTTGCCACTGGAAAAGGCAATATACAGAAATCAGTGGGAAATCTTTCCAACCATCCAATACTTTACTCTTATCTTGAAAAGGCCATTTTTGAACAAACGTCTGGTGTGAAACTGAGGAATTACAGTTTATAAAGAACTTCAATATTAAATTCAGATAATCAATTTTTGTCCCACTAATGTTGTTGCTAGTTTATCAGTGTTAGAATATTTGTGTCATCTTTCAACTTGGTTTGTGAATTATCACTCTGCTTAATTATATAATCACTATAATGTACTTCACAAGATCTGGGGTTTTTTCATTTCATTTTCCTTAGCTTCTTTATATCGTTTAGTACCCCACAATTATGCATATATTTCCTTGGCAACTCAGAATAGCTCCAAGTATCTTATGAAATATATAAATGTGTATGTGATCAGTTGAAAAATAATTAAATAAATTTTGAGAACATTTGGGGGCAGGTATATACAAGATGTGGGAGTAACCAGTGTCCAAAGTATGTGAGACCCCAAATTTGTTGTTCCATTTTTTTAGACACATTTTCCTTTCTCTCTCCTAAAGTTTGTTTGGCTTTCCTTGTTAATGCATTCTTGGACTATGTTAGAGACAAGGTCAGGGTGCAACAAGACTCTCTGTTGGTTTTGTTGCAATATCTAAGGCTACTGTTGTGTTGATTCCCATGTGGATGTGACATTCCACAAAACAACATGGTCCCTTTAATGCAGAATTCTGCTCTGGGCCCATTTTACAAGTTCATTTTTTATCAATTCAAATTTTCTTATCTGGAATTAGCCATATACAAGCCAGTAGCTGCAGAAATTCTTTTAGTCAGGCTTCCATAGGATGGAAGCAGGAGCACAAAACCAGGGTAAAACCATCAAGATTTTTGTGTGTGTGTATCTTCAAGTCAGTGTTTAGATCCTGGTGATTGCCTGGACTCCTGCAGTTTCCCTGGCAAGATTTTCAGAAATGGTTTGCTGTTGCCTGCTTCCTAGGGCTGAGAGAGAGTCACAGGCCCAAGGTCACCCACCTGGCTTTTGTGCACAAGGCAGGGTATCACAGTCTACTGAATTCTTATCCACTATCTTAACCACTACACCAAACTTACAGAACTTAGAATGCTTACCAATTCATAAATGTATTATATAGGCAGGATGCTGATGCTGACAAAGCCTAGACTCTTGTATACAGTACCGGTATATCAATGAAGGAGAATAGAGGGGTCCTTTGTGCTTGATACTCTCTGAGCTTGCTTGTTTTCTGGCAGATGTTTCATTACCTTAACTACGTAACATGAGCACTGATGATGTTACCTAGTTAGGGTAATGAAATATCTGCAAGTAAACAAGCAAGCTCAGAGATCACCAAGGCCCCTCTTGTATATATGCTGTACATATAGAAGATATGTCACATATAGTTGAAAGAAATCAGAATATGAAGTTAGTAATGTCACAATGGTGTGGAGGGTTCCCTCATCTCAATTCCCTCCTTTAACCATCCCAAAGACATGAACTGTACTGTATCTGCTGGCGCGCATATATCTTGATGAATGGAGGTGTATGGAATGTTGAAATACCAAAATGGACTTTGCCAGAGTACAGCTCAAGTGGTGCCTATCCCAGGAACATAAGTCTAGCAACCACAGGGACAACTGAGCATCCAACATGAAGGGTTTCTTAAGTTCATCATTATTTTACATACAGTGCTTGTCCATTTGAATTGCATTAACATGAAGAGCATTGCATCAGTTTGAACTGGTTTTGTCAATTGGTGAGTAAGCCGGAGAATTGCAGTTCTTGCTATGACAAATAGGTATATAATTTTCCTCTGGATTGAAAGATGTGGCATACTGTGAAAATTATCTTTTCACCATCACTTAGAACTAGGGTATAAATCATGTGCATAGAAGCCTCTGACAAGCTCCCATCCAAAGTATTTTGGACACTTTTCTTGATCAGCTGTCAGCCATGACTGATGCTCCAAAAGGCTGACATCCAATGAGATGCCAAGCTGTCTGCATTTCATTAAGACATCCTCTGGGAGTAATGCTGAAGGCTGCTCAGCTTGCCAAAAGCGTACATTGCTTCAACATATTTTATTGGGCAATGTTCTTAAAAGCCACGTGAAGCAGTCGCTGTGAAGTGATTAATTTCACTTTCTCATATAGGTGTCATAATGCAGCTATCATAATGGTTTTCTTTATTTTCTCCTTGGGTTTCAAAAGTGATAATGGGATGGAGGAGAGGAATGGATATCCAGATGAGCTAGCTTGCTGCAGAACCCAAATCTGAGCTGCAGAAAGAGAAGACCAAGAATTTTAAGGAGTTCACACTGAAGAAGGAAAGCCATGTTAATCCATGGTAATAAAAAAAAAGAATCAGAAAAAAAATCTGGTTTTTCAAAGGAACAAAACCTATTGTAGTGCATATGCCTTACAATAGAATTTGTTAGCTGGAAAAGATTTAAGCAAATTCCTCCAGATTTTAAATGATTGCATCTAAAGAAGAAGAAAGTTGCTCAGACTTTCCCAGACATAAAATTCTACATCGGCAGCAGGAAAATCAATGCCTGTCATTTCCTCCCTCCCACGGGCATGGTGCCATCTGCTTGAAAATGTTTTTTTTTGATGCAGACACACATTGCTATGTTGGTCCCAAAAAAACAAATGTTACATTCACTTCTCCACCACGGTGTACTGAATTTCCTTTTGAATTCCAGTAGTAATGGCTAATGTTTGATCTAGATGTATCATTAGATGAAGAATCTATGGCAGTGATGGCGAACCTTTTAGAGACTGAGTGCCCCAAAACCACCACCACTCTCCCCCCACTCCTGCTCCATTCCTTGCCCCACCCGCAGAGCTACCCACCACCTCCATGGCCTGCCGCAGATCGCCCAGGTGGCTCTGCAGCACCATGGCGACCACATCCTCCACCCATGCTCTGCAGCATCATCAGTGTGCAATGAGGCATGAGGGCGGAGTCTTGTCCCTGCTGCCCAGTTGCCATGTCCTTGGCTGTGCTGCTCCATGTGGGACTCTCCTCGGGTGGGGGGGGCTGCTGGTGAGGGAGCTGTGGGGGAAGGCGGGGCTGGGGCGATGGTGTCCGTGCCCACAGAGATGGCTCCAAGTGCCACCTCTGGCATGCGTGCCATACGTTCGCCATCACTGATCTATGGGAATGTGTGTGTTTGTATTCATGTCCCCTACCTGCAGGACAAACTTGGCCTGGCAACCAGGTTTTTTTATAACATTCTCATGGCACTGTCTTCATCACATGAGGCAGCTTAAAGTTGTCTTTAGCTATTCCAGTTTTAAGTAATGTTTTCCTTTTTCTTCAAACCCCACTTACTGTATGCTGTGGATAGAATCAAACAGGCTTCATCAATGTGTGGTTGCAGTCAGGAGTGGCATCTGCCCAAATCTTACTGGCCAATTTAGGCTGGTGCAGGTACACTTCCTTGTTCCTTGTTTTGGCCATTGAGAGTTGCCGTCCGTGGCCATCAGCCATGTACTGTATAATATCAGACTGTCCTGCTGTAAAGTGCTTGTTAGATCTGATGCAGGTACCTTTTAAACATTGCATCAGTGCTCTTTTGAAAGAGCATTAAACCTATTTTCTAAACATGGGTTGAACACTCTTTTGACTAAGTTCAACACCTGTGCTGACAGATTGATTTAAACTATGGATAATCATCATCATCCTCCAAACATCCTCTCTAACCAGGGCTTTTTTTCCTCATAGAACGCTCAGAACAGAGTTCCGGCACCTTTTTTGGATGGAACCTTGTAGGGTAGGCAAGGCGGGTTGTATGACGTGTGTGAGTTCCAGCACTTTTTTTTTTTTAAGAAAAGAAGCACTGTCTCTAACAATGCTTTGAGCTCTGAGCACGTAGTGGTTATAAGCAGTGTCCTGAAAATAACGGGAAGCAAGCTTCCTATCATCTTCTCAGCTGTCCTTACCACTCTCTGTATGGACCTTCTATCTGAGGCACTGCTGCCACCAAACCAAACAATGATGCAGTTTGTTAAGACTCTCTCAATCGTGCCTCTGTAAAATGTGGCCAGGACAGAAGGAGAAAAAATATGTGCTCTCCTCATCTGATGCAGGAAATGCAGACACTGGTTTGCATGTTGGAGGAGCCCTTAGTGCAGGGGTCTTCAAACTCAACCCTTTTATGACTCATGGACTTCAACTCCCAGAATTCCTCAGCCAGGCATGCTGGCTGAGGAATTCTGGGAGTTGAAGTCCATGAGTCATAAAAGGGCCGAGTTTGAAGACCCCTGCCTTAGTGGCTTAATGGTTAGAGGAAGAAACTCAGGAAGGACCCATCGTAATTGATTGGGTAGTTAAAAGTGGTGGTGGGAAGTTTGCATCTTCAGACTTGCAAGATTCTGTTAATCTGGCCATACAATAAAGTAGAATGAGCTCATCTAGTGTTTACCTGGGAAGACTGGCAAGGTCTAGCCCAGCGGTTCTCAACCTTTTCCGGGGCTCGACCCCAGCCAGCACCGCGCTTGCACGGCACGACAGGCGCATCGCGCATGCGCGGCGCGATGGCCCACATCGCAAAGGGGAAAAAAATGGCGGACCAAAAAAAAATGGCCGAGCAAAAAAAAAAATGGCGGACTGCGGTGTTTGACGACCCCCGTGAAATGGTCGTTCGAAAGAGTTCCTCTAAACTTGCCACTGAATAGCACTTTTTAATATGACAGAAGGGGAATATGAACAAAAACCAGTGTGGTACTGAATTCAAATATCCTTATATTTGAGAGCTTGTTTCCTTTTTTGTCTTTTTTGCAATGTATAAAATTTTGAGTAAAAGTTAAAGAGAAAAGGCAATAGAAATCATTGTACTCCCCCTTAATTATACCTTAAAAATACTACTGCAAGTGTTGATGTGCTCAAAGCAAATCTTCAATTATTTTCCAGTGGTGAGCAGATAGAATTTTCACAGAGGTGGGGAGGTGGAAGCATAGGTGGACCATTACAATTGGTTAGGTACACATTAAGAATCTTTTAATGTTCAAGAAAAGAAATGGATAAAGATAAGAAAAATTTCTTTCTTTAAACTTCTAGTGGAATTTGCTCTCTTCCCAATTTCCATTGGTACCTCTTTAATTTGCCTTCCACATTCACAAACAAAAGAGGAATGAACAATCTGGCACAGCACTATTTAATACAGCAGGTGTCATCCTATGAACTGGTTATATAATAAATTTAATTCTAATTCCCTTCACACTTCAATCAAATTAAAGCAAAAGACTCTTCCTAATTCTTTGCCCTGACCCTGACTATTTTTAGAACATGGCTGCTGACATACTACTGAAAGGGCAGTAATGTGGCCTAACCATTATTGTAACACATAGTAAAGGCCAATATTGTCTGAATCAAATCACCTTCTCTCTAAGGTCTGGCAGTTATTTCATCAGCTATAATATCTGATTTGTCATGTCAAAAATCACACAGTCTCTCTCTAAACTATGATATTCTAAACTATGATATTCTACACGTTATTTTTTTACAGAATCATTTCTTTTTTAAATCAAAAATGTATGTTTCAGTAATCACAGCATGTAATAGAACTGGTTCAAATGAGAAATCTAATATTTTTTTAGGTTAAGTCTAGAGAAAAATCTTTCTGAACAAAACAGGAACAAGGCATATCTCTAGACCAGTAACACACCAGCCTAGGTTTCAGAAGCCTCTAATGGGGACAGCCATGGGTGGGCCAAATCACAAAACACCAAGAACTTCACAGGGTTAAAAAAAATAATCAAGATGGTGGCTGTCACCATGCCAAGTTCCCCCCTCATTATGTGCATTGCATATGCAACAAATGTGATAAAGATAGGGTGTTGATTGCATAGTTTCAGCTTTCATCTTGACTTTTTTTGAACAATCTTGAGGATGACTGTACCCTCCAAGATTGCAGTGCCAAACGCATGTCTGAAACACTGATTTTGTGAAAATTATGATGCAGATAAATACTTTTAAACTTTTGCCAGATGGAAGGTATCCATTGCAGCAAAATGTCTTACTCCTCAAGAAGCCCCCAAATATAATTTTTCTTCCTTCCTGATAGAAGGAATATAGATGATCACCATCTATATTCCTTACGACTGTAAGACAACAGTTTTTAAAAATAGAGGTAACACAGAAAAAGTGCCTGCTTTTAGATTTAACATAGGATGCATTTTTAGAATCTGGATAAGATAAAATTCATAGAAATATGACTTGTTTGAAGGAGTCTGGTGAATGATAGGGAAAAAATGATGGTCACATGCAAAAGCCCATATGATGGGAATCTCTTTGAAACGTGTAATGGGTACCTTGAGAAAAAGTGCCAGCTTTAGGGTCCAAAATCAGGGCTTTTTTTCTCATGGAACGCCCAGAACGGAGTTCCGGCACCTTTTTTGGATGGAAACTTGTAGGGTAGGCAAGGTGGATTGTATGACGTGTGTGAGTTCCGGCACTTTTTTTTTTTTTGAAAAAAGCACTGTCCAAAATAATAGGAGATTTGGAGGCTTCTCCAATGCCCTAGAACAGGGGTTTTTCAACCTTTTCACCCACTGTACCACTTTTAGGATACGGCAACACCCGAGTACCACCAGTCGCCTAGCAAGGTGTCAAAAACTTGACCAAAAAAAGAGGAAAAAAATGATGAAGTACAGGTAGTCCTCAACTTACAACAGTTCACTTAGTGACTGTTTGAAGTTACAATGGCACTGAAAAAAGTGACCCCCCAAGCCACAGCCGAGCAAGACACCTGCCTTGCCGCCTGGCGGTGCTCTTCCTCCTGTCCGAGGTTTTCATTCTTGTGAGCATTTCTGTTGAGAATTGGCAGCGGGGATGGGGTGGGGGGTATTTGGTTTTTATTCCCCCTGCCTGCTGGGTGGTTGCAACAGGTTTTGGTCACTTCACATGACCCTGGGACACTGTGACCGTCATAAATATGAATCAGTTGCCAAGCATCTGAATGGAAATCACAAGAGCCTGGAGAGGCTGATCGGCGCTTCTTCTGGGCTCAGCATAAGCGCCAGGATCAGCGCTGAGCTCCAGCCATCTCTCGTTCAGGCTTGTGTGGTGCTGCCACCGGTTCAGCTCGTTCCCCTCCCCTGCTACCACTTTTCTAGGATGGTCGCATACCACCTGCCAGGTGCCAATGTACCTGCCAGGTGCCAATGTACCTGTACCACTGGTTGAAAAGCCTTGCCCTAGAATAACATTTGAGATGCTTTCCTGCAAGATAGAAATTAAAACTATGCATTCAGAATCATAGAATCTGAACTGAATATTAAAGATTAAAATTAAAGATTTATCTTGGGGGAAAAAACACACCTAGAAACAAAAATCACCAGATAATAAAATTCTATTTAGGAAAATGATCCATTTCCTTGATTTACTATTGAATGACATGGAACAATGACACCAGCTAAACTCGGTCAGCCTCAGGCACACTCAAAATGTTGTTGTTGGTGGGTGGGGGAACTGTAGCCTTTTCCCTTTTGTGTCTTTACTTGCCCAAAGTCTGCTTCAGCCTGCTCCTCTCCTTACATACCCTTAAATTTTTGAAGCCCAATGCAGCTGCATACACTGCAACTCCCCCCTCCCAAACTGGCCTTATTGCGTAAGATGATAAGAAACTAATGAATATATAAAGGAGGCTGTTCTTTTCTGCTCCTTCTTGATGAGAAAGTTCTGGAATAAAGAAAGCTTCCATCTCAGACACTCATCAGCCAAGAGCAGGATGAAATATTAAAATGTGTGCCAGTGAATAATATAATGGATACCTTGAATGTTTTCATTATGATAGACAGACTAGACAGATTTTAGTGACAGTATCATGGAAGACAGGAAAGCTGAGAAAAGGAGCTTCATTCAGAAAAGGACATATCAGGCCTCTCTATGTGGTAATTAAAATTCAACAACCCCTCTCAAGTATCTATTTCTATGACCTATTATTCCTACAATAGTCAAAAGGAAGAAGAAGAGGTAGAGGAGGAAGAGGAAGAGGAAGAGGAAGAAGAAAAGACATTTTAAATTCTGGAATATATTATGTATTATCCAGGGCTTTTTTTCTCATAGAATGCCCAGAACGGAGTTCCGGCACCTTTTTTGGATGGAACCTTGTAGGGTAGGCAAGGTGGGTTGTATGACAAGTGTGAGTTCTGGCACCTTTTTTTTTTTAAAAGAAAAAAAGCACTGGTATTATCAAAGGTTGGACAATGGAATGTGTGACAGGGCTAAATAAATTCTGGTTTGTGAGGGTAGGATCTTTGTGAAGATAGAAGTAGGATCTTTGGATTTTCCCCATTTCTTAGTGCTTCTTCCTTTCATTGACCCAGTTGGGATTATTGGTCTTATTTGTTTCATCTTATTTTGTTTTTCAGTTGCTGAGTAATGGATAGGAGTTTGTATGAGTTGTAGAAATTGTCAAGCACCGGGGAAATCAGGAGATTCAGGCAATTCAAATGAGTATAAAGATTTATTGCAAGCTTAAGCTCTCTATAAGAATCTGAACTATTAACGGTCAAGGGAAATTTGCAGGAGTTAGGAACAGAAAGGAATTCAAGGTGGGCTGGATTTCTATCTCTTGTGGGTATGCAGAAACTCATGACCATCAGTATGTTTGATCCATCCCTTGGGTTCAGCCTGGTTATTTCCTACAGATATCTGTATTTTTGACTGTGTGTTTAGTCAACAAAGAACAGACTTACTTCTATAATGTTTCCGTCTGTGGCTTGCTTATTACTGAAATGCAGATTTGGACAATTATTATTTATTCTAACATTCAGATGGAATATTGCCACTTCACAAGAGTTCTGACATTTTAGAATAGTTTTGTTAGAAAAACAATAAAACTTAATAGCAACAAAACAATAGTAAAAAACTATTTTAAAACTATTTTAAAAAAACAATTTTTAAAAAACAATAGTAAGTAAAAATCAAAATTTGCTAGCATATATTAAAGCCTCAGATTTAGAAGCATCTTCTTAAGTGACAAAATGTGCATTTCCAGTTGTAAGAAATTTTTAAAGATTGGTATTTTTAATAAAGAAATCTAGTCTCCTGCTCTCCAGAACCTCATTTAAGGAGTGAACTCATAGTATCTTATGTTGAATGGATTGGTTTTCTCTGAAGAAGATGACCTTGAATGTACTTCGGTGCTGAACAATAAAGAGCTTAAGATAAGAACCAACATCTTGAATTGTACTTGGAAACTTGCTACTAATCTGTGTAAGATCTGCAACTTTAAGGTTATATGAACTTGGTGGCTCTCATTCACTAACAATGAAATAACTGCATTTTACACCAACTGTAGTTTATGAGTATTCTTCAAGGATAGCCTCATGTGAAGCACTTGACAATAGTCTTACTCTGAGTGATAAGGGCATATGCTTGCTTCAAGAAGGTCCAAAAATGGGCACAACAGATGAAAGACTAGCCACAGCTTCCACCTACCTATGAGCAGTAGCTATGAACTTAAGAGAATTCCCAAATCATGCACCTGCTTCTAAATAAACAGGGAGGTGAATCATGAGGAACTACATAAAGTAGCAATGGTCAAATTTACTTCCCTTCTGTAATATCCCGAATCTAAACTGCCCATTCAGAAGAACAATGTGGAACAGTGCTTCCCATTCCTAATCCTTACAGATATTAAGAAAAATATTGTGAATGATGGTATCAAAGGCTGCCAACATCCTAGAGGATCAGTAAGGTTAGTCTCTCAATCCAAGTCTTTACAGAGGTCATAAACTTGAGTGACTCATGTGGTTTCTGTTGCATAAACTGTAACTGAACCTTGAATCTGCGCCTGAGCCTTGATTGAAAAGCATCCAGATAATTCATTTCCTCTATGGTGCTATACTGGCACATCCTCATCACTTTCTCAACAACTTTTCCTTGACAGGGTAATAGGATATGGGGTGGCAGTTTTCTAAGATGGCTAGTCCAGGAAAGTCCAGGAAAGGACTTTTCAAAAGTAAAAACTACTGCTTATTTCAAGGCAGCCAACACCACTCCCTAACCTAATTCTTTCCCCTTTAATAAATCTTGTTAAAGAAGACTCATTATGCATCAGTAAAGTTGCCTGATAATATCTGCAGTGGGTTTCAAGTGAAACTTGGTTCTTGATAATTTGGAAATGATATTTATTTTCTCAGAGTGAGACTACATACTTTCTGCTTTGATTATGTACACCACAAAACATTGGTTCAAATCTGTAACATTACATCAATGGGCAAAATAGGTTTACAGAAGAAAATGTTATAATAAGTGATGGAAGGGAGATTATTATATTTCCAACTGTCCTCAAATCACAATACTTGGGATAAGCAGAAATCTTCTATATTGACCAGTTTCTTATTCTAAAGAATTGTGTGGCATTTCATTTTGATCTGTGATAGCTAGCTGGTTTGTTCTAGTGACTGATTTATCTTATGAAAAGATGAATGCTTGTTTGTTTCACAGTATTCAGGAAAAAAACACCTTTATTCCCCACAAATATTTGTTTTCTTTTACCCCTCGGCAATTTCTTTATCTGAAATTTGGCACTGGTATCACTGGCGTGATGATTTTCTTCAGTTGAAAATAATTATTAAAAAGCTGGGGAGAGGGGGCGTGGCTGCCTCGAGGTCGAAATAGCCTTGTTCGGAGGCTCTGCGACACGGGACCTGTAAAGCTGCCAAAACAACGCAAAACAGCTGTTTTTCGTGGCGGAAAAAACCCCTCCTCGGTCGGAGAAGGGGCGAAGAGCTGTGAGTGGGGGTTGAGATCCTCTGAAAACCCCCCAAAAAAACGTTCGGGGGGAAGAAAGAAGACTCCCCGTGAGCTCACAATAGCTCCAGCCTGGAGCAGCATCTGTCAGCTGACAGACCAAGACGCTGAGACCAGCCACCACTCGAGGAAAACTTTTCAAAGAAGCACAGAGATTGACAGGCTGAACGCAGGAGCTTAAAAAGCAAGTATTTCTTATATTTTACCTCGGATCAATTACGTTCACAATAAACAAAATGCACCCAAGATGGCGACCACTTTTAATTTAAAGTGAAAGCGACCGGAAGAGAAAGGCGAAAGAGAAACTGTAATGCGAAAGAGACCTCTAGAGGGCAGCAGAGACGCATAACTTAAAAACTTTGCAAAATAAACCTAAGGATGTATATAAGAGAGATATAAGAGAGTACATCTTGGCAATATAAGCGTAAGGATGAATCCTCAGCATAAAGAAGCTTGGCTAACAGCGGATGGAAGATAGGATGGCCACTATGCAGTCCAAACTGGTGCCCTCAAAAGTGGCAGCACCCTCCCCAGCCCAGATCCTTAAAATACCAGGAAACAACTTACCTGCCCCCCCACCTTCCTCCATATCTACAGAATCCCAGGCCCCCCCGGTCTACTCAGGCCTCTCCAGAAATGACGACGAAAGAATTAAAAGATGCAACGTCAACAACTTTTGAAAAAATAAGGAGAAAGATGGACATGATAATAGACATGTATGAGAAAAGGTGGGAAGAAAGGATGAGGATGATGGAGGCAGTGGAACAAAGCAGAGAAGTGGAGAAGATGGTGGAAGATCAAAGCAAAGCAGTTATTGAGGACTTGGACCAAACCGGAGAAACAGTACAAACGCACAGTGGGAAAATGAGAGAAGATATTGGGAGAAATTCGAAGAGGGTCTGGGAAGGGGTTGAAGAAAAGATGGAAGAGGTGGAGAAACAAGAAGAGAGACAACTTACTGAAATGAAAAGTGAGGAGCAAAACCACTCAACTATGCTGTACTATCGCCAGATGATGACAGCAATTAGGGGCAAGAGACTGGAAAAATCCCCAAATGAGAAACAAGAAGATTTGAAAAGAATTGTTATAAAAGCATTGGAAAAATATCTAGGAGAGGAGGCTAAAAATTTCTCTTGGCAAACTGACAGAATCCATAGAGTATGTCTTATATGGAACCAAGGGACATTGCAAGCAATAAAGAGAGACTTATTACTTGGAAGGGAAGCTGTGTTATGGAAATCCACCTGGCAGAGGAAGAAACCCAGAATTCGACTGAAAAGAAGAGAAACTTAATATTTTATGCAAGGAATTAAAGGCAAAGAATTATGGACTGATTTAAGGACTAAGTGTAAGAACAAGAGACATGAGAGGGTGATTAATGGAAGATATATATTAAATAGACTAAGAATGTACGTGCTGAAGGGAGGGGTGTATTGACATGAAAATTATTAATTTTAATAAGATGACTTGTTTGTTTGATGTACAATGGATAGATCTGAAAAGAAGTGAAATTTAAATTTTTTAAAATGTAGTTGGCTTATAGTTAAACTTTGATATACGGAGTGAAGAAGGTCTACAAATTTAAAATGATTGTATTAAGTTGAATGGCTTTAACTTGAATTTTTTCTTTGTTTACATGTACAAATGGATATCTAATAATAAAAAAATAAATAAATAAAAAGCTGGAACCTTCTTTCCATCTGGGAAAATGGAGCTTTGTTTTCTTGTATTTTATTCCAAATAAAGACAATGAGTTACTTCAAAATATTTCCATTAAAAACTGTTCAGACTAATTTTTGAGTTCAAATTGGACCCCCCCAAAAAACTAATTAGGTGGCCTTTAGTCAGATGTTTCTTCATCAATTTATAGTTTCCAAAGTGCTTATAGCTGCAGATTATGACTGCATGGAAAATGGTTGTGTATAGTACCACCAAGCCCTCTTTCAAAATCATGTCAAAAGTCAAATAATGCTTATGTCTAGAAAATATAACTTGTGTGGGTGTGTGGGAATGGGAGACTACCAACAACAGATTCATCCGACAATCCTACTGTAACAGACAGTTATTATATTCAGGGTAATACGATTAATAGCAGAATTTCAGAAAAAATCCAATGTAACAACTTTGACATGTCCTCCCCCGAATACCTTTGGCCACTCAGTTATTGTCCAGGCTGCTGATAGACAATCTCTTCGCACAATCCAGTCACAGAAAGCATCAATCACTCACATTGCAATTTCGGATGCTCCCACTATCCTATTTTAGCCATTCATTATTTTGAAATAATTTAAAAGAAACTTTGAAACAGATTTCTGAACACAACTGCAGCTTTTTGTAAGGACAACAAACTAAGGCAGTTATAGAAGAAACTATCCCACATTATAACTGATCCCCAGGAGAGGCTGCTATATAAATCGATCAAGAGAAGCAGAAGGGACCAGCTTTTTAGAAGTCTATGGGGGACAATTTGGCTATATCTTGATAAGTTTATAGGCTTCATTGAGCTCTTTACTTTCCTTCATAAATTATGCCCTGATACAAACTCCACATTTTCCCTTTAATAAATTAAACATGCTAAGGCTGCAATGTTTCAGCAAGAAAGACACTCTCCAGGAAACCCCTTGACCTTCTTTTCATGAAAAATGAAGGAGACAGAAGGCAACAGATCTTCATGGTGTTAAAACCTCTTACTAAAATATCCATGATTACAACCTTTGTCTACAATGCAAACCTCTGTGGGACACTGCAGCATAATAATGAACTATTATGGTTTGTCATTGGCTTTTAACCTTCAAAACACAGCACCTTCTTTTCCAAACATCAAGCTGAGAACTTGATATTCTTGAAGAATTATTTCTACTTCACTCTCTGAGATGATGTTATGAACCGAAAGCTAAATTCCCCTTCACCCCAAGAAGGAACAATATGGACAATAGCTCTTAAAATCAGTGTAAGTGGCAAAGTAGTTGCTGTGAGTGGTTGAATTCTTTTCCTTTGCTATCCCTGGGACAGCAGCTATCATAAAAACATTTTAAAATGCATAAACACCATAAGATATGCATATAAAACATAAAAACATGATAATATGAACTTACAGATATAAAAATAAAGTTAAAACCCTATCAAAATAAAACCCAGAAAAAAACATAGAAAACTGCCCTGAATAAGATCCTTAGTTTGTTGAACCCAGGGGTAGGCAACCTTGGCTCTTTTATGACTTGTGGACTTCAGCTCCCAGAATTCCTGAGCCAGCCATAGCCCTGGATTAACCTATAGAGACATCTACGAGTAAAAAAAAAGTGATAAGGCTTTGATGACATAATTGTGGCTGCCATCTTGACTTTTTGACACCCCCCTCAACACTGGATAACTAATATTGTTGATGCCAACAAGAAAAACAAAATTATTCTAAAGATATCTGAAATGCTAGAGAACAAGTATGTTATACATTTGGGCTTCCATCGTGTTTAAAATCTGAGTCATGGAACGACAGGAATGCTTTCTTTGGATGTGAGGCAAAACATTACAACTTGAAAAAAACAAACATATTTCCAACCTGAAGATTTTCATTTTCTAATGTATGGGGATTGCAACATGAAGAAACATGGAATTCTATATCTAGACAGCTCCAGGTCAGGAAAAGCTGTAACAGAAATCCAGCAGTTTATTTTCTAGCATACTCATAAGTGAATCTGAGGACCATCTGAGATCAGCTACTAGCTTGAAACAGAAGATGGCAGAGCGCCTTTCTGCCTAGGATCTTTTGTTTCATTCTCCACCATCAGTGATAAATACAGTTGCTCTAGTCTCAGTAGAACAGAAGATCACAATTATTTAAAATGAATTCCATTATTTCTGGTTGGCGGTGGCCATTGAGTTATGTGTACATCCAAGACAATGCCCAAGGTGTATTAAGCTGCTGCCCCTTCTCTTCTTCAACATTACTAAATTCCTAGGCAAAGGCATGGTGCTATGATATAAAACTTAGCGAGAAACTGCATTGTTAGACATGGCTGGGCACCACACAGGATCACGCCAAGAACAAGAACAATAAAAGTCTTTTGAATGGTCCTTTTCCTTACAGAGTATTCATTCCTTCATATGTCTACACAGAGCAAAGTTTCAGGAAGTATATATTTATTTTTTTATTTGTCCTGCAGCTTTATTATTTTTACAAATAACTCAAGGCAGTGAACATATGTAACACATCCTATTTTCGTCATAACAACAATCCTGTTGTTGAAAAGCACATCTTCCTTCCCCTGTCCTGATCACTTTCTACAGAGGGATGATCGAGAGCATCCTGTCATATAGCATCACAGTCTGATTTGGAAGCATCACTACTTCAGATAGGAAGGCAGTGCAGAGAGTGGTGAGGACGGCTGAAAAGATCATTGGCAGTTCCCTCCCTTCCATCCAGGACATAGCATATAAGTGTTGCTTGAGCAGGGTCCACAAGATTGTCTGGGACACTACACATCTTCTTCACAATCTGTTTTCCTTCTGGGAGGAGACTTCATGGTATCCGTAGCAGAACATCCAGATTCAGCTATAGTTTCATTCCATACAGCATTAACCTTGTGAAATCTCAAGCTTCCTCCTTCCATTATATATTCAAGATGGACAATATTTAATATTTATTTGTTATGTATATGTGGGGGTGTGAGTCTATACATATGTTATACATAGTATGTTTTAGGTGTGTGACATGTATGTGTTTCACTTTGAGAGCGGGCAACTAAATTGCATTTTTGATGTGTGCCGTTGTGCCCACAGTAAAAAAATGACAATAACGGTCATCTTATCTTATCTGTGTGTTGGTCTGAGAGAGAACAATTGGCACAAAGTCACCCAGAAAATTTTCATGACTAAATAGGACTTGAACTCAAAGTCTCCTACTTTCTAGGTTGTTTTCACCAAAATCTGTGGATAGTTCTCATCATATGGAAACAATGGGAATCATAATAATACCATTTAATAGAACGGGGATGGACAGTTTTGGGGCTAATTTTATGCAGCCCTAAGGTTCTACAAAAAAACCCCCTCTTGTTCTTCTTTTCTCCTTGGGAGAAAAGCAAAAGACCCCCCCCCTCTGGAAATCAGAGAATGCTTATGCCCTTTCTTTTTTTTCATTTTTGCTTTGTTCACTAAGAGATTATTCCAAAAGTGGCTCAAAGAAAGATTACCTTCTGTGGCAAGGAAAAAGATTGGAGATGATACAGAACATGATTAAAAAGAAAACAAGGTTTGCAGCCTATTTATGTATTGCTTTTTGAGAATTCATTCCACTTTTTTTTTTTACAGTCCAGTCTTTAAAAGCTCCTACAATAGTTTATATTGTGGAGTTCTTTGTGTTTTCTGGGCTTACTTGTTTGCTTGCAGACCTTCTGTTACTGAGTAGGCAACATCTTCAATGCTTATTATAGTGTTGATTAGATTATATTAATATTAGAACAATGTTAACAATAAGAGCCATGGTGGCGCAGTGATTAGGCTAATTCGACTCACTGCCAGCAGTTTGATCCTGACCAGCTCAAGGTTGACTCAGCTTGTTGGGGCAATATGCTGACTCTGTAAACTGCTTAGAGAGGACTGTAAAACATTATGAAGTGGTATATAAGTCTGAGGGTGAAGGTTTGTTCTCCAAGTTCGTGGATTGGTTTCCAAATGTTTTGTTACCAGGCTAGGTAACCTCTTCAGCAACCATTGGGGGATGTCTGTGTCAGGGCTCTTCTATTTATAAGGGCTTCGGGTGTGGGTGTGTCAAGTGAGGGTCTTGTGATGAGTCATCAGAGAGAGGCTTGTGATGGGTCTCAGGATGGGGATGTTACTTCAGGTCAGGGTCATTGGAAGGTGTGAATTATCAGTGGGTCAGGGGTGAAGTTGGTGATGGGTCTTGTGAAGGGGTCAGGGTCAGGTCAGGATCATTGAGAGGTGAACTGCTGGGGGGGAGGGAGAGGGGCTTAAGGGTTGGTGCTGTCTCCAGTGGCTGTGTACTTGATTTGGATTCTGAGGGGTTCGTAGGCTGGTTGTAGATTAATGTGTCTGTTGGTGGAATGGCTTGTGGAGTGCCAGACTTCGATGAACTCACGAGCATGGCAGGTGGCAGTGTTGCTCCAATCAAACTGGTGTTGTTTGGTGTCGGTGTGGGTAGCCATTAAGGATTTGGGATCATGGCGTTTGACTGTTAGCTGGTGTTCGTGGATCCTGGTTTTTAACTGACGTGATGTTTGCCCCACGTAGAAGTGGTTGCAATCGTTACAACTGATCTTGTAGTTTACATTGTTTTTTTCATTTCGGCTCCCATCACAAGACCTATCACAAGCCTCTCTCTGGTGACTCATCACGAACTCTCACTTGACACACTCACAGCTGAAGCCCTTATAAATACAAGAGCACTGACACTGACACCCCCCAAATGCCACTGAAGATGTTACCTAGCCTGGTAATGAAACATTCGGAAACCAACCCACAAGCTCGGAGAACGAACCTTCACCCTCATCCTACATCGAGCTACAGATATTTGCCACAATGGAATATAAGTCTTGGTGTTATTGCTATTATTAATTTTTATACATTAGTTATATTTTATATCAATTATTTTATTTTATAAATTATATTAATATAACACTGTAACACTTACTAGAGAACCAGTTTTATGCAAGGGCTAAGGCATCAGATCAGAAACTGGGAGGCCGTGAGTTCTAGTTCTGCCTTAGGCACAAAGTCAGCTGGGTGGCCTTGGGCCAGTCACTTCCCTTCAGTTGTAGGAAGGAGATAACGACAAACCACTTTTGAAAGACTGCAGGGACCCATTCAGGAAGTCTTTAAGAATTGATACTATCGAATGGAGAAAATAGTGCTTACCATAGTAGATTGTATTAATCCAAATTAGTGACTTACAATAATGCAAATAACACATATAATATGGAAGTTAACATTCCCTTGACTTATAGATGAAGTCTCATTCTTTTGATCTGAATTTCCAGGCCAATCAGCCATTGCAGTAGAATAAAAACACTGTTAGCTGTTAGCACAAGGAGAAGATATTACCACAGCAGCAAACTAAACCCAGTTTATGTCTTGGTAGACAGACACAGTCTCTTTGAAAACTGGACTATTCTTTGGGGTTTTTGCAGACACATATTCTACAAGACTGGGGAGATGAAGGCTCATCTGTGTCAGAACAGAATGACATGGACATAGCTGCTGGCTAGAATGAGTTTTTTTATATACTTTTTTTTAATTAAAACAATCAACATTAAACATAAGATCATATTAAGAAGCAATCATCATAGAACCTGAAGTACAACACTAAGTATTAGTCTTTGTAAACGTCTGATTTGGTAAACATTCCTCACTCCTCACGTCAAGCCTCAACTTTACGCCTGTTACATTTTATTTGATTGGTGTTTCTCTTATATATAGTCTATCCACTGTTTCCAGTCTATCCCATATTGTTCATTCGAGTGATCCTTCAAATACGCCAAAATTTTCGCCATTTCTGCCAAGTGTATTACTTTCAGAGTCCAAACTTCAATAGGTTTTAATATGGGACAGATTGAGTTTTATCCCTAGAAGAGTCTTCTACTACATTCAGAGAAATTTGACCAATTAAATAGAGTAACACTCAGAATACAAACTTGTAATGTGGGGTAGGGAAGTTCTCGCAATCTTTTCTACCAGTTCCCATTCAGCAAACAGATCTACTTTAGAAATTATTTCAACAAACAAAAACTTTGGATAAAATTTCACTCATGGATAGGATTACCAGACGTTTGACAAAAGGTGAAGTTTTTTGTCCTCATGTTCTATATACAGCAGGCACAATCGTATAAAATCATATTACATATTATCTAGCTTTTTTAGTGTTTCTCTCTTTAAAAAAATAATTGGACAGTTTTCACAATAGTCATTCATACTTTTGTGTATTGTCTGCTTCTTTCTTTTCCCCTGTGTCAATACTCTTGACAACTGAGATTTATGTTATTGAATTTATTTCCTGATTCCAGCAATACTTTCAATCCAGTGCTCTCAATTTATGTCAACATAATCTGTGGTGATATTTGGAAAGCATGTTGTCGTCAATTCTATACAGGTAGCCCTCAACTTAGAACAGTTCATTTACTGACTGTTCAAAGTTACAATGCTGCTGAAAGATGTAACTTATGACCATTCTCACAGTTACGACATTTGCAGCATCCCCATGATCATGTGATCAAAATTCAGACGTTTGGCAGCTGGTTCATATTTATGACTGTTGCTGTGTCCCAAGGTCATGTGATCACTTTTTGCAACCTTTTCTCAAGCAAAGATAAGATCCACTTAACACAGGGGTTCTCAGCCTTGGCAACTTTAAGACTTGTGGACTTCAACTCCCAGCTGGGAGCTGGCTGAGGAATTCTGGGAGTTGAAGTCCACAAGTCTTAAAGTTGCCAAGGTTGAGAACCCCTGACTTAACAACTGGGTTACTAACTTATCATCTGCAGTGATTCACTTAACTGTAGCAAGAAAGTTTGTAAAATGAGGCAAAACTCACTTAACAAATGTTTTACTTAACAACAGAAATTTTGGGCTTAATTATGGTCATTATGTTGAGGACTACCTGTATTATCATTAGCCTATGTTTTTGAAACTACAGATTTGTTGAAAAAATATTATAATTGAAAAATAATGGGAAAAGTAATTTCAAACTACATTTTTTTCCCAAATTTTCACTGTGATTTTTTTGGTCATGGATGCCAAGAAAGTCAAACAGCATGTCCACTTTTCTCCTTCTTTCCAATTGCCTGTGTCCTTCTTTGCCTGTTCAGAAATCTGGTAAGCCTTTGGTGGAATGCATTGCATTTATTTAATTACTAAGAAGCTCAGTATTTGGTATAATTTCTCTGTTTTTCATCATGTAATAATGTATCTAGGAACCTGAAGTTTCCCTTTTCCCCATGTATGCATTAAACCTCATGAAAAACCTCATGAGATAACTCTTCTTATGCATGTTTATGCAAGTCTCAATGAATTCAATCAATGAGGAGATTTTAGTTTCCCTGAGACACCAAAAATTGTGTTATTGTGAATGTCAATCTATGACAGTTTTTAATGAACTTTGGGCATTTTTGCTGATCTTGTTGGCAAGGGCTTGTTACCTTGCCAACAAATCTCTGTGGTTCTGGAGCAAGATAATAATTTCACATCTATTTATCATGGTCAAAAGAAATGGAAAGCCTGAATGTAATAGCACAAGAGAAAACATATTGCTTCAAAATATAATCAGGATAAATGATTGCTAGTATTAAAAGAAAGAAAGAAAGAAAAAGGGGCATTCTGTTCCTTCTGACCTTGAAACTCTTTGCAAGTTCTTGATATGGGATGAATGATACTTGTGACACAGTGCAAGAAATAGCTCCTATTCCCTCTGCTGTCTTTGCATACCCAATGTATGTATGCTGGATAAAACAAAATGTTCCCCATAGTCTTCACAGTCCACTTTCTGAGTTGAACCTCCTTATCCATCAAGATCTGGCAGAGAATCCTTGCAGAAGGTCCCACCAGCAATGCCACTTATAGTCAAGCCTTCTCTATAATAAATACCCCTTTCCTTCAGGACAGTTTATCTGCACATAGTCAGACTACCCCCTCTCTAATATTCTTAGAAGAGCCTCTACTGAAATGCATTTTGGGATGATTGAACTTTAGCTATCCCTGAATGGTAACTCATTGAGTAATTAGTTTACTACTACTTACTACATTGTAAGTTACTCTGAGTTTCTGGAAATGGAGCAACAGATACAATGAATGAATCAATGAATGAATTAATCCAACCATGTGAAAAATAATCATTTCCCTTTAAAAGTGTTCATGTAACCTCCTTAGCTGATCTAAAATCTTAAGCATAAAACTACTTAAATATAAATGACCAGTGTGCTGCAGCTGCCAAAAAAGTCAATGCAGTCCTAGGCTGCATCAACAAAGAGATAGTATCAAGATCATGTGAAGTGATAGTATCGCTTTACACCGCAATTGTAAGACCACACTTAGAATACTGCACCCAGTTCTGATCGTGACGATACAAAAAAGATGCTGAGAAAGAGTGGAGAGAAGAGCAACGAAGATGGCAAGGGGTCTGGAGGCTGAATTGTATGATGAGCTGCAGAAACTAGGTATATCTAGTCTAATACTAGAAGGACTAGGGGTGACATAATACCGTAGCAATCTTCTAATATTGTCACAATGAAGAGGGGGTTGAACTACTCTCCAAAGCACCTGAGGGCAGGGCAAAAAATAACAGATGGAAGATTATTAAAGAGAGAATTAAGGAGAAATTTCCTGACAATGAGGAGAATTAATCTGTGGAATAGCTTGTCTCCAGAAGTTGAGTGCTCCTTTAACTAGATGTTTTCAAGAAAAGGTTGGATAACAATTTGTTTGGAATGGTATAGGGTCTCCTGCTTGAGCAGGGAGTTAGACTAAAAGACTTCCAAGTTCCCTTTCAACCCTGTTATTCTCTCCTTTTTTCTTTGTTTTAGGGATCTAGTTTGTTTTCTTCTTAGTTCTGGAAAATGGTTGACTGCAGGCCTGACAAATTCTTACTTGGATAAATGAATCACATGCATTCTATTCATAGGTTAACACATCTCAGTAGCCATTGCATTGACTGTGTAAGTCTTGTCAAACATTGACTAGCTTCAGGAATGTACACCTCAGAGCTAAAGTCAATGGCTCAATAGGACAAGACTGTTTACTAACTACCAGAGTGTGGCAGGCAAAAATAGGTCAGTTCTATGCCCACCTGGGTTGAACTAGTCATATTGGGGCCAAAAATAATCTAATTCCTTCTCTATGTACTGTATGTTTTAAAAGTATTTAATAGACCCAGGTGAGTGGATAGATTAATTCAGCACAGTTACAGTTATTTATTTTCTATCCTTCTCCTTAAATACTGGTGATTCTTATTGAACAGCTGTTAAAAATCTGCCTTTTCTTCTTCTTCTTTTGTTAAGACAATGTACCTCAGACTTTAAAATTACTCAGTTGCCCTTCTGCTTTGGTCTTCAAGAAAGTTGGAGATTGGGAAGTGTTTGATTTAATCCCTGTATATCACAATCACATTTTTCCTTATCAAACATTTACTGAGAGCTAAGATAAGAAGGTTCTCCATTTCCCTCCCCAACTTATTTGTATTGAATCTTTGGTGATTAATCTTTGTAGTTGTATTTGAATATGTCACTTTTAATGACAGTAGCTAAAACAACATGTCAGCTAATTCAGTGTTCCTTGTAATCCATAGACTGAAGTAAGAGGCAGACAAAACTACTATTTTTTTTTCTTCTCTTCACACTTTATTTTTTCTCTGGAACTGAGGTTTTTTTTTTGCTGATATGAACCTCATCAATCAATTTATTATACCAGCAAGACTCTAATGTGACTTGATATAGGTATATCTTGATGGAATATTTTAAGCTCTACAGAGAACTAATGTAAATATAAAAGGCCAAGTGATGTTCCCCCTGGCTTGGTTGGCGACTGTAATCTTAGTATGGGCATAATTGGGAGATTGTAGAATAAAGTGGCAAATTCTTCTCAGAGTTCAAAGAATGAAGAGTGACAAAGAGATGATAACGAAGAGAAAGAACTGGCCAGGGATGAGCACGAAGGGAAGAAGTTCCCTTCAGGAGAAGGGATTTAGGATGGTGGAAATTTCTGTGTGAAATTTCTAGAAGAAATCTAGAAGAACATGTATGTGAACTTCCGGAAACATCTTGCCCAGGATACTCTCTATCTTGTCAAAGCCACTAAATATGTAGTGGTAGTGGGTGCCTTAACATATCAGAAAGAAGCTGTGGACACCTAGGAGTCTTACACCCCACTTTTTCATCTCTAGGGATTGATACCATCGACATACATAAAATATAAATACAGTAAGCATGAAATCCACATAGCTTGGGTAGCATTCAAACATTATGTTTAGCTTGGTTACAGAAATACCCCATTTTCTGGATTTTCACAATAGATTGAACCATAACATAACTAAACAGGGTAGGTTTGCATAATATACTAAAGGAATGAATCCAGTGGTGGGATTCAAATATGTGAATAACTGGTTCTCTGTGTGGATGCCACTTCCGGAAGTCCATTCTGGGCCCGGGCAACAAAAAATTAGCTACCGGTTCTGCCGAACTGGTGTGAACTGGCTGAATCCCACCACTGAATTAATCCCTTGAAGGCCCCCCAACTCTCTGTTCTTTTTTTCAGGGCAACTTCTGGTAGAGTAATAATTTATTGCCATAAAAGAAAGATGAAGAAGCTACATTGTAATTTAGTAATTTAACATAGTTTAAAAAACAAGCAAAATCTCCACTTGAAACCCAACATTTTTTGGGAAAAAAAAACCTTAAAATTTGATCCATCTGAATTATATTTTCACTATGCACTGAAGTCATTGGACACCACCCCCAAATGTTAATTTCTAGAAGATTGCCCACCTTAACTAACCATTCTTCACTTTGTTTAATCTTATACAGTTTAGTATGCTCAGCATTTACAGCTAGAGTAAGCTGATTTATTAAGCTTATTGCATGAACAGTGGTAATGTGGGAAACTGCTTTTGGATTGACTGAACATTATGCATAAAACAGCACTGGAAGTTTCAACTGGATTGGAGGAGTACCAGGGGATTATAGGGTGGTTAAAAAGGACAATTTATGGAATTTACTTGCTTTATCTGAATTTTGGATCACTTATGAAACCCACCTAGAACTGAGGAGAAATTTCCTGGCAGTTAGAACAATTAATCAGTGGAACAACTTGCCTCCAGAAGTTGTGAATGATTCAACATTGGAAGATTTTAGGAAGAGACTGGACAACCATTTGTCTGAAATGTATAGGTCTTCCTGCCTGAGCAGGGGGTTGGCTAGAAGACTTGCAAGGTCTCTTCCAACATTATTATTATTATTATTATTATTATTATTATTATTATTATTATTATTATTATTATCATCATCATCATCATCATCATCATCATCATCATCATCATCATCGAAAGTGGTATTTTTCCCCCTGAACCCGTAGCCTTAGATAACATTCATATGAGTATCATAGCATGATAATCAATATGTCTTGGTTAATGAACCTATTGCAAAAGCACGCTATCAAGTTTAAATAAATAGACTTTTAAAAGATCTTATGTAATCTCATTAAAGTGAGTAGAGCTGTGTCAGGCAGATTTTAATCAGAACAACACTGACTGGGATTTCTAAAGTTTATGAAACTATTCAAGATATATTTTCTAGAGAGGCACGGATGAAAACATATTTGCCCAAGTAGCAAAAAGTAATGGAATGCAAGTTATATCAAACCAACTGATTGTCAATGGAAGACTACTTTGAATATTAATAGTTCTCTTTTTGTGCATCTACAATTTCTACTAATTGCTATGCAAGCCTCATGCACAGTTTTGTTTTGATTACCCATCTAGTTAGAATACCATTTCATTTTCACTCTTATATGTACAGAAGGCATTTGAAGAGATTCTAAGAACTGCCTTTAATTCCCATTAAGCTGACAATCAGCTGAGGAGATTGAAATACTTCTGAAAAGGAAAAGGTTGATTTCTTTTCACAAGAGGTCACTGGAGGAGCACAATGTTTTGTAATATTTGAGTTCAATTGTGAATATATAGGTTGGACACAGATGCATTGTTTAAACAATAACAGAGACATGAGATCATATCCAGTATTCCACATCAGAATGGGGTTCCCAAAGCTGGCTAGCGGACAAACATGGAAATGGTGAACCTCACACAAATTGTCTTCCATGGCGGGCATGAGTACTCTCAGAACTCTCATTTAGCAAGACTGTACTTTCAGGCAGAGAAAAACGGAAATGCCAGCTCGTGCCCTATATACAGTGTCATGAATCATCCCACCTTCTTTGATTAATAATGAAACGTTTGTCAATACCTGCAAGACTGAGCATCCGGTAGGATGATTACAGTCGTTGCTCCTAAAACTTTACCACAATTTCTTTCCCAGAGAATAATATGGCTGATGTGTTGAATTGCTCATCCCTGTTAACTCTGTTGCCATCCTTTTTTTGGAACCAGCTGCAGATTCAGGACTGTTTTCAAGGACAATATAGGATATTGCTGTAGTCACAGGGCAAAGTTATAAGAATATGGGCAACTATAACCAAGCATATCATACAAGGCACAGTTAATTTTAACAAAATTGTATATGTTATCTTGGTCATGTTATTGGATCAAACATTGGCAACAATATTTTCATAATATACATTAATAAATGGAAAACAGAGGATTTTCTTGTTTTATTTCTATTTCTGGTACCTGTCTTATCTCTTCAGAGATGATCTGGATTGTAAAACTATTTCATTCCACAGTGATGGAAGAATTTCATTTCCAAGGAGATATATTTTAAAGTAATGAAACACAAGTTGTTTCAGGTGCATGTGCATCCTAGACAAATATTTCCAGACCAAACAAATCTGTTCTACTTGGGCAGACAAAATTAGATGCACATATCAGGCTCATAAAATATGTTGCTTATAAGTGTTTGTGTTTATCCATGTGGATGCAGATCTCACTTCTGTTCAGTTGATAGTAATGGAATAAAGCATATAGTAGAATTTCATGCCTTTCCAGGATTTTATAGCTGAAAATAGCTTACCTGTTGTCACATTAAAGTCCTTGATTTAAGGCTTTCTTCTACTCCCCCTCATATTGCAAGAGATTGACACCAATGTTTTCCAAACTCGTTTTCTCCATGTATATTGGATTATGCAATATCAGTTGGAAAAGATTATACTCTCAATGACCAATTTCAGATGAAATACCTAATATTCATGTTTATTGTTCATAAGTGATTGCATCCACAATAGCAGTAGTTAAATTAATAAAAAATATTGTCATTACAGTTGAACTGAAATATCTGTCCTGTTGCTCCCTTAATCAACTAGAAATGGAAAAACCATCATGAAATCATGACTTCAGGTCTGATTTGCTAGAATAGCAATAATCTTGGAGCCAAGTTTAGAAATAATGGAATGCTTTCATTAATTTTTGTTATTTTAGCTGCTCCTGATGAATAGAAATAGAAGCGTTTACAGTATATGCATGTGGGTCCTGAAGAATTTGATGATAACAAACCTGTGTGCGGGGTCAACAGAGATAAGCATCCTAGTACCAATTTTTCATGTCATCCTCCATGTATGAAGACTTATTTTCTGCAATGGAGGCTAACTTGCGTTGTGAGATCTGGGATTTTGGAGATTCTTACTTGTGTGGATAATAAATATAGACTAAAGATGTATTCCACTGTAGCCTAGCTCCTGTACATGTGAAGGGTGATTGAAAGGCTGTATCGATGCCTTCTCTAAATTGAACTATGTTGTGACTAGTTTTTTTTGAAAGCCTGAAGGAAACTACAGTTGAATACAGGCAGATATAGAACAGATAATTATCTTGCTAGCAAATAATTTACCCTATAGTCTGCTGTGAACTCTCCATAATCTATTATCCAATGGTTCCTGGTTCTGCAAAGACTTGTTTGTGCTACTTCTCAACTCTGTGAGTATCTACTATATAGCTTCCTCAGGCACTCTTCTGTAACAACACTAATGCAACTTTTATTTCTTTTTTATTTGCTTTTATTTGCTTTCACATTCTCTTTGTCCCAAAATGGAAGACAGGTGAGAGAAGGTTGCAAAGTCCATAGTCCTTTATACATATAGGAGAGAACACAAGAGGACAGGAAGTATCTCCAAGTAGCTGCTACTCAGTGCATCGCAATTGGAATTGACCATTAAACTGGATTATTTTTCAATTAAAATCCTGGTCTTTTTTAACATAAATTATTATGTAAATTATTATTATATATGTTATTAGAAATAAAGGAGACCATTTAATTGCCATTTTTTTGGGAAGGACTAGCCCTTTTGTTGTCTCCCTATTATTCCAATTCCCCATGATTGCCCTGATATGTTTATCTTCCATTCAATCTGTTCTTCTTCTTTTTCAAATTTCTTCTGATTTATATAGAAACTTTTCCATCTTCAGTATTGTCACTCCCTTTTCTGGATTTTCCATTAACTGTATTTGTTGGTCAATTGAGTCCTCTGTTTTACTATTTGATCCATTTCTTCTGTTATCTTCTGTGTTGTTAGTTCTTTGGTTGTAGTCAAAGTTTGGGTTTGTGTATCTAAGCTGGTGTATTGATCTTTTATGTTAGTTCTTATTTTATCACACGCTGAAAGAATGTTTTCATGTATTACTTTCAACATGGAAAGGATCTTTTCCTGGTCTTCATCCATCTTTCTCACATGTTTATAAATAGTCTTTATAGTAGAAACCATTTGTCACACAAGAGTTTATAGTCCAAGGTATTTCATCATCTCATATAGTAACCAATATTCCTCAAATAAAGAGATAGGAAAGCAATTTCCCACATATAACTCTGAAAGTCAGTAAAGGTTTACATTCACAGTTCAAGTAGACCAGTTATGCTGCCCAGCTGTTCTCTTACAGCTGAGTTTCTCACAGGTGGTGCCAAGGTCAGAAGAGTCTTATCTAAGGTCTAGGCTTCGAGCCAAGTCTCTTTTAGGAAATAACAAGTTGTAATACCAACCTTTGCCACAAGATGTCACCGATGTCATTTAAGGTTTTTTAAGTCCAAAATTTTTATAATCCTTTTCCCAATTTTATTTCTTTTTTTTTGTAAATAAAAGCAAAAGTCTCCAATAAAAATAGGAAAATTTTTGGTCCTTTCAGGAACATATAAATCCAATTAGATTAAAGTTGTTCTTTTAGTGCTTTAATTCCCCTGGGTAGTCAGTCGCCGCTATTCTTAGAAGGTGGGATAGAAATTCCCTTCCCTCTCTCCTCACAAGGGGAAAAATACTTCAAGCAGCTTTTACAGGAAAAGAAAGTACTTACGGTAAAGAGAAGATCGGATTTCACCCAGTTTCATCTGCGTTGCTTTTGAAGTGCTTGGTGGTAAGTTTGACTTTGGCTGTCTGCAGCCTAGTAACGGGCCATATTACTATGGCCAGTCTTTCCTCTGCCAGTTTGGAGAGCTGCCCTGGATTGAGCGGAAGAGCTGCCGCCCTCCTGCGATCAAGCGGGGGTCCCCTCCTTGCTCATCACCCCTACAGGGCAACTTTCAACCCTTTCCAGAGTCACCCAATGGAGCGAAACCGAACGCAGAAGATGGAGCTCACCTTCCAATGGCCGCAACGGCCGCAATGGCAAACCGGAAGTCATTATTTAGTAGAATTTTTCTTGCAGGTCATTTAGAATTATTTTTCAGCTTTAGCAAAATCAGTATAATTACATTTGGAAAGACTCCGTTTAGATAATTCAGTGCAGTTTGACCTATACATAATACAAAGGATAGGGAAACTAATTCAGTTCTTAACATTTTGTTCCCTGATTCCCTGAATTAAATTATTCATTAATCTATTTAATATGGATATGCACAGCATTTTAAAGAGTAAACATGTTTTATAATATTTGGTCAAGAAATGAATTGCCAGGAAGAGAGAGATTAAAAAACAAATAAAATAATTATTTGTTTAATTGAATCAAGGTCTTTGAATCCACAAGCAAAGGAGCTGCATCATCCCAATAATGTATGAATGGAAAACATCAGTATTAAGATTGAAATGCTGATAGTTTAAGGCCAGGAGTACAATGGCTCAGTAGTTAAAGATCCTGAGCTTGTCAGCTGGAGAGCTGACAGCCTGGGTTTGAGACCCGAGCTTTGCACAAGGGCAGGAGCTCCCATTACTTGCCCCAGCTCCTGCCCAGTTAGCAGTTCAAAAGCATGCAAATGTGAGTAGATCAATAGGTACCCACTATTGGTGGGAGGATAATAGTGTTCTGTTTATCTTTGGCATTTAGCCATGCTGGCCACATGACCATGGAAAATGTCTTCGGACAAGAAATAGAGATGAGCACCATGCCTTAGAGTTGGACACGACTTTTAGGCCAATTAGAAATAACTAGCACACAACAAAACCAGGTTGTCATGATAATTAATCAGAGTATTATGCAGATAAAGTTAAAAACTAACATGATGGTTATGAACTCACAATGCTAAGCTAGTCCTACTTCCAGCCATCTTTACATAACTGCTCTAAAACTGCTCTAGAACTTATTTTAAGATATATTTATGTAAAACTTAATTTTATAAATAATTCTTTCTGTAATAAAAACATCCTTGCATAAAAACATATGCAAGAATTGCAGAAGTAGACACTTATTAAAAACAAAAATATTTCACTGGAGATTGTGATCCTTGAATGTTTCAATATTGGAAGAAATGGAATGAAAAAACAGTATTGAAAGAAATTCAGCACAATATTTTTTAAAAGAACACACTGCTAGCACGCACATGCACACACACACACACACACACACTCCAAATCATTATAATATACTATAAAATCAATTCCAGCAAAAGTGAAAACGTGATGTGCTCAAAATGCTAGAATTGCCATTCTTTATAGAAGAATTTGAAGTAGTGATTTATTTGTTCCCATAAAAATCCACATATCAGGAAACACTATTCTCAGATATTGCCTTAATGCCTTCACTTCTTCTGGGCTTCCCACTAAGTTCTAGTTAACCACTGAGGGATAGAATCTTGAACTAGATAAATATAGCATGGATATTCTTTCATTAAATTCAAACAAGAAAAATATAGGACAGTGGTGGCGAACCTATGGCACGAGTGCCAGAGGCGGCACTTGGAGCCCTCTCTGTGGGCCCGCACACCTTCTCTCCAGCCCCTTCTCCCCCCACAGCCCACTCCTCACCAGCAGGCCCCCTGGAGGAGAGTCACCCCCGGGTGTGGCCCACATGGAGCAGCACAGCCAAGCACATGACAGCTGGGCAGCTCATGCTGCAGGGCACGGGCAGAGGGTGTGGCCACCATGGCACTGCAGGGCCGCCTGGGTGATCTGGAGTGAGGGCAGAGCAGGGCAGGGGTGGGCGGGTGGAGCAGGGCCGGGGCAGTTTTTGGGCACTCGGTCTCTAAAAGGTTTGCCATCACTGGTATAGGAGATCTACATTAGGAACAAATGAAGTCCCTATATGCTGCGTTTCCTGACTATGTGTTAGTCTACTTGAATTAACCCCCTCTTCAAGCTTTGTAGTCTACTCCATCCATTCTCTTCCTATTAACTAGGGTTGAAATCAGAAAGGAAAGAATGTTAAAGGCTTTTTCATAAAATTCAAACAATT
Organism: Bothrops alternatus; assembly: GCA_034064705.1. NCBI lineage: Eukaryota > Metazoa > Chordata > Lepidosauria > Squamata > Viperidae > Bothrops > Bothrops alternatus. The sequence continues at coordinate 2,708,819 of JARGCV010000166.1, forward strand.
TCAATTTACCTCGCTGCCATCGTGCCATAAATGGAAGGAGGCGGCAGAGGAATTTGGGGAAGCCGAGCAGGAGGAAAGAAGAAGGATGTAAGGGGGAAGGAAAATAAGTTGACAGGAGCCAGAGGTGTCAAACTGGAATAATCCAGCGCCTAAGGATGCTTGGCTTGGGAAAGAATGTGAAACCATTTCAAGACATGCCTAACATCAAAGTAGTTCCCAAAACATCACACCCAGGGATGTCATTGGACACTGACGATCTTGGTCAAATGGGGAGATCCAGGGAAAGGGGAAAACCTGTACTCTTTGCTCTGGAATATTTAGATCTAGCCTTGCTTTTGCTGCAACCACTGATCCTTAGTAAAAGAACCTATCACTTCAACCAAATGGAGTTGAGGGTCTTTCTTTCCTATGGGCAGGTCCTAGCTGGGGCAGGTCTGACAAGTCCTACTGCCTGCCCCCAAATTTTGGCCCCATTCACCAATCCTCAGAAGAGGCAACCTTTATTAAAATGTACTGAAATGGGGGAAATACATCACGTTCTTATGACATTATTTCTGAGACTCTTTTTTTGGCAAACACAACAACATCCACACATCAACACAATGAAACTTGCCTTCTCCTTTTCTCCACCATATAAACAAGAGGCAATGATCAGAATGGGAATTCTCCATCTACTTTTACCCCAAAACTCTAAATCCACCTAAAAGGTACAGATAGTCCTCAAGTTACAACAGTTTAGTTAGTGACCATCTGAAGTTACGGCAGCACTTTAAGTACTTATCACAGTTTTTCACACTTGCAGAATTCCCATGGCCATGTGATCAAAATTCAGATACTTGGCAACTGACTCATATTTATGATGGTTGCAGTGTCCTGGGGTCATGTGATCACCTTTTACAACAGTGATGTCAAACTCAATTTCATTGAGGGCCACATCAGCATTGCGGTTGCCCTCATGGGGCCGGGTGGGTGTGGCCAGGATGGGTGCGGTCTACTGGGTGGGCGTGGCCAGCTCTACATTGTTCGCATCAAGGGTGCCTGTGGGGGCCTGGGCAGGAGTGGAACAGATCTGAAGGTCTCTGGCAGAAGGAGGTGGGACCAGGGCAAGTGCCAAGGCATGGTCCACTGGAGGAGCCTCACTGTTCCTCTCAGCTATGTGGGGGGGGGTTATGGAGCTAAGACTGAATGTGTTTCAGCACAGATGGCCACCAGAAAATTGTACATTGGCTCCAAGGCAGCAGGGCACATTCCCTCACTGTTTCCAGGATGGCTTCGCGGGCCACATGAAACCACTTCGCGGGCCGCATCCGCCCCCCGGGCCTTGTGTTTGACATGTCTGTTTTACGACCTTCTGACAAGCAAGGTTAATGAGGAAGCCAGCTTCACTTAACAACCGTGAACAACTGCAGTGATTCATCTGTGGCAAGAAAGGTCATAAAATGGGGCAAAGCTCGCTTAACTCTCTCACTTAGCAACAGAAATGTTGGGCTCAATTGTGGTTGTAAATTGAGGAGTACCTGTATTGCATGAAACATTAGGGTGGGTGGCAGTCTAGCAGCAATAAACAATTGATTATTCTTTCCATTGATCATAGATTTTTTATGGCCACTAAAACCTCTGCATCCTAATTGGATCTTATATATTAGGAAAATTATTGTTCTAGATTTGTTTATGATTCTGAAATTTGTTGCTTCCAACACATTATTACAGAATGTTTCAATATGAAACTCTAGGCAAAGCCCCAATAAAAGCCAGTATTGAAACAGAAATTAGCTGAGATTTCATTATAGTATTTATGTAAATTCCCAAGAGGATCTCACTGATGTAGCACAATCTAATTTAGTCAGGCAGAGTTCAATAATTCAATGCATTCTGTCCCTCAAAATAATGAGAAATCTAATCAGACCCTATTAAGACTCTTTTCTAGATTAGGAGAAAATGTGTAAACTCAGCATTTCATTATTCCTGGAAAGACATCAACAGAAGGCATAATCAAACTATTTAAAACTACTTTAGGAAATAAGATAACAAGAATTGAAAGTAGGGACTTCCGGTGGCTCCGCCGGCGTCGCTAGAGTCTCCACTGTGAGGCTCCGTTCTCTGGGTTTGTAAAGCCGCTAACAACAGCGTTCATCAGCTGTTTGTCGCGGTGGAAAAACCCCTCTTCGGGCAAAGAAGAGGTGTAGAGCCTCAAGAGCAAGGTTGAGCCCTTCCAAGATCCCTGGAAAAAATTTTCAGGGGCAGAGAAGGTGTGTTCCCTAGGCACTTGAAATGCTCCTGCCCAGAGACGCTTCTGTCGGCTGACAGAAATAGATGTCGCGACCACCTCTGCTTTTAAGAGAGAATAATAAGGATTTTTATACAGACGGAGTGAATGCAGGAGTCCTTTGAGTATTGCAAGTATTTTGTTACTTTGTTTCTGCCTTTGTACTTATAACTTTCTTGAATCAACATAATTCTTTCAAAATGGCGATTGTTTTTTGTACTCAGTGAAAGTGAAGAAAATGAAAGTGATGAATGCGCTGGAAAGTGAAACTGAATTTTTCTCTTCTCTTTCTGAAGTGATGTTTGAGAGACTATTTAGACTTGAATTATTTACTAAACTATAACGCAAATTGGATTTTAAAAGAAATTGAGAAGGGAGGAATTGGCAACTTTAAAAATCTTTCTTTTTATTTTTTCCTTTTTTTTTTTAACTATGACTACGAGATATAAGGCAGCAATAGTGAAGGCTCCTTTAGAATCTCAAGAGCCTATACAGTCTCCTCCGGAAATGTTTACAATGAAAGATTTACAGACTGCATTAACTGCTGCATTATTTTCAGTAAATGATAAGCTGGATAAACTGGAGAATAAGCTGGAGGAAAAGTTGGCAGAACAGAAAAAAGATTTTAAAGCTATGTCAGAAGCTTGTAACTTAGAGATGAGAGAAGATATTATTGAAGTCATTAAAGGAGTATTTTTTCCAAATGAAACTGATCAACAAGCTGCTGAACATTTTATAATACAATCTAAACAAGAAGTAGAACAAGAGCAATTAACCAGATTTTTTTTTCAAATGAAACTGATTTACAACTGACTGCTGAACATTTTATAATACAACCTAAACAAGAAGAAGAACAAGAAAAAGAAGAAGATAGTACTGAGAATAAAGAGAATAAAGGATGGATTTTGTTTGATAAGCAGTTTATCTATGGAGTGGAGGAAGAGGATTTGTTTCAAGAAAGGAAGGGATGGTTATTCCTTTTAGATAAGCAGCAAGAAGAGGATCTAATTGAGAAAAAAGAGACATTGATTCAGTTTAAGAAGCAATTTACTTATGGGGCTGAAGAAGTAAAGAAGAGAGACTTATTATTAACGAGGGAGGCCTCGTTATGGAGGTTTACCTGGTTGAAAAAAAAACCTAGAGTCCGACTGAAGGAATGAAATTTAAAATTGTATGCAAGGAACTATGGGAAATTTAAAATTATGGACTGAATTAAGGACTAAGATTATGAGTAAGATGTAAGAGAAGATGATTAATGGAAGATATAATTAAATTGCTGAAGAATGTATTTGTTTTGAAATGATCTAGGTTTGACATTGGATTGATTGATTGATGGGATAGATAAGCATTATGTGATTTGTTAAAGTTTAAGGAATGTAAGTTAGAAATGAAATAAATTGATTGTCAGATGAGAAAGCCCAGAAGTCGATTGAAGAGATGTAATTTAAAATTAAATGTAAGAAATTAAGGCTAATCTAGGATTATGGGCTGAATTAAAGACCAATTTTATAAGTAAGATGTAAGAGAGGATGTTTAATGGAAGATATATTAAGATATATTAAATTGATTAAGAACATAATTTTTTCTTTTTGAATTGAGGGGTTTATTGTTATTGATATTATTTGTTTATTTTTTTTAAAAAAAGAATGATTTGAAAGAGGTTGATTACTGGATGATAAATTTAAAACGTGATGGTTTGGGTGATTTTATATAACCTCTCAATGGATTGAAGTGATTTAAGGTTTGACTTAGATTGATGGTTTAGATGTAAATGAAAATTATTATTCTTAACAAGATGACTTGTTTGTTTTGTTTAATGGATTGAATTGATTTAGAGAGTGTATATAGTATATAGTTTAAAGTTCTTGTTAGGATTATATAATAATTTTGTTTGATGTAGTGGGGTTTTCTTTTGTTGTACCCTGTACTCACTCTGGGAAGTCGGGGGGGGAGGGTTAGGGAGGGTTTATAATTTTATATATGATGTTTTCTCAACTGTAATTGGGGTTGGTGTAAGAATATATGTAATTACTGTTATTAAGGGGTTGCTCGGGGGGCCTCTGGGCACCACATCTGATGGATAAGAGGAAGGAGGAGTGAAGGCTGATGTAAGTGGAAGTTGATAAGAAGGGGGAAGAGTAGGATGGAGATAGAGAAGGATGAAGTAGAAAGAAGAGAAGGAGGGAGGAAGGTAGGTAGTTAGTTGGTAAGTGAGGGGGGAAGGATAGGGTTGGGGGGATGTGGTGGTGGGGGTGCCGAGCAGTGATGTTAATTGTTTGGGATGATTATTTTCAGTTGAGTTATTAGTATTAGTTGTATTGAAAAATGTATTTATGTTCTGTTTATGGATGATTGTTTATTTTAACACTATGATTTGATATGACTAGTTTCTTTTTTCTGTAAAAATTATAAAAAAAAACCAATAAAATATATTAAAAAAAAAAGAATTGAAAGTAGGTTAGTTAGGGGAAATACAATATATTGGAGAAAACAGAAATGATTGATCACATATATGCACATTTCTTTCTTCAGTTTAAACCTTGCTTTTCAGCTCAGGACAACTAAGAGTAAAAAATTTTTTTCCATAAAATTAAAACAAATTGACATTAACACTAAAAGTATTTTGTAATTACAAGTCTCAGGACATAAATTACAGATTTTCTAAAAAGAACTTTGTACATAACCACTATATCTTCCCCATATCCAAAATTGTATCTGTCCATGCATTGCACATGTACATAATCCTCCACATATCAGGGGATCCCCTTTGCAGAAAAAAATATGGAAACTAAATGTCTAGGGCAGTGATGGCGAACCTTTTAGAGACCGAGTGCCCAAACTGCAACCCAAAACCCACTTATGCATCGTTGGGTGCTGGGTGGGTGTGGCCCACTGGCTGGGTGTGGCCAATTGGAAGGATGTGGCCCATTGGGTGAGCATGGCTACGGTGGTAATGGCAGACTGGGTGGGACTAAAAAGTTCAATCAATCAATTCCAACTTTGCAAGATCTTTTTTTCCCCGCGAGAAGTTGAAATTGTTGAAATTGAACCTTTTTTTTTTTTGCACAAAGCAGTGGAGGCGTAAAACAAAAAGGTTTTATAAAACCGAGCTGAAGGCCTAAGACTGGGGTGACAGCGTGCGTGCCCACAGAGAGGGCTCTGAGTGCCGCCTCTGGCACCTGTGTCATAGGTTCGCCACCACTTTCTTTCCTATGGGCAGCCTAGAACCAAAAAGAAACTTCCTAATGGTAAGAGCAATCAACCAATGGAACAACTTGCCTTCAGAAGTTGTTGGTGCTCCATTACTGGAGGCTTTCAAAAAGAGACTGGGCAATCATTTATCTGGTATAGGGTCTTTTGGACTAGAAGACCTCCAAGTGCCTTCCAACTCTATTATTCCATGTTCTATATGTTCTATCTTCTATTAAACAAAATTGGCTGGATTCACATGGTATGTTATGCCATGAGTCATCATTTAGAAACTACAGTGTCTAAGTTCACATAGCACCAACAAACTGCATTACAGGTAGTCCTCACTTATAACCAATGCCTTATGTCTATGGAGATTCAGTCATCCAGGTCATGGTTATCCCAAAGGTGCTTTTTCACGAGGCAGCTGGACTTTCTTTTTTCTTTTTCTTTTTTTTAATAAATGTATTTTATTAGATTTTTATATGGGTAGGGAAAGATGGGGTCGGGAGGGGTACAGGGATAAAGGGGGCCGGGTGTGGATAGTAACAATAGATATGTGATTCAGCGAACAAGCTGTTGTCCGGGTTTTCATATTGAATATTATTATTTATATAATACTAAACATTTATAAAAGTAAATCGGTATAGTTACAACAAACTTTTGGTAAAGCAGTAATATTCCTTTAAATAATTAGCATAATTAATAGCATAGCAACTATTTCTAAACATCAAGCTTAATACTTAATATACTAAATTTTATTTATTTATTTCTTAATCTCTAATATCTCTTCTTATTCTAACGTGTTTCAACCCACTGATAAAAATTTCCCCAAGTTTTATAAAAGATTGAATCCTCTTTCTCCTTCATCTCTTAACGTTAATCTGTCCATTTCTGCACAATCTAGATTTTTCAAAATTATAATCTGATCTGATGGTAAGTTTTCATTTTTCCAAAACTGGGCAAAAACTATTCTTGCAGCTGTCAATACATGTAGTATTAAATAATCATTTTCTTTACCATAGTTAGGTCTTAATATACCTAACAAGAGCAGTTCTGGTTTAAATTCTATCTGAATTTTCATCATCTTTACTAACCATCTATGAATCTTAGACCAATATTTTTTTTGCAATAGAACATGTCCACCAGGTGTGATAATAAGTACCCGTTTTTGCTTACATTTCCAGCATGTATCTGATAAATTTTTAAACATTTTCGCTAAACGAACTGGTGTCGTTTTTTCTATTTGAAGATGTTTCCGCTTCTCATCCAAGAACAGGTTATCCCAAAACTTTGCTGGCTGAAGAATTCTGGGAGTTGAAGTCCACAAGTCTTAAAGTTGCCAAGGTTGAGAACCCCTGTCCAAGAAGCTTCTTCAGCTCTGACTGGATGGTGGAAAATGGAAGGATTTATATTCCTTGCTGGTCCTTTAAATTATTAAATTATTAAATTATTTTAGAGAGTCGTTGAGGTCACCTGGAGGCCTTTCTGTGTCATCAGGGTCACCTGAGTAATGCAAATGGGTGTGGAGTCTTCTTGGAACACAGATAAGCCTCCAGGTGGCACCAGAGCTGAAGAAGCTTTTTGATGAGAAGTGGAACATCTTCAAAGAGAAAAAAAGAAAGTCCAGTTGCACCCTTGGGACAACCAATGCTTTAGTGACCATTTGAAGTTACAATGGACCGCCCTGTCATATTAGTGCGCTTTTCGCAACAGGCCCACACTTACAGATGTTTGCAGGGTCTGCAGTCAAAAGTCTGTGATTTAGAATGAAAAACCATGGCATTTGTTTTATGACTGTGGCATTTGCTTTATGATTGCTGCATTTGCTTAGCGACCACTGCAAAAAAAAAAGTTATAAAATCAGTCATGGTCATAGGTTGACCTGCTTAATGATTGGCATGACATATAACCATAATTTGGGGCTCAATTATTTTTTATTTATTTATTTTATGATTTTTATACCGCCCCCCTCCCGAAGGACTCGGGGCGGTGTACAGCCCAATTAAAACGACAACATACAAAAATTAAAATTATTAAAAATAAATTAAATAATTTGGCCCGATATTTAAAAACCCAATACATAATCTAAAAACACAATCCCATAAAAACAATTATGGCCATTGTTGGGGCTGGAGCTATTATCCCAGACCGGCTTGTCGGAATAAGTATGTTTTTAATTCTCGACGGAAGGAACGCAATTCCGTCATCGTACGGAGTTCGGGGGGGAGCTCGTTCCAAAGCGTTGGAGCTCCCACAGAGAAGGCCCTCCCCCTGGGGGTCGCCAGCCAACATTGTTTGGCCGACGGCACCCTGAGGAGGCCCTCTCTGTGGGAGCGTACCGGACGGTGGGAGGTATTTGCTGGCAGAAGGCGGTCCTGTAGATATCCAGGTCCGATGCCATGGAGCGTTTTAAAGATGGTCACTAACACCTTGAAACGCAGTCTTACATTGTGGACTATCTGTATAACTTAGCGTGATATATGAATCCAGCCTCTTTTTTGTTCCCTTCTCTTCCCCCGTATTCTTTCAGAAAACTCATTTTCCTTCTAACTTAAAGCCAAGATTGTACAAAACACATTTATTTTTATTTATTTATTTTATTTGGGTTTGTATGCCGCTCCTTTCCGGAGACTCGGAGTGGCTAACAACATATAAACAACAAAAAAGGTACAATATAAAAAACCCAAACAAAACTATCTAAAAAGTCAATAAAAAACACACATTCAATTCAACAATCAACATCCATTTAGGAAACATTTGAGAAACAGGAGAGAGCAAGGGCACCTTCTTCAAAGGTGAAAAACTATCAGGGAGCTTAATTGGCTTTTGGGGACAAGAGTTTTGTGAGTGGGAATGTTTTTTATAGATTTCCAGCCAAGTATTTCTCAAAGCTTCTCGGCTGGAATTTCATGTAGAAGCTTTTTCTCCCTCTTTGCATTTTTGGCTTTGTCTTGCAGACGCAGGAGACCTGGTGGGAATTTGAAAGTCTGCTAGAAGAGACTCGCTACCAGGGACAAAGCAAGCGCCAGTGGGCCTGTTTGGTTTAAAGTAGTGTGTCAGAGAATACTTCACATTAATCAGTCCAGGGGATCAAAGCGAAGCAAAGCAGAGGGACTATAAATATTCACATTGGATCCATAGCATGAACTGCAAAAGCTACAGTGTCGTTGGCACATAGCCTTGGCCAAAGCTTTAGCAAGGATTTATGTCTGACAACAGATCAGTGACACGGAAAAGCACAAAGAAGTTTTAAAAGTAGTCCCATCCTAACATTTCACAGTTGGAAAGTATGCACATGTGTATTCTTGCATACTATTCCCTAGTTCTTATAACTAGGGTGGGAATGTGGAATATAGTTGACTGCAGGGCAGTATCAATATTTATTTATGAAATTTATATGCTGCCTGTCACACTATCCTGAGTGACTCTGGGCAGATAACAAAGATAAAAAGCACTACAAGCTAACAAAATTAAGCAAAGATTAAAATTTATGAGCGCAGATGTCTATGGGGATTTTCAGTCATCCAAGTCATGGTTGTCCCAGAAGTGCTTTTTCAAAAGGCAACTGGACTTTTCTTGTTTTTTTTCCTTGAAAACATTTCGCTTCTCATCCACAAAGCTGAACTGAACAAGCTTCTTGGATGAGAAGCAAACCATTTTCAAGGGAAAAAAACCAAGAAAAGTCCAGTTGCCTTTTGAAAAAGAACCTTTAGAGTGGTATGGAGATGGGCTTTTGTTTCTCACTCAGCTAATCCCCTCCAGCACAAAATGCCTCCATTGGGCCCCCATGCTAACCAGCTAAGGCATATTTAAAGGCTCTTTTAAGGCCAGAAGAGTGGAGAGGGTTCTCACCTCCAGTAGCAAGGTGTTCCAGAGGAAGGGGGCCATGTCAGAGAAGGCTCTTTTCCTTGACCTTGCTTGCCAAAATTCCATGGCTGAGGGGCTTCAAAGACACAGTGGCGGAGATAGTGGGGCGGGCCAATCCCATTGGGGCAAGATGATTCTTCAGATAATATTGGAACCGACCAGGAAGCAAAGCAGTGGGCGAGAAAATTCACTTTCAAGGCCTGGCTGACATGCCCTAATAATGCTCAGAACTGCAGTGTGTCACTGGACTCTCTGAAGCCTGTTAATATTGTTAAGGTACTGGGTCAGAAATGATTATTTCCTCTTTATTAGCCCTTTATTTACTGGTACATACTGTAGATAGTGTACTTTCAAATTTAAAAGTGAAATGTCTGGTTAGTAGCTGATTAGGTTAACCATGTTGTACTGATGTAGTGAGAAAGATTAAAATCCCTTGGTCTATGTTGCTATAAATTCTGAAACAAATGTAATTGAAGAACTTAACATTTGCTGTTTGAAGGATCCAAAGCTAAACAGAAGAAAGGTTTTTAAACCTTTGCAGAAAACAATATTATTTGGTTCTAGTGATTGCATTAAAGAAACACTGTTCAGCACTTTACTTTAACAGTTATATAAATTAGGAGAAAATGATGATGAAATCTCCCTATGTTGCAAGATGCTGTGAACATAAACAATTACAATATTTTCTGTGTGTTTATTTTTAAATCCGGATTGGGAAAAATGCCAGACCTGAATACTGAGCTATTAATGCATATAGTAAAGTGATAGGATTTTTTTTTTACTGAACTGTACATCCCAAATGTTCTTTTCAGGATTATTACACTATTTTAATTTTTTTTCTCTCTAGGCTTCTTTGTCCCTGCAGTTTTGTGGACAAGATTTTTGGAAAGAGAGAGACTGGCCAAAGTCACCCAGCTGGCTTTGTGTCTAAGTCTCCTGGAGCAAGAATGATTTGAAGTCTCTCCCTGAAAAGTGTGTGTGTGTGTGTGTGTGTGTGTGTGTGTATGTATGTATGTGTGTATGTGTGTGTGTGTTTGTTTTATATTTTGAAGGAGAGGTGTCTTTAGGTAGCCAACATTATGATCAGGTTACTTGAGCCAAAAATGCACTTTGCTTGATGGAAGATGGCCCATGTTTTCTGATCTGCCCATATATAGTATATATAATGAGCTCTGTTTACAAATAGTGAATACTGTGGACAAATAGAGAAATGTGTATTTGCTAGTTAGAGTTAAGCATGATATGGGCACAGCACAGCCCGACACAGTAGAGATATGAAAAATTTTCTAAGACTCCTGTTTTTCTTACCATGATGTCACCTTTATCCAAATATGGAATGCTTGATACCTACCTCACAACCAATAATATATTTGTAATTTGAGTCTCTTTGTTCCTGTAATGTAGATATGGTCCGCACTTGGCAGTGGGAGGGGTCTTTCACCTTAGAAACATGACTAATGTGTCCTTTGTATGACTTACCAGCCTCTGCAGACTCTTACAAATAAATGTTTTGGAGCTTGCATATTGGGTTGTAACTGAGTAGATGAACAGACTGGGATGAATCTCACTGTAAAAATAACTGAGAAGAGAGAGGGAGCTGTGTTCCCATGTGTTTTCCTTCCAAAATTATCCAATATAAGTTTTCTAAACAGAACTATGCTATGGTAATATATTTCCCTTGCCTCAATTCTCCTTCCCTCCCTGCACTTTCCCCCCTCAAATTCCAGGCTTATGTGTAATTACTTAGCTGCTAAATGTAGCTTTAAATTTACTTAAAAATTGAACCACTAAATTGAGTTTCTGTAGATGAACTCATAAATTGCATATAATTAATGCTGCACTGTTATTGCGACCTACCCTCCTGGTATATTTTAATAATGCCCATAATCATTTTTTAAAGCAAATACAAACAACATCTTGTTAGCATAACCGTGAAAATATACGACTGTGTAATTTCATTTATAGGTTGTCAAAACTAAGCCCGTACAATATTCTCCAAGAACTTGTGTTGCATATTGCTAACCATAGATGGAATGATATAAGTGATCACAAATGGTTCATTAACTTAATTAATTCCAATCTGTCCCTGCAAACAAATTATTGGCATTAAGGTTTGCTATGAATAATAGGATTTTTCTTCACATTAGTTCTTACTATCTATTACATGATATAGTTAAAAAATACAGAACAGTCCATGTGGCCTTTTCTTTTCCTGTGCAGTGGAATAATGTGATAAAATGTATCAGATCGGTCTAGGTACAAAACCTGCAAATGAAATAGAAGAGAAATGGCATATTTCATGGCAGTAAGCTAATTTTCTGCTTTTAGTGGCTGTAGTAGTACATCTTTTTCCATGCAGAATGAAAATGGTACACTCCACATCTCTTTTTTCTATAACATTCTGAGATTCCAATACTTAATGTATGAATCTATTAACTCTATAGCTAGAGTTCAGCACACACATTTCTGCTGGATGAGTTCAAAGATGATTTCTGTCCTAGTCATTATTGCATTTTTGTTTGGGTTAATTTACAGTGGCTTGCATTCTGCACAATAAAGCTCAAATTAAGCAGTGCAAGTCTTCCAATGATTAGAAGAGTTGATTATTTATTACCTTGACAACCAGTTCATCTAAAACTCTAATTAGTTTGCACCTTAAGAATATTTTCTGCAGGTGAGAACAACTACATATAATTACAAAGTCTGCTTTATTGAAATTGAAAGTCACATACATTTATGGAAATTTGTGGTATGGCAACAGAAGGGCTTTAATCTCTCTCTCTCTCTCTCTCTCTCTCTCTCTCTCTCTCTCTCTCTCTCTCTCTCTCTCTCTCTCTCTCTCTCTCTCTCTCTCTCTCTCTCTCTCTCTCTGTATGCCTTTGAGTCAGGGTTTTTTTTTTTTACTCTTGGTGACTGCCTGTACAAGACCTTACAGATAGGCACAATTTTTTCGAAATGGCTTACCATTGCCTTTTCCTAAGGCTGAGAGTGAGTGACTGGCCCAAGGTTACTCAGCTGGCTTCATGCCTAAGAGAAAGTCAGAACTCACAGTCTTCTGGTTTTTAGTCTGTTGCTTTAACATTATACAAAACTTGCTCTGTAATGATATATTGGAAAACTAATTTCTATGATACCATATATCCCTTATTTGTATATTTTATTTTAATGTACATCTCTTTTACCCATTTTATATGTCTTCTGTCTCTCATAGTTTATATTCTTTCTTTACAATATTTAATTAAAAAGGAGAAAAATAAACTTCATTCTGAGGTGTTCCTCAGAACATCACACTGTGAAATTAACAGAGTTGCTATCTTGCAGATCATTGCTATGGCAACTGCACAGAGGGATACATATGGGTAGCTGACCAGCTCAAGTACAATGAAATAATTGATCCTTATAGTGGGTTGAAAAGGAGATGGAAGGGTTCAGTTTGCCACCCATCCTAGTTGTCTGCAAGTATGCCTGCTCCCTTATGCCTAATGGTTAAGATTCAGATTATCAGAAAAAAGTGCTCCTTATGGTTATGGATATACAGATGCTCAGATATGAGCATGAATCAATCAGTTTAAAATCTGGAATATGTTAATTGACCTTCCATTATATAATCCATATCAGAAATCCAATGGCCCAACATTTGCTGAAATAATAAATCTTAATATGCAATTTGTCTATGGAGATTCTCAGTCATCCAGGTCATGGTTATTATTCCAAAAGTGCTTTTTCAAAAGGCAACTGGAATTCTTGTTTTTTCCTTGAAGAGATTTCACTTCTCATCCAAGAAGCTTCTTTAGAACTGAAGAAGCTTCTTGGATGACAAGCAAAAGGTCGTCAAGGAAAAAACAAGAAAGTCCAGCTGACTTTTGAAAAAGCACCTTTGGGATAAGATGCAATTTACAATCTTTTGGAAGTGGGAATAGAAACTGGTTGTCATGCAGGTCCAGGAATCCCTGAACAATACTAAATTCTGAGATGCTGGAACTGCTATAAAATATACACTACTGACTTTTTGAACCACTATTTTATCATTACAGTTGTAAGCATTGATACTATGCAGTCTTGTGCTGTATGTATTTTGGAGTATGCTGAAACCTCTATTTAATAGATCAGTTTTAGGGATATTTGTTATTTCCAATGTTTATTAGATAACACACAAAGTTATTTTTCAGTCACAGGTTCCATATATTCAAAAACAGAATTGTATCAAGTCTACAGTATAAGCAAATAGTTGAAGAATACTATAATTTTAACCACTTGTAAAATGGGGCAAAACTGTCTTGCTTAGCAACAGAAATGTTGGGATCAATTGTGGTCATAAATCAAGGACCACCTGTAATTGTTTTGTCCTCATTTTCTCCTCCAATCAATTTGACCTTTGGTTGTGATGTATGAATAATTACCTCAGTTCTACTATGAGATCAGACATGAAGCAGATTAGCAAAATTGACTCTTTTCCAACCTTCTTTGCTCTTTAAGTTCTAGATAATAGAGATGGTTTGATCTGCTATCTGCCTAAAAAATAGATGGTTGAGGGGACAGATAATAAAAAGTAGAAATTAATTTATAAAATAGTTTCATTGTCTAGGACAGGGGTGTCAAACTCGCAACGTCACGTGATTTTCTCTATTGCCGGCAATGGGGTGGGCGTGGTTTCGGCATGATGCATCTGGCCTGCGGGCTGGCAGTTTGACACCCCTGGTCTAGTACAGTGTTTCTCAATCTCAGCAAGGTTAAGATGTGTGGACTTCAACTCCCAGAATTTCCCAGCCAGCCATAAATTCCTCATGCATGCTGGGGAATTGTGGAAGTTGAAATTTGTCTTAAACTTGCTGTAGAGTTTGGCTCAGGACTACATGTGTGGATGATTATGGAACAATATGTACTGGTACACAGTGTGCACATACAGTAGCATGCCAACATGCTAAATTGTTTTTTTATTCAGCATTGCACATATTTTCTGTTTCTATTGATGCTTTGGGGACCAATAATCTCTACTGATTTTTTAAAAAGCATTCTTTTTAGGTTTTATTCTTAGGAACTGATGTCACCAATTAGTTCATATTACAAAAAAATTGCCAAGCAATGCACACACAAATGGATTCCATTTCATGTAATAAAAATAAAATCTTAATATTTCAGTCTGATTATGTATGACAGACAAGATGCTTTACTCTTTTCATAGGAGAAATCTATTAAGCACATTATAAATTATATATAATAAGGAAATGCTGTTAAATCATTTGATGAATATAAATTAGTCTCTGCAAAAATCATGTCTCTGAAATTGGAGCAACTTATTTTAACTTTGGATTTGGTTTAATATAAGGGAATTACATTCTATGCTCACACATTCTGTATATAGTAAGAGTCTTCCTTCTTTCTGTTAAGCCCTTTGAGGTGATCTGAACAAGAAGCAGAACCATGAGGATTAACACTATATTATAAGGTTACATTAACAGAGCCTTACAAGATTGATAGTATTTCTCCCCTCCTTTACTTTTACTCTTTGAAAAACCTGGATGGGTTTTTTTTTCTGAAATATTTTTCCATGCCTCATCTCTGTTTGTGGGCTATGATATCTTTTATGTGGTAGTTGTCCAGTCTGTATGGTTCTCACTTCTGTTTCCCTCACATACCATTATTTCCTTCCTTCCTTCCTTCCTTCCTTCCTTCCTTCCTTCCTTCCTTCCTTCCTTCCTTCCTTCCTTCCTTCCTTCCTTCCTTTCCTTCCTTCCTTCCTTCTTGAAGAGAACAAAACCAAACAGCACTGAAGTATTCATTGAAATACTGATACTACTGTATTTCCCTGAAAGTAAGACCTATCCTGAAAATAAGCCCTAGCTTGATTTTTGGGTTGGGCCTAATATAAGTCTGACCCCAAAAATAAGCCCTAATTTTGGGGTGAGGCTCACACCTAAAAATCAAGCTAGGGTGGGGATGGGGAGGTGCCCCATGTGACCTGCACCCACTTACCAGGCCTCCCATGAATCGACACCTGCCTTTCCTAGCCAACCCACTTTTTCTATGGCGTCCCCAGGCCTGCATTTCACAGTCAGAGGCCTTTATGGAAGTCCTCTGCAGCCAAGAACCAAGCTATGGATTCAATCGGTAGCTCAGTTCTTGACTGCAGAGGAAAGGCCTCTGACTGCAAAATGCAAAGCGGAGCTCATTCTCAGCTGCAAAATGAAGCTGCTCCTTCAGCTGCAGAAGACGTGGGCCGCCATGAGGTGAGTGGAAAAGACAACCCCTGAAAATAAGACCTGGTGCCTCTTTTGGAGGCCAAAAAAAAAAAAAAAAGACTGGATCTTATTTTCGGGGGAACGGTAGCTAAAAGTATGCTTGAATTAGAATTTTGTTTGCTTATCTAAGGACTGCCTCTGTCATTAACTGGATAATATTAACTGGCAGCAAAAATAATAGTCATCTTATTTATTATTATTATTATTATTATTGAATTTTAGTGTCAAGGAGAAAGACAAGTGTTTTTGGACTTTGCTGGTCAAGAGAGGAAATAATTTCAAGTGACCAGATTCAACCAATTGGCAATTGAACATTCCTATAAAATGCTTGTAGACCAGCGATTCTCAACCTGTGGGTCGCTACCCTTTTGGGGGTCGCACGAGCCTTTCACAGGGGTCGCCTAAGACCATCGGAAAACACATATTTCTGATGGTCTTAGGCAGGGCTTGTCAACCGCCTTCTCCCCCCGCAGCAGTGCCTCCCTCCTCCCCCTCCGCTCCACCTCACTTGTTTGTGGGAAATATGCTGCTTGGAGGCAGTCTGCACGAACTCTACCAAATGTGCCCTGCAGGGGGTGCATGAAGAGCGCAGGCGCAGAGCAAGGCCCTGCCCTCCCCAGAGGCTCATTGTGCAGCAACCGGATTGACTTCTTCTCATGCACGCAGTTCAGCGAAGGGGGGGTACCACAACACCCAACTCCTGCGCCCATCAGCTGGCAACCCCCGAACTTGCGCTTGTCAGCTGGGAGGTCTGGTGACGTCCGCCGGTCTCCTTTGCCACCCCGCCCATCCTCGTCTCCTCCTCTGTCCGTTCATGTCGAGCCAGCTGGGGCTTGACAGGGAGAGAGGGAGGGAAGGAGGAAGGGACTCCTCCTCCTCTCCTAAGCTTCAAAGCATGATCGGCTTCCCAAGGGCGCCACAATCCTCACGAAAGTGGGGGGGGGGAGAAGCAAAGGGGGCGAGAAAGCTCGCAGCGGGCTCGAAGGAGCACCTGTCAGCATTGGTGATGAGAAATTCCCCACAAACCCAGGGAAGAGGTGGAGAAAAGGAGGCCCCTTTGGGATGAAACCGCCATCTTCTTCTCCTTGGCTTTGCACTCTTCTGTTCCTTGGCAGCTGGGCTGCCAAGCCTTTGCTGGCTGGAACTTTCTTTCCTTCCCTCCCTCTTGGTCTCTTCTTCCTTCCCTCCCTCTCCCATTGTCCCTTCCTTCCTTCCTTCCTTTCCTTCACCTCCCTCTTTGTCCCTCCTTCCCTCCCTCTCTCCCCTTGTCCCTTCCTTCCTTCCTTCCTTCCTTCCTTCCTTCCTTCCTTCCTTCCTTTCCTTTGCCTCCCTCTTTGTCTCTCCTTCCCTTTCTCTTTCCCCTTGTCCCTTCCATCTTTCCTTCCTTCCCTCTTGTCCAGGATCGAGCAAACCTCTACAGCTGATCTGTGCTTCTGCAGATCAGCCCAGAAACAGATCAGCTGTAGCAGCTCTCCTTGGCTCCTGCCCAGCAAACTTGCTCAAGCTTTGCTAGAAAACATGCCACTTGCTAATTTAGCAGAAGCGCGAATCAGCTGTAGCCCGGCGCTGATCCTGGCTTCTGCTAACTTAGCAAGCGGCATGTTTTCTGGCGAAGCTGAGCAAGTGAGCTGGGCGGAGCTCTCCTCTGCCTCTGCCTGTGCACAGGCAGGTTTGGCATGTTGCCATGGCCACCGGCAGGCAGAGCCACCAGCCACGCTGGCAGCCTGTCCCCCTCCCCTTGTCCCTTCCTGGGCACGGAGGGGGGGAGGAAGGAAGGGACGAAGAGACAATGAGAGCGGGAGGGAAGGAGGAAGAGACTAAGGAGGTGAAGGAAAGGAAGGAAAGAAGGAAGGAAGGGACAATGGGAAAGAGGGAGGGAAGAAGGAAGAGACTAAGGGAGGTGAAGGAAAGGAAGGAAAGAAGGAAGGAAGGGACAATGGGAGAGAGGGAGGGAAGGAGGAAGAGACTAAGAAGAAGGTGAAGGAAAGGAAGGAAAGAAGGAAGGAAGGAAGGGACAAGGGGAGAGAAGGGAGGGAAGGAAGGCAGGCACCCACCCCAGTCCCATCCCAGAGACCCACAGATTCCCTCCCCACAGGCACTCTGCAACTTGAGTGATCAGCTGGCCACGCCCCCTGGCCATTGATCACATGACCCTGGGACACTGTGAATATCATAAGTATGAATCAGTTGTCAAGCATCCGAATGTTAATCACATGATCCTGGGAATGCTGCAACAATCATAAGTGTGAAAAATGATCATAATTCGCTTTTTCAGTGCTGTTGTAATTTCAAACAGTCACTAAGCGACTTGTTGTAAGTTGAGGACTATCTATACTTTCCCATTTTTTTCTCTTTTTTTTTGGTCAAGTCTTTGATACCCCCTGGCCAGCTGGATGGGGGGTTGGGGGTCACCACAACATGAGGAACTGTATTAAAGGGTCACGGCATTAGGAAGGTTGAGAACCACTGTTGTAGACAATGCTTGTGAGTGTTAGGACACCATATTTACTCAAGAAACCACTCTCCAAGACAAACCTTAATATTAACCAAATTAATAATTATTGATTAAAAGTGGTACCCTGATTATTAAATAAAGTGAGAGAACATGTAACAAAGGTAAACCTGCAGAATAGAACAAAAGCAGCACTGAAAAGAAATAAAACACCTTTGATATTTCTGTCTATATTTTCCCTGCTAAGTTGACTCTTATTAGTTGCTCCAACTAATTGGAGCAACTAATTGGAACTAATCTTATTAGTTGTTCTTTCTGGGCTGGAACAGGACAACTTGGCATGGCCAACTCCTTGTAGCCAACTCACCACAGCCAATTCACCACTGGACAACTCATCATGGCCAACTCGTTGTGGGACAACTTGGCATGGGACAATTCAACAATTCAATTTAATTATTTAAAATAATTAAAAATTGTTTTACTTTTTGTCATTCACATTTCATTTTGTCCCTCCTTTGGCATCCTTTCTTTAATAATTCTATTCTACTATTTCTTTAATATTAGTGTAACTCTTTGTTCTGCAGTGAATTGGCTGTGGTGAGTTGGCCTGGGCAGAGGGCCTTCTCCTTCAGTTCATATTATAAGACTTGCAACCAACCATGATTGGGGAAAAAACATCCCCTATCTGTCTCAGTCTTAATCCCACCATCTAAATTATGTAGCAATGTAGCTATTGAAAATTTAAAACTCCTAACTGGCCATCAGAGTCAGGATGAAATCATTATATAGAAAACCTGACACGTTCCAGCTTGTTATAGCAAGTTTTTTTTTCTTGCCCTGGTACAGATATTAACCACAGATTTTTAGAAATGTGCTTCCTATGTCATTTTATAATCCCTTATTTTCTTCTAGGCTTTATTCCAGCTACTTCTGATGAAAACTGATTTCTAAATTTTAATTAAAAGAACCTTTGACCATCAGTTTAAATATTTTTACACTTTATTTACAAACATATACTCTGAAGAATTCTATCTTTCTAATATTTTCATATAATTCAGGATGGTTTACCCAATGCTCCACCCCTTTGCCAAAAAACCTTCTATGGCATAAGGCTGGCTTGCATATGTCCTAAGTGTCAAGGACCAAGTATCAGTATTTTTATTTTTTACTCCTGGGAAAAAGAGCCAATCACTGCAGATACCAAGACAGACCTCTGTTTTTATTGGTAAGGAAGCATGGAAACAACAATAATAGCAGCAATAGAAACTGAGCTGGTGAAATAGCTTTCAGGTAATGCCTTATGAAATGATAAATATGGGATGAGTTTATCATGATTGATGCTAGCTTTTTCAGTGCAGATTTGAAAGTGAGCTCTGCACATTGTGTCCTTATCTACTGGCCTGTGTTCAATCCCCACAACTAAGTGCTAACAATTGGTAACCTTCCTCCTGTTTAACTTTTTTGGTATTTATACATTTATATTGCCTGTCTTATGATTCTGGGGAAACATCTGTCCCATCATGCCAGGATGTTGATGTTCTCCAAGTCTATTTTATGATTGGCCATTATAATAGTGTTCGGCCTGTGCTGACTGTCCTATGTTTTAAGCCTAATGTTCCTTTCATATTCTTTCATTCTGGAACAGAGGGATTCAAAATCATCAATATTAAAGTAGTTAAACTGGGCACACCAATTTCTATTTTAAAAAGCTGTATTGTTTCAGTAAACATAAAAACAGTGAGTTGCAACAATACCAATAAGATAGGTGTTTTCAAATTTTGCAGTGCTGGAACTTCCTTGAAGTTTCCATTAAGACTGATTTTCACAGTATCCTTATATAACAAATTCAGCAATCTGGAAAAACTCTGTTCTGGTTATTGGACACCAAAGTTCTAGCCCAGTTGCAATGGAATCCACCTAAAGGTTTTTGAGCAGAGATGGTCTTTGCAGCTGCTATGTGTCCTGTAATTCTATAACAGTTTACATACTGCCATTGTTTTGTTGTGCATAACACCAGCCATGTTACTAGAAGACAAAATCACAAAACTGTGTCTCATTTACTTTGGCCATGTCATGCGGGGGAATTCACTTGAGAAAGCAATTGTGTTTGGAGGAGTTAGTAGTAAAAGGAAATCAGGCCATCAAAGAATATGATGGCTGGACACCATCAAAGATGACACCACCCAGACCATAGAAATACTCAAAGATGTAGTGCAAGATCAGATGTAGAGAGACGTGGCTCATAGAATCACCAAGAGTCAGCCACAAGTGAATGAATAACATCATCATCATCATCATCATCATTTTGCTGTTGTTTTGGGTTAAATCCTTTGGTTTAGCACTACTATACTATATGATGAAGCAGGTTTCAGTGGTATTTAGGGCAGTAAAAGAATTGGTGCAGCATATAGCTTTGCAAGCTTTGGGTGGTGCTCTGTGACATCCTCTCACAACTATGCGGAGGCATCTTGATAGTAAGGCCATTACAGGAGGTCCTTCAGGAGTCCTCTTGAGTCTAGGAGTCTACATTAATTAATGGCATGACTGACAACTAAAGTTATGATTAAAACTTTCATTGAGGAAAGGCAACTGTGAATCAAGGATACCTCAGCTTTATTCGTATTGAGGAATTTTGCCAAATTCCAGATGCAGTGAAATTTATTTTAGTTTGCTTCCTCAGCCATTTAGAAATGTAAATTTATGAACTTGTCTACTGTAATAGATATGGCATTGTAATAGGCAAAGTTGGTTGCTAGTGTATCAATTTCATTGAAGGGGCTAAAGTGAAGTTATGACTCAGCATGTCGTAAACTCTCACTGCAGCTCAAGTAATGCATGTACCAGGCTAAACTGAAGGCCACTTAATTGACTTTTATCTAGCTTTATCCTGTTTACATCAGCATTACAATATTGAATGAGCTTGGCAACCCAACAGCAACTGATGTACGTAATCCTATATAGATCCTTCATACTATATTTAGCATCCTAAATCAGCCAAATTGGCAAGCTATATACAATGGGTAACAGTTTCATTTCATGAAATGCTCCATTCAGCACACAATCTCCATGAGGCAAATTTTGTACTAATCTATGTTTCTTCTTGATTCAACCCTGAAGAGTAACTGCTCCCAAATTAATGTATTGTATGTTGTATGGGAGCTTGTTCTTTGGCCTTAACCTAGATGCTCTCAGCCTGTGTCCCAGGACCTTATGAAACTCTACAATGCCTTGAGAGTAGTCAGAGGACCCCCACAGTGTTGGGAAAACAGAAACAAGAACACCTTCATTCTTAAACAATGCTATCTATCCCGTGGAACTCTGTGGAACATATCACGAGAAATCTGCACAAATGCATCACTTCCAACCTTTAGAAAAAACATTACAAATGGAACTATTTAGAAGAATATTACTTAAAATCTGCCATGTTACTATTATTTAGGGTTATTGTCACTGATTAAAGTTTTGCATAGTTTTGAGGACTATAATTCCTGTCTTCTATTTTATGATTGTTTATTGAATACTGCCATGGATGTATATGAATTAGTAAAATTAATTCTGGTAACTTTATTTTATTCTTATTTAATTTAAATCAAATCATACTTAGTTTTTGTCCTGGCCTGACTCCTTGGCCATTTCAAGACTAAGTTTAGACTTCAGCCTGAAAAAAAGGATGGAAGAAATATATGGTGAAAAGGATGCCCTTCCTTCACAAACTCATGATGATGGTATTGAGATAAGAGTGGAATCTGGCTCCTTCTCATTTTATTGAGTAGGAGCAAACTTACTCTGGTGCAAATGGAAAGCTTGTACGGAAAGCTTCATCAAATGAAGGAAGGATAGTTTTCTTTTTCCATTGGGAATCACACTTTTAATTGTTTTTGTTGTTGGGTTCTATGGGTTGCCAGGCCAATCACCTGAGGATGGGTCATAAACTCTCTCTGCTTTCTTTTGCCTAAATGTAAAAGATACATTAAGACTTACAGAGGGATAACACACCTATTTTATATCTTTTATTTATTTATTTTATTTTATTTGGGTTTGTATGCCGCTCCTCTCCAAGGGACTCAGAGCGGCTAACAACATATATATAACAGTGAAGTACCATAAAAAACCCAAACAAATATATCTAAAAAAAAAATCAATAAAAAGAACACACATTCAATTCAACAATTAACCACAGTCATCCCCAGGCCTGCCGGCAAAGATGAGTTTTTAAATTTTTCCGGAAGGCTGGGAGAGTCGGAGAAATGCGGACTTCAAGAGGCAGTTGGTTCCAGAGGGTGGGCGCCACAATAGAGAAGGCCCTCCCCCTAGGGCCCGCCAAACGACATTGTTTCGCTGACGGGACCCGGAGGAGGCCAACCCTGTGCGCTCTCACCGGTCGTAGAGAAGTATGTGGCAGAAATACTTTTGGGGGGAAATGAGTGAAATTTGGTAGAAAACGATCCACCCAATTTTAACAGTGGAAATGTTTTGAATGAGGAGCTCAAAACGGGGACTAGAAAGTTACCTGGAAATTATGGAGGCATCCTACAGTAGGCTCTATATATACATTTAACATTACAATTCGCTTCCATGCCAGCAATACCCAGACAAAGGTGTAAATGAGAAGCTACAGAATAAATATAAGAGCAACCCTGTTTGATCAATCAAAAGGTATATTTAATCCCATATCCTGTTTCTTACAATGGTTTACAAAACTCTATAAGATAGGTGACAATAGAGATAAGCAACAAAGCAACATTAGTCTTCGGTTGCACAGAAACAGTGACATAAGTCCTTGAGGCTAATTACCACCCTCATCATTACTAGCTATTCTTATGACTCATCCTATCCAGCCTGATTTTCAATGTTGGCAAAGCATTTAGAAATTAGTTAGGCTAAGATTGTTCTTTGGACACTCTGCCCAACTGAAATGTCTTCTGATTTCTCTTCTTCCCTATTTATAGCTATGTCTCTATGTCAGTCAAGACGTTATACGGCATTTTTTCCTTTGAATTCAGTAAGGCTCTAACTTCAACATTGGGTAAGAACTCAATGAAATCATTACTTTGTAGTTTCTTCAAGATCCTTTTCATTATATCATCTTATTCATTATAACTGTACAAATTTACGGTCTTGAAATTGTTGATACAGTACATGGTTTGGCAAGGGAGGATGAAAAGCATAGTTGGTTTTTTTAAAAAAATGTAAGAATTGAAGAAAAGAGGGAATGGAATATATCCTTGGTTGATGCCATTTTAAGTACAGATTGGCCTTACTAGGCGATCATTGTGGTTGCATAAAGAGGTTTTCATGAAGCATTAAATTAATTGCAGAAGACAGCAACCAGTAAAGATAACAGCTAATTTCTTCTATAGCTTTCAAGCTGAAAGCCAAATCTAACTTTCAATCAATGGTAGCAAGATAAAACTTCCCATGAGAGCGGCTAAAATGTTTTTCAGCCAGGTATTATAGGGTTAAAAATTGAGATGCCTGGCTAAAAGCTATAGCTGTAATGTTTTCTTGAACCATTTAATCAATTTTGTAGAGAGGCTCAACATATAATTTGCTCAATGCATTTTATTGAACAAACTAAGTGAGCAAGAATTGCCCAGACCGATCACTCTTTTTGAAAATTGGATTGATTATTGAATACTTATTGGATATTTGGCTAGATTAATCAATGTGTGAATAAACAACAATAACAACAAATCAGAAATAGGACATTACCATTTTGCACTGAATTTTAAAAATTCATTTGGAAATAGATCACTAGCAACTCTACCTTAAACTTCCAACCCAAAAAGAGTAATCACAGAATGAAAAAA
The DNA here is from genome assembly GCA_034064705.1 of Bothrops alternatus. Lineage (NCBI taxonomy): Eukaryota > Metazoa > Chordata > Lepidosauria > Squamata > Viperidae > Bothrops > Bothrops alternatus. Next base: position 2,732,645 of record JARGCV010000166.1, read on the forward strand.
TATTGGGAAGAAAAACAAACCGAATAGCTTCTTATTTGGCAACTATTTTAAGTACATGCTTAACCTGGTTATTGAATTAGCCATGGTCTACATAGATTTGTTACCGGTATTATGAGTTGCACAACCTGCTAAACCACAAAAAGCTAGCCAAAAGCTAGATCAAATCAAGTTCAACATATTGTATGAAGACAGTCTTTAGATCTTTAACTGAGTTATTTTATTTTTATTTATTTATTTATTTTATTAAATTTCTATACCGCCCCTCTCCCGAAGGACTCGGGGCGGTGTACAGCCTAAACTTTAAAAAACATATAAATATACAAAATTTAAAATAATTAAAAATTAAAAAAAAAATTTAAATTTAAACATATGGCAATATGAGAACTGGTATTATTGGCTATGTTTGCTTAGCATGCTGCACTGAATTATGGATGGGTTAGATATCATGCAAAAATCTAAATCCCAGACAGCTGTGAGGTTAGGCAACACCAATAACACAAGGTTTATTTTGGATTTATATATCCCCCCCATCAGCTGTGTTCTGCAAACTATATATGGCATGGTCAAAAGTTGCCAGCTGTCCAGACCATCAATTTATTTTTTCAAGAAAAAGGAGCTGGGTCTGTAAAACAGCTGGAAATGATAGGCTTATAGGATGCATCTCTGACACAGGCTAGTTATAGTTATAAAACTCCTGCACCATGTCCATGCTGCTTAGTGGATGCTCCTTCAGAAACATTTGCAACCAGGGTAGACTGGAAAGGAGAAAAAACTTTCAGTGTAGCATCCTGCACTATCCATACACACATACCTCTACATGCTTCCCAATTTCAGGGTGCTATTTGAATGTCCAGCACAAGCAGTGACAAAAGGATTTAATATCTATTGCCAGCTTCTGGTTCCGCTAGTCCTACAATGTCCTGGGTACCAAGGATTTGGCCTGAGGTACCTAAGCATGTGCTTTTCACCTCTTTTTGAAGTTTGTTGTCATTGTGGGAGGTTGCCTCTTTTCTGTTGTTCCTTTCCCTTATTAAATCCTCTGTTTTTCTTCAAATGAATATAAGCATGATTACTTTTCCATTGGACAGTTTTTGTGGAGGTAACTTGCACTCAGGGAGATGGAGGAAAGGTGCAGAGTTTATCATAATGGTCTTTTGCCAACTTGATTAGTGGTTCATAAACAGATATTGTAAAACAGGTGCTGTTTTCAGACCTGAGTCCTCTTAAATCATTTAGGACAATGCTCTATAGACTTTCATTTTGTTCTAGCAGCAACCCCAACTCAGATTTGCACATCCCCTTCCCTCTAGTAATTAGTTGCTGCCCTGGACAGCCATTTTTTTCTGGGTGACTGGGAGGCTGTATTCTCTGTTTTTTTTAAAAATAATTTTGGATTGCTCCAACTTTGACTAATTCAGTCAAAGAAATACAGTATCTTCAATCCTTGAAGCTAATATTCCATTCAGCTCTTACAGTTGGCATCCTCTCCATTTCTACTCAGACTGAGTGAAGCACATTTCCTTTGTTTTCCCCATCACTGCCAGAATATTGTAAAGCTTCCTTTCTCCTTTATTTTTTGAGATATTTAAATTACATTGCATTATTACTTGTTTTATGAAGTGGAATGATCAGTTCTTCCTTACACTAGGGAAAATACAGAAAAATACAGCATCTCTGTTTTTATTGCTTTGATTATTGTAGTGTCACAGCTATAGTAATGTCATAATTATACTATAAGGGGGAAAAGTTGAAAGGATGTGTGTTAGTGTCAAAGGAAATCTATGAGAAGGTTGGGTGAAGGTATCCACATGTGCAAACATCTCAGAAAGCAAAGGAAAGGTAAAGAGATTAGTGAGAAGGAAAAGGCAGGCCCTAGTACAAGGGTCCTCAACCTTGGCAATGTTAAGACATGTGGCTGAGGAATTCTGAGAGTTGAAGTCCACAAGTCTTAAAAGTTGCCAAGGTTGAGGACCCCTGCCCTAGTAGACTAGTTTACACAGGAACTGGTCACCAAGATTTACTTTCCCTACATGGATGGAAAGGGCAAGAATAGGAATGAGCCATCAGTCTTGTGGTCATGATCTGAGGGAGATGGCTGGTCTAGAATCATGAAACATAAATAAATCTGGTTTGAACGTCAGTCCATATTGTTTTCAATGCACTCAGACTGGATTTTCTGAAAATAATTTAATAGATAGAAGCATCATATATAGAGAACCATAGACACTTATTTAGGTACTTATTAGACATCCATTACAAGCCATTTTTATGAAATACAACTCTGAGTGGTTCACAAAATTAAAAAGAGATGACTTTGAAGAAGGTAGCTGTCAGTTACCAAAACATGACTGAAGCCTGGGAAAGGAAGATGTTAGAAAGTGACTCTGCTTTTTTATATAAAGGGAAGAAAGGAGAAATGTTCAGGCTTTTAAGATTCAGTTACTATAGACCAGCGTTTCTCAACTTCAGCAAGTTTAAGATGTGTGGACTTCAGCTCCCAGAATTCCCCAGCCAATATGTTCATCCATCTTAAAGTTGCTGAGATTAAATATTTCGTGTGAAGTTATTTCCTGACCTGTCTTACTTCAAAGAGCTGACAGCATGGAAATCAATCAGCTTAAACTGCAGGGCAGCTTTGCCTTTAGTTAGTCTTCATAGTCTCTGAGAAAAGAGAAAAGGAGTCTAGCCCGGGTGGAAAGAAAAACTAGAGGAGACACAGCTCTTTGATGTTTCCTACTACAGCTTTCTTCATTCATGACCTGCTTTGGGGCATCTGATTGACTACAGTGGGAAACTGGCTGCTTGTGGAGATTAACTTTTTATGTGACCCACAGTGGCTGTTAAGTTTGGAATTGGACATGTTTTCAGCTGTGGCTTTCAGACAGATGTCTGCAATAATCATAAGCCTTTATTTTCTAGTTTGGGTCTGAAATATTGCTCTTAGGTGCATAAAGCAATTTGAGTTGAATTATATGTTATGATGAAGAGCATGAGTTGGTTATTGAGTCTTGATTACTAAATTGAGATTCATACAAATGTTGCTAGCTTGAGGGCCTATTAGCTATGTTTCATGTCTGTAAATCCAGTTCAGAGAGGTGAGTGTTTCAGTTTCCTTAGATTAGAACATCAAATGGATTGTGGTGATATGGGGTTTATTTATGCATTTTTAACACTTCAGCAGATTCTGTTGTTCATTGGGTTTCTAGGGAAAGCATAAAATTTCGAAGCACCAGTGTTGGTTTTCTGGAAAGTAAAAAAAGCATTGTTTTTTTGTCTCTTCCAGTATATACTGATGAAAAGGAAAGGAAATATCTACCAGTGTTGCCTCCTGGCTTTTGAGAAATGGGAAGAAAGAAAAATAATGGAGCCACTTACTACCCCCAATCTTCCCAGGGGTAGGTTTGATATGCACTGCTTGAATTCAAGAAATTAATGGGAGATAGTAATCTACCTTTGTACTGAAGCATGGAACTGATCATCCTGCCTTTCTAGTGTTGACTGGCTGGATTAGTTGAATATGCCATTCAAGGACAACCAAATCTACGATGAAGTTGTTCCTCTTCCTCTTGGACAGAATGTTTGAGTTTACACTCAGTTTGTGTGCTATCCCTTTGCTCCCCTATTCAACCTTCTCAGTATGGAATGAGCAGTTGATTGGAGATACTGGGCTTGAATCCAAGGGCAGCTGTGTAAATGTCAGCCCCCCCCCCAGATAATCAGATAGGAGAACATGACTAAATGAACTAATTTTCCTTTATTGTAAGCTTACATTAACAGAATCTTGCAAGTCTGAAACATAAACTTCCCTCTGTCAGTTTTAAATGCTTGGTCCATTAGAGTGGGTCCTTCCTAAGTTTATTTCTCTGATCGTTGAACCACTGGGGACTCTTGTCTCTCTTATCTGTTTCCTAGAGAGCATCACTTTTCCTTATTCCTTAAGGTCATCCATACAATCCATTAAAAGGCAGCTAAGGGCATACAGGCAATGGAAGATGCTGGGGTAAGGCATAAGGTATGCAGAGAGGAAGAGAAAGAAACAAAGCATACCAACCTTACATTATTTGCCTTATAAGACTCATATGAATTTTATTTTGGCAAAACCTTGAACAACTATCATATTCCAGGTTTGACCAAACTGCATTCCATCTCAAATAATTGAGAAAATCATCTGACCCCTAATGCATTTTGTGGGGTTGAAAATAAAACACTTTTTTTACCATAATGGTACAGTAAATCTCAACCAAGAATGAAAAAGCAAAACCACTCATTGACATGGCCTCAAGAAAAGAAATCATGAAGATCAACTTATCTGTGAAATGGTTGATATGGAATCCATCAGTGGATTTAGTATGATTATAGCAGGATTTTTTAATCTACATCTCAGAAATCAAATAGGGTTTATTTCATTTATACACTGTGTGCTCCCAGTAATAATAAAGGACAAGCTTTCTGATCACATTATTTTTTTATTCATATTTTTATTCTGCCTTTATTATTTTCATAACTAACTCAAGGCAATGAACATACATAATATATTTTCCCACAACAACAAACCTGTGAGGTGAGATTGGCTGAGAGAATGTGACTTGCCCAGCTGGCTTTCATTCCTAAATCTGAACTAGAACTCAGCTTCCTGCTTTCTAGTCTGGTGCCTTCATCCAAACTGGCTCTCTAAACCAGGGGTTCTCAACCTTGGCAACTTTAAGACTTGTGGACTTCAACTCCCAGAATTCCTCAGCCAGCAAAGCTGGCTGAGGAATTCTGGGAGTTGAAGTCCACAAGTCTTAAAGTTGCCAAGGTTGAGAACCCCTGCTCTAAACCAAACTGATTCTGTAATATTACTTTACAGATGTTAACCAATTCATTAAAGCATAGTACTCGTGAATCATCATCTTCATCATCATCATCATCATCATCTCACTAACTAAATAGAATTGTAGCACTGGCCCATCTATAGTGGCAATGTGGAAGACCATTGTTAATTCAAATATTTTGATTACTCTCCTTCATATTAAGAAAATCTAGAAGTTTAGAGCTCATTCTGAGCTAATTCTGACATAACTTGCCCACAAACTCTCAGGTGTTGATTGTTTCAAAGCAAAAGAAAATACTAATTTCACTGTATACCACACCCAGGTAGCAATAAGATTTGGGGATCTTAAAAATTTGGAGCAGCTATCAGATTAGTGCATAGGTACCATAAAAGCTCCTCGTGTAAAATCCTCCATCTCTCACAGAGCTAGCACAACAGAACAAGTGTAACAGAATAGCTGGCACTTATATGGTAAAATATTTGTAATCAGCAAAGAAAATATCTGTTTATATTTTTGAAGAGAGAAATGGGAAAACGAGACAAACGGAGGAAATTTGGAAAATGAATTATTTGGAAGCAGAATACAATTCGTTTTTCCTCTACTTGAAGGATTATTCAAATTATTAAGGACATGAAATATGAAACCTGTTTAACTAGAGAAGCCTGCTTTAAACCTAAGTTTGAGCTTTTAAAAACTTACAAATGTTCCTAACATGCCAAGGGTGACTTTAGAGCTGGTTCTTTTGGCCACCTCAGGCTGATTTTTGTGATGACGGAAAAGCATACTTTTCCTTTATGTGTTTCTTTCGCAATTATAATGAAAGCAAAGTTAATGTTTAATTTCATTTTGGTTCAATTTAATTAAATTTTAAGACTTGTTTTGTCTTTGAAGAAAATATTAAGAAATGTTTTTATACATCATTTAAAAGGGAGTTGCAATATTTCAGGTTGTGAATTTATCTGTAAATGATGATGCGTCCAGAATGATAAATAAATAGCAGGCAAAATTTCCTTTGTATAAAGAGGATAGGTATTTTCACTTTTCCTGAAGAAAAAATAGGAAAAGCATGGATAAACACTGGGGATTTGTAACTACAAGGATGTCTTCACCCAAATGCTTAACTTAGTAGCTGCATTTGCACAACATTGTAAGCTTAATTAATCTTGTTTAGTTGTTTTTGGGGTTTTGTGTGTTGTGCAAGTCTAACTCATTTAGTTATTTACAGTTTTATATCCTACAAACTGAGAAAATGAACTGATTCAATATGGACTGATTAAGTTTATTGTATGAATGATGTCAATGTGTTCTCACCTAGCTTAGGAGCCCTAGGAGTTGTATGAATTGTATGAATTGTATGAACTGTATTGATAAGATTTATTGCATTCCTCAAAATGACAGAAGCAGTTTTGCGCTGTCATGATGGAAACTTTCTGTGACATAGCATGATTTGTACATAAAATGGGGCGGATGCTTCTTTCATCATTTACTCTTCCTGCTGGAGAAATATGCAAACTGGGCCTATGGAGCAGTCAATTAACCCTAAATACTTGTTAATTTAACTTACCCAATCAGCTGTGTCATGAAATAGCTGACTGGAAGGTTAACTAACGCATTCTCCATCTTTGATAGCTGCAACTGTTCAGAGTCATCTCAATCTTACCAGTGCTGATTTCCGCTTCCGAGCGACCCTCCTGAGGACGCGGGAGAAGGTGGCCATGGCGGCGCTCGGCAGTCTCTCCCGGCGGCTGGGGGCCGGCCCGGGCTGGAAGTGGGCTCTGTCGACGGCGGCGGCGGAGGCGCCGGAGAAGCACCACGGGACCGATCGTATATGGAAAATCTTGTCTTTTGTGGTTGCTCTTTCTGCCGTTGCTATCTGCCAGCTAAATTGCTACCTGAGAAAAGAAAAGCATCATGAAAGGCCAGAATTTATTCCTTACAAGCATCTTTACATCCGGACCAAGCCCTTCCCTTGGGGTGATGGGAACCATAGTCTTTTCCATAACCCGCATGTCAATGCACTTCCAACTGGCTATGAAGAGTGACCATTAGGCAAGTGGGCCACAGCCACAGCATGGACCATTAAAGGTAGTTGGACCAGAATTGAAGCTGGGACCAGAATCTGCATATGCTATATTGTTTATTCTGACTTCTCAGTTGATGTTTTTCCTGTAGAAGTCTCCTGAAATAAAAATATTCTAGCCAAAAAAAAAAAAAATCTTACCAGTGCTGTATTGTACTGCACTGTAAAAGTCTTTGATGTCTTACTCTAATATAGTGTACTAGCAGTGTTGATTGCTTGATTGATTATGTGCCATCAAGTCAGTGTTGACTTTTAGTGAACACATAGATTTTCTCCATGGATTTTGTCCATGAGGATCTCTCCTCAGTGTGATCCTTAGGTCTTCCAATAGTGCACTCATCAGCACTGCAATTCAGTCTATCCACTTTACTACCAGTTGTTCTCTTGTTTTCCTTTTCTTCCACCTCTCTCAGCATTAGAATCTTCTCTAAGTTGCTGGGTCTTCACATAATCATCCAATTAGGATAATTGGAATGGTCATTTATGCTTCAAGTGAGAGCTCTGAGTTGATTTGTTCAATGATCCATTTATTTATTTTCTTGGCTGTCTCAGGAGTCTTCTCCAACACCAAATTTCAAAAGCATCACTACTTACTGATGAGAATATTTTAATCAGCCATAGTTTAACAGGTCTATACATATGTTGTATATAGTATGTTTAAATGTGTGTTATGTATGTATACACTTTGAGAGCAAGCAACTAAATTTCATTTTTAATGTGTGCCTTTGTGCCCACAGTAAAAAAAATGACAATAAAGGTTATCTAATCTAATCAGTCTTCTCAGATTTCATAGAGGAATCAAATTGTACAAAAATTCAAAGTTGCACATAGTTACAGAGGAAATAAATGTTAGGCTAAGTACAAATAATAAACATAAAAATATGCATTGTTATCTAAATTTTACCTATCATTTCAGAAAACTATTCCTGAACTTTCCTTCCAAATGCCTGGGATTCTAGTCAGTCAATTCTGAGGCTACTGGAGAGATGAATAAACCCCAATTTTCTTCTAAACCTTTCTTCCCATCTTCTATTTCATTTCAAAAGATGAAACCTTTCTCAGTCTATCAAAAATGTTGGATTTTAAAATAATCTCCCTGCCTATGTGATTCTAAGCTCACCTAAGGAATATGGATTGAAACTGAGGTACCACCGACTGACAATAAATATGTGGTAATGTATTTACTATAGATGGCAGGAATGTATCTATAAAATATGTTTATAATATTTTAGTATGGAGGACTACAAGTACATGAATGCCAATAGCCATATCTGCTGTTAAAATATCACATAATAGCTTTGATGGTTCAGTGGTTGAATAACTGCTTTTGTGTAGAAGGCCCATGGCTCAATGTATGATATGTCAGATAAGCAAGAAAGATTTTGGTCACACATTCTGGAAAACTGCCAAGCATTCCAGATAGTACTAAGCAGGATGTATAATTAGTTTAACAGTTTATGTTGCTGTATTGTTTCTGCACAAAGAATGGCACCATTTGTTTTTAGTTTTGCACTACTGTAGTGAATTAAAAATAACTATGGGCTTTTTTTGCCATTTCCTTATCTGTCCATATTTGTAAGGTTTATGGAAGAAAAGACCCACATAGTAGTTTCCCTAACCAGATATGTTTATCATCTCAGCATCAATAGCAATACTACTTAGACCAGCGGTTCTCAACCTTTTTCAGACTGCGACCCCGACCTGCGGCGTGCATGCGCGGTGCGACCCGACCTGCACCGTGCATATGCGGCGCGACGGCCCGCATCGCGCATACGCAGCGCGACGGCCTGCATTGCGCATGCGCAGCGCGGCGGCCCGCATTGCACATGCGCAGCACGGTGTGGCGGCCCGCATCGTGCATGTGCGGCACGACGGCCCGCATCATGCATGCGCGGTGCTACACCGTGCATGCGCAGTGCTGCCCCCTGCGCCGGCCGAGGGGAAAAGGGGGAAAAATGGCGGACTGCGTTGTTTGGCGACCCCCGTGAAATGGTCGTTCGACCCCAAATGGGGTCGCGACCCACAGGTTGAGAACCGCTGACTTAGACTTATATACTGCTTCACAGTGCTTTACAGCCTTAGAAGGGTGGAAGGCTGAGTCAGCCTTGAGCCAGTGAGATTTGAACTGCCAAACTGCTGGCAATTGGCAGTCAACAGCATTAGCCTATAATACTGCATTCTAACCACTGCACCACCAAGGCTCTTAACCTATTATTGTAAAGTCTTCAACTTAAGCACAGTTTGAGGAACAAATGCAAGATTGCAACTAACTTTCAAATGCTCACAGCCATTAACTGATTAAATGTGTTTAGTTCATTAATTATGTAGAGATTTTTCTTCCTTCACTGTTTTTAACTGATTAGGGGAACCAATTAAAATAAACATCATCGTCTCTCAGTAGGAGTGCTTTTCTAGGGATTTTGAACTACTGGCAACAATTTCTCACAACGGAATAGAACAGATATGAAGTTGTACAGTACCTATTAGCTTAACTAGGACATTGGCTTAATATGCAACTGAACGATTTTTTTTCCACTGCTGTAATTAAATCTGAGGGTCCATTTACTGGAGATTAAATGGTTGCAAAATTTGTCATCTTCATCCTCAAAATAAGACAACAAATAAAAAGAAATGCATTCTGAGAATTGCTGTTGCAAATATGTTCCATGCTTTAGACTTATTTATTTATTTAGCGTATGGCTCATTCTTAGACTACAGCGATTGAAGTACAGGCTTAACTTGATTGCTGAATAAATTAAGTTTGGAGGTTCATCCAATACACTGAATAATAAACAAATTAGGCAGGATTTCTACATGCAATTAAGCCACAGAAAAACAAAGAAGGATAAAACTTAACAAACTTTGCATGTAGTGTGAATGGCACTGCTGGGTTTTTTTCATTGATGTAGTTGAATATACCATGCAAATGCAGTCAGTATCTCTATCCTATATGTCGTCTGCATAATATGCAGATAATGTTTGGGTAAAAAGACAGCGGAGAATTATCCATGACTGGTTTCTCTAGACTGCCTCTCAAATTGCACAACAGTGATGGTAACTAGCAAACAGGATGCTTGAATGAAGATTGGTTGTGCCCCATTTTATAGCAAATCTATTTCCTTCTTCCATTTCATGTAAGTAATCGATCATGAAAACGAGAAAAGGGGAATATTGTGGAAGGAAGAGACAAGGAAGTCTATTGCAAAGGATCAATTCACACACAAGTTTTCAATAAAAGTAATCTACCTCTTCTGGCTGAGCAGGTAAGAAGAAAATTGAAGGAATTGCAGAAAGACAAATAGAAAATTAGCGACTGTTGGTTTTGATTGTCCATTTTATTCCAGGTTAACTCATTGCTGGCATCTGATAACGAAAAATATTCCACCTTTTCCCACAACAGAAAACAGGATACTCACTTCTGGTTCATATTATCTCCTGTAGGTAAGAGACCCATAGTATGCTCTATTTCATATAATTGTTACAGTTTGGTTCCAAAAAAGCCTGTAATCATTGTAAGCAAGAATTGGCCACAGATATTAATTATTTAATTAATGAATATGCCTCCTATTCTGATTCTATGCAGCTCACAATATAGGAATATATGTTTTTACATTCATCTGTGAAACCAACTAATAAGAAATTTTTTTTTCTTTTCTCTTTGTTTACATGTACAAATGGATATCTAATAATAAAAAATGTTAATAAAAAAAGAAACAAATTATTTAAAAAACCCATAGTATCAACCAGCTTGACCGTATTTTCAATCCAAAACTGCCTTCAAACAAGATCAAATATTCTGCTAAAGAGGTCTCTTTTTGTCATCTTTTGAAACATTATCAGGATAAGAGAAAACCTCATTTTGAGTGATTTAAGAAATGACACACAGTCTTTTAATGGGCAATTTTCTATAGAATGTATTTGCAGATCAGAACTGACTTCAATTAATTAATTAATTTCTATAGCCTCCCAACTCAGACAAGCGACTCTAGGTAGTGAACAATCATAAAATCAAGTAAAATCAATTAAAACCAAGTACAAATATATCTCTCTGTCTCTCTCTCTCATATTCTCTCTCTCGCCAAGAAAAATTATAACCATAAGTAACAATACATCTAGGAAACAGGCTCCTTAACACACTCAAGGCCCTAGAGCCAGCCACATAACCAAGGCCTTAAAGGCTTTAAGAAAGACCAACAGGGTCAAGGCCACCTCTCCCTCTTGATCTTTCCAACCATAGCATGCCTAACCTGCAGGGCCAAGTTGGATTGGTAAAAACAACGAGAAGTGAGACCTTCTGTCGACACAGCCCCAAGCCTTGAAAGCCTTTGAAAGTGACAATAGCACCTTGAATTGAACCTGGAAGCACACTGGCAACCAATACCACTCACAAAGCAGTGGTGTTAACATATGTTGACTACCCAACACCATTTACTACCTGTGCAGCTTCATTCTGCACCATTTGAAATTTCCAAATCTTCTTCAAGGGCAGTCCCATGTAGAGTGCATTGCAGTGTAGAAAGAACAATCTTCGTCAGGGTCCAGTCCAAGCTGGGAATAATCAAAATGGAGACTGCTTTAGAAATAAGGTTGTAGTTTATTGAAGAGAGCCAGACAGGCTCTGGAAAAACTGACCACATGTAGCAGGGAGTGGTAGGCTTTTATACCTTCTGGGGCTCTTTAGGTTGTTTCCTGTTCCTGTTTGAGGCTTTGTATTTCCTGTGTCATGTACTTTGACTTGAGTCTGAGTATGTCTTTCTGGTATTCTGATGGTGGTGGGTTAATCCTATTATGTCCCAAAGGTCATATCCTGCTTCCCTGGGTTGTGGCTGATGACCATTGGAGTTTTGGTGTGAGGGATTGTTGATTCTAGAGATCTTTTTTTTTTCTAATCCAAGCTTCTTGACTCCAATCTTTCTGACAAGATTATCACATCTGCATTTCTGCAGACCTGGTTTCTATTTGGGACAGAGAGACTGGGGGAGAGTTGGTTTCTGCCTTTGAGGAAATATATTCTGCCTTTTTAATATTTCCCAAAATATTTCTTTCTCTGGCTTCTTCCCACAGCAGTAATCCAGACAGGAGAGCATGAAGGCATGCATCAGTGTGAGCAGAGCTCCCCAGTCCAGGAACTGATTGTACATAAAACACACACACACACACACACACACACACACACACACACACACACACACACACACAAGCTTTCAGACTGAACATGTTAATCTGTTCGTTCCTTTGTTGCCTTTGCTTTTCTCAGCAACTTTCCTCTTTTACACAAACTTTGAAGTCAGAAGTCTTTAATTTTTTTCCACCACCAGCGAGAACAGCTGCACTTTCCCACTGCAAAGGGGAAAGACACAGTATTGATTGTAGGCTGCATTCAATTGAGTTTCCATGGTTCCGTAATTTATTTTATTTTATTTTATTTTATTTTTACAAATCAAGCCTTGCTATTTATAGTGATGCATTGATTACTAACCAATGAAGAAACGTTGCAAAAGATAGCTTTTTATTAGGCAGAATGCATCTCCCACATACTGTTAAAATAATCTTCCCTTGGCTCTATGTGGTTCAGAAATAATGATTGCAATTCTACTGCTACATTGGCAAGTATTTCAAGATGAGGCTGTCAGCTCTCACTGCAGAGAGCTGCTCAGTCTCAAGAAAACGAACTGTTTAGGTCTCTCACCCTCCACCCTCAAAAGGCAAAAGATTTATATGATCTGAACCAGACAAAACCAGAACCATCTTTTTCAAGACGATCCAAACTTTCTTCTAGGAAAAGGATGAATCAATGTCTGGAGTCCTTGGTGCTCTCTGAGCTTGGATGCTTGCTTGTAGATGTTTCATTACCTGGCTAGCAACACCCTCAGTGCTAGTGACATGATTTTCCACACCCCCACTAACACTGGCACGGCAAGCTGCTGCTATAAACAAGGGGCAAGCCACACATTCATTAGGATTGATTATGTTACCTAGTTGCATAATAAAATGTCTGCAAACAAATGACCAAGTTCAGCATCAAAGGCCCCTCATTTGGCTTTCCAGATGTTTTATTGATAACATATCATCCTTTTCTATTTCTGCCTTACTCTTACTTCCCTTCCCTTTCTAGAGAGATCCCCCCTCTTCACGCTTGATACAAATCTTTTTAAGTATAGAAATTCTCAACATATGAAGATTTTATTTTAAAAAAGATAAAATCCATTAAATATTTTCAATATTTTTGGTTCTGAAAACCAAACTCTACCACGTAATGGAGAGAAGTACAAAATTCAGCTATAGATGGGCTCAGTTTAATTGGATTTTCTAAGTATTGAAAGGACCTGCATAGAAAGGATTGTTCATCTGTGACAAAACATTCAACATTCAAATATCCAACCTTTCATTTCAGAAAAAACGGTCAGTTCATTTGTAACTAGACAAGTTCTTTGCCTTCTTTTGCAAGCTTTTAATTCCTTAGGATAAAAATATCATATTTCTTTCTCCTTATCCAGCAATGTGCATAGTTCTTGTTCCAATCTTTTTTCCAGCTATAAAAAGAGAAAAATTCAGTTAGACTAGATACCACATTGATAAGTAAGAAAGAATTGTAAGAACAGATGATATCCTCAAATCATAATCAGGTGGTCAACTAATAGGTGATCAACATACTAATTTTATTGGTGAAGCCTTAGTTTAATTGGGGAGATCATAATTATTTTCTTGTTGAGGCTTTTAGAATTTACATACCTCATTATACTTGAGAATAGCAATAGCAGTTAGACTTATATACCACTTCATAGTGCTTTACAGCACTCTCTAAGTGATTTACAGAATCAGCATATTGCCCCCAACAACCTGGATCCTCATTTTACTGACCTCGGAAGGATGGAAGGCTGAGTCAACTTTGAGTCAGTGAAAATCAAACTGCTGGCAGTCATCAGAATTAGCTTGCAATACTGCATTCTAACCACTGTGCCATCATGGCTTAGTTGAGTTGAGGGCCATAAAATTGCCATTTAATCAATTTCACAGGGAAACTGTTTTCTCCTTTTCTGTAAGTGGTTTCAGACTGTCTTCATTATCTTAAGCTCTACATAACTGATATTTTTGATTCTATGCAGATAAAAATTTTAGTGACTGATCCATTTTTTCAAAATCAGACAATAAATCAGCTAAAATGCTTTAATTGATTGACATCCACTTTTTAAAAAAATTACAGAATAAGAAAGACACCAATCACCATGTCTTCTAGTATATGGAAATGGCACTTGCAGATCTGATGTACTGGGATATCTCTAATGACCAATTGTTCTCTACATGTTTTACCACTGTGGTTCTTCCAACTTTGCTAAAGAATTTTCATCATGCCAGGCCAGAAGAGTCCTTAGGACTGAACTCCATTCAGATTCTAATGAATAACACAACACATTATCTACTTGGTAGCCAACAAAGATTACAAATACAAGGCCAAGCTTTAAATTTGCTTTCTTCTTCTAGAGCAGCGGTTCTCAACCTGTGGGTCGCTACCCCTTTGGGGGCCGAACGACCCTTTCACAGGGGTCGCCTAAGACCATCGGAAAACACATATTTCCGATGGTCTTAGGAACTGAGACACCGCTTATAAAGCTTTCGGCGAGCCATTTCCAAAGCTAGGGACAAAGCTAGAATTCAGAAATAATCGCCCATTGGGACTTCCGGTTCCGGTCACGGCGTCGCTAGTCGAGCGGTGAGATTGCTCTCCCCGCCGACTAGTTTTCCCTCCGTCGGCGGACCCTTATGAGGGTTCAAAGTCGCCCTTGAGGGCGCGACTTTCCTATGAGAAGCAGTGTTCCTATGAGGAGCAGCTGTCTGGACGGAACTCTGAGGGCCGACGTTTTTTTTGTTTTTTGCCTGTAAAAGCTGTGTTGGAAAGATTTCCCCAGCTTGGAAAGGCAGCTTTTACTCGTTGGGGAAGAAAGGCGAACAAAGGGACAAAGTAAAGTTTTAGAAATTACTTTGTTTTTTTCATATAAGTACTTTGGGGTATTGGAAAAACTTTTTTAACAAACTTTATTATTAGCCTATGTTGTTGGGTTTGTTTTTTTTTGAGTAAGGAAAGAAGAATGAAAAGTGAAATGACTTTGGGGGGAAAAATGGATTTATTTATTTTTTTAGCTTTCTGAGGACATCTACTGGTTAAAAAGTAATATTGCAATTGGAGAGGAGATGATCTTTGTATATGAAAATTAACTGGATGTTTGATTTTTTTTCTAAAATGGAGCTGTACTCACATTTAAATTGCAAACTTATTCTGGAGAAAATATATGAGACTAAAGAGGAAATATGTGCTACAATGAAAGAGCTTACTACAGAACTAAGAGCCAGAATCTCTTCTTCAAACTTTAAAACTGACTTTCAGATTGCACCTGACTCTTCTATTAAACAGACTTTACAAAAAGAGGACCTAACTGAGAACAAAGAGAAATTGACTCTGCCTTATATGCAACTCAGTTATGGCATTGAGAACCAGGAAAAGCAAAGACTGGGACTTGGAACTCTAAAGCAACGAGACTTTATGCAAAAAAAAATCAGAAGGCCAACTCAGAGGTCAAGATGGCTCTCACTGATTCAAAAGATATTACAAGCAACAAAGAGAGACTTATCTGTTGGAAAGGAAGCTTTGCTATGGAAACCTACTTGGCATTTGAAAAAAACCTAGAATAAGATTTAAAAAAAATGAAAGTTAAAGTTTTGAGTAATGGACTAAAGGCAATCTAGAACTATGGACTGACTTAAGGACCAAGATTATAAGTTAGATGTAAGGAAAATGGGATTAATGGAAGATATAAAATTTATCTACATGGAAATTACTGATGATTTACTGGTTTGATGATTAATGAATTGAAATATCTTAAAGTTTGATGTTATCTTGTTAGTTTAAAGTTGACTGATGGTTTATATAGCTTTAGGACAGATTAATACTTTAGTTTAAAAAAGAGATATAAGAGAAAAAAGGAGTGACTAATGAAATACATATTAAATCCTTTAAGAATGTATTTGTTCTTTTTTCTTTTCTTTTCTTTTTCTTTTTCTTTTTGTTTAGGACAATAGGGTTATTTGTAAGAAAACTATTATGTAATCGTGAACTAACCTAATAAGATGATTTCTGCTTGATAAGATTGATGTCATTGGTTATGACAATTTAATTGGATATGAACTGAATTATGTTTAATGGATTGAAAAAAATTTAAGATTTGATTTTATCTGTTAGCTATAAGAGATTGATTAGTTGATAGAATAGATATATATAGGATAGATTAATGTTTTAGTTTAATTAAGGGATATTAGTCAAAGAAGAGTTAAACAAAATTTACAATAAAAACTAAGGTACCAGAATATAGTTGGAAGGAATACCCGAACTGATAGAGTTTGTATTTAAAGTTAATTTGATTATGGTTGTGTAAATTTTTTAAAGTGTTAGAAACAGGTATAGGTTGATTAAATTTAAATCAGACTGAACTATTTTAAATAAACTATGTTAGTTAAGGGGAAAGAGAGGGAATACTAGAGGTATTGATTGAAGTATGTATAAATGTTTGGCTTTTGGATGATTGTGTGCTTTGGGCATTTTGTTGTAAAAATTAAAAAAACCAATAAAATTTTTGTAAAAAAAAAAAGAAATAATCGCCCATTCAAAGCCATGCAAGAAATGGGTGGAGGGGGGGAGAAAAAGAAGAAAGAATGCCTGGAATTAAAAGTGCTTCTCCTCCTCTCCCCCACTGAGGGGGCTTTTTCCTGCATCCCACGTGCATTTTGCAAGGGAGTGGGGCGTCAGCGCTGGACACATTCCATTCTGTGCGGTCCCTTTGTAAAACCCCCAAAACGGCAAGGGGTTTCCTTTCCTTTACCTTTCCCAAGCAAATGTGGCAAGTGATGGGCAGCGTGAGAGACAATGTAACACTCTGAACGTTCTGAGCCATTGTGACATTTCAAATCCCACGAGCGTGAAAGTACCAACCCACAAAACTGCAAGCGCTGCAGCAGGGATGGAAAGGGGAACCCCTCGCTCTTCCAACTCTCACGCTGCTTAAGGCTTCGCGTATGACGAGCCACTGAGGCCAATTTCCTCCATGAGAAGAGAACGCTTTCCCTCTGCTCCCCCCCCACCTGAACTCTCCTCCTCAAAAGGGGCGGGGCTGAGAGACAGAAGCTCCTCGAGCGCCACAGTGGACGGTTCTTAGGGAAATTACCCTCCTCTCTGACCGTTTTGAAATAAAATAATAAAACATACTAAGGGCAATTTGGGATTCACTTCACTCCAAATGCAAAGCTGGGAGATGTAGAGAATGATCGGAAAGTTATCATTTCTATAACTGAATCTTTTTTGAATAACCAGGAAGAAGACGATCCTAAATTGTCTAAGAATAGAATAGAATAGAATAGAATAGAATAGAATAGAATAGAATAGAATAGAATAGAATAGAATAGAATAGAATAGAATAGAATAGAAAGCAGAGCAGAGCAGAGCAGAGTAGAATAGACAATATGGAAGAGAAAATAGAATAGACAACATGGAATAGAGTAGAGTAGAGTTGAATAATAGAATAGAATAGAATAGAATTTAATTATGTTCAATTTGTAACAATGAAAATACATCCTGCATATCAGATATTTACACTATGATTCATAACAGTAGCAAAATTACAGTTATGAAGTAGCAACGAAAATAATTTTATGGTTGGGGGTCACCACAACATGAGGAACTATATTAAAGGGTTGTGGCATTAGGAAGGTTGAGAACCGCTGTTCTAGAGGAAGTATTATGAGTGGGAATTTTGATGGTGGCATCTTATCTTGTTGATTTCAGTGGAAATCTTTTGATGCCTGTCCAAGGACCAAACTGCTAATACAGTATGTCTACATTAGAGTTTATGCTCCTGTTTGGTTTCTTCTTTCTAAAGATGTGGGAAAATAATGTTGTGGTTAAGAACTGCCTATTTTGTTCTTTGAAGAGATCATAGCTGGGAATCCAATTTTCATGGCTTGGAACATTCAGAATCAGTATTACTCCCCCAATGTAATTCATTTAAAAAATTAAGTAAAAACTTGGATTGGCAGTTAAAAATTAGGAAATCAGGAAATGTGACAGCATCTTTTTCTACAGACTGAAAACAAGCTATCAAAAGTTTGAATATAACTCACTAGTGCCTCTTTTATGTTCTCAGAGTGTATAAGGGCCAAAAATCCTCCTCCCCCTACTTGAGGTGGGGTGTTGAGAGGAAACATGCATTACCTTATGTCTTATACCATTTCACCTTTTAAAACTTCTGAATTCCTAAAAAGGGTCCTTTCTGTCAGACACAAGAAACCAGGATCCAGGATAGAGTTCAGAAAGCATTTTGAGGTCTCTTTTGGGGGCATAGGGACTCCAGATTGATGATGCATTTGACCCTGCCCTTAGGTTCAGCTTTGTCATCTCCTACATTGTCTCACCAAATTTGGGGGGTGGTCCTCAAGGAATAAAAGTCATGTCTTCAATATCTTAATGCTACTGTCTGCCACATACCCCCTCAAGTCTACTATGACGCCTCTGCTTCATTTTGCCCAGTTTAGGGCCAAATCTGGAAGCCAGACTGCAACTATACAGGAGACCAGCAACTTCTTCCTTTCTGCAGAATAATGAGATTTTCCTTTACATCTCTTTTTATGTGCAGGCCAATCTGTGTCCATTTGATTGGTTGGGAATGGCTTGTATTTTACGATTTCTTGTACATTCAGTTCCCAGATATACATGGAGCTCCCAAGTGGCTGAAGAAGCAGCAGAATGCCATGTTTAAGAGCTCTCTGTTCCATTTGCATCTCAACAACTAGTTTTGCTTTCCAAAATTGTGCTGGAATTAATGGCAAGACCATGTGGGCAATTCCTGATTGATAGCAGCAATTCATATAATGAGTGCCTTCCAGCAGAACCTGCTGGGTTTCAAGACTGTTGATAGCCACACATGCTGCTGCAAGGTATCACACAGGGACTGACGTAGATCTACACAGGCTGCCCTACCCTTAGGACTTTCTTTCTGACAAATGTTCATCAGTTTTGATCCTATGTTCCACCAAATGATGTCTCACATTGTGTCACGCAAACTGTTCCAATTGTCTTGCTGAAATTTTTGATCTATTGTGTGATATCTATTTCTCCTGGCTGACAAACAGGCCTCTTTGTCCCCAGAGGAGAATTTCTTAGTTCTTAGTTTCTCTTCAAACAGATTTGTCTCTAAGAGAATGCATTCTATTTTGGGGCTGCAGGGAAGAAACATGAATTGTTCTTTATTTTCTGGCCAATGTTGGACCATTAAGATGGTCTACAGTATTTGCAAAATCTCTCATTCGCAAGAAAAGAGATTTTGGTGGGCATTTTAGTTTTTTCTGTTTTGAATTCAGCAAGTTTGGACCTCATGTCTCTTCTGCCCATGCCCAGGACTGAGATTGGCTGTTTTTGAATGTATTAGAAGCAAAGTACACAATAGAGCAATGTTCTTTCAAAGAGGAAGATTGGTTTCTTTATGGCTGAATTCAAGTCAATGAACACACACACACACATACACACACAAGGGAGAAGGGAAGGGAAAAGACGTGGTTTGTGAGAAATATCAATCTGATTGAATCATGGCCTTTACCTGCTGACTGAAGCACCCTAATAATCCTCAATATGGTTTTAGAATGTGACCCATAAGCAGACAGAGGGGATTGTTGAATTACATTGCAATGATTTTTTTAGCTTCTCTGGTTCCCCTCTCTATCACTCTAGCTTTATTTTCTTTTTATGAGATGGGTAATAGATTTTTTTTTCTTCCCAGGCACACATACATCTTGCACATGCTTTTTGACTCTTCTCAAGGTCAAATATAAGCACAAGGTTTCCCTACTCAATATTTCTCCCATCTGTTTTTTCTATTATATTTATAAAATTCAATTTAACTAGTCATTCTCACTCTGTCTGACACGCATTTAGTACCAAGATGGACACATGAGTCTTACAGAGTCTGTTCCTATGTATCATTAGCCACAAAGGACAGAGTGCTTGGATTTTTATATTAGAAAATAGATGGGTAAGACAGTCCGTGCATCTTTCTTCACATTGAAGAAGTACCAATGCATGCTTCTCATTTGAATGAATATTATAAGGAGAATTATTTCAGGTGCTCATCCTCATCCAATTGCTGTGCAGTCCACATCCAAAAAAGGAATCAATATGCAGAAATTTTAGGGATTCCCCCCCCTCTGGATTGCTAACACCTCTGTTCTATTGTGAAAACAGTAAAATCCATGTTATTTTGGAGTACTGAGTTACGTGTATTAGCCTGGAATGTTAATGATACTGAACACCGTGCTCTGGATATACCATTGATTTTATTTAATTTCATTGTCTTATCTCTAAACTTACAGATGGTGTCACTCTAAAATAATTCATTTTTTAAAGAAAGTTCCATTAATATTAAAGCAGCATCCAAATCCCCTAGTGCCAAATGTCCCTAAAGACTAGGTAAAATTCAGCACTGATATACTGCAGTCATATTTTAGACCAATAAAATGAGGCTGCTGCATTCAACATAACTTTTTTTTCTGCAATAAGGTTTAAAATTCAACTTTCCCTGTGTGATTAGAGGAAAAGCAACACTACTTAAGTTTCAGTGCTGTTTTTTTAGCCCTAGGGGGTTTGTCAGGTGGTTGGCTTAGAAGACATAAATTTTTCACCCAGTATTTTCAATGATACATCATTCATCCAAAGGGGAGGCAAAGAAAAAGACACAATGGCAGTTACCACCACAAGAGAGAAGCTCTGACTCCCTTTTTATATGCCTTGCATATAAAATATACATTAAAAGGATGGGGTTCAAAGCAGGTAGAGCCATCAGCTTGAATTCCCTATAAACCTTCTTGCTACCATTTATGAAAACAAATACATGGGCAAAAGGCTATGGCGATACTAAGTCATCCAGGTCATGGTTGTCCCAAAGGTGCTTTTTCAAAGGCAACTGGACCTTATTTTTCCTAGAAGATGTTTTGTTTCTCATTCAAGAAACTTCTTCAGAACTGCATAATCTTTTTTTCAAATTCCCATTTTTGAATACACAGTACAGTAATTTTCATTTCACAGAGATGTATCCAGTTTATGAAAGCAATATCAAATTATGAAGAAACAATTCCATCCAAAATACATGAAACTGATATAGTAATTTGTAGAAAAAATATGTGGTGAAATTGAGAAACTCTCCCAACTTGGTTTTATGAATTTATTTGCAAGGTAGTTCCATTCAACTGAATGGAGTCTACAATTTAATAGGCAGAAGGATCTTCTGTTTTTCTCCAATTTCCCCACCCCCCCACAATATAGCATAGAATGACTTTTAAATATCTGGTCCTTTTCAAGAAATATCTTTTGATTTTTATTATTCTCATTTGCAAGATATTCTTACTTCAATTGCTGTACTGTCATTTTGCAGGAAAAAAAGTGGATGAATTAAGCAATCTATTTTGACATGAATTAAATAACATCAAAAGGGTTGCTGTTATTTTAAAGTAGCCTCAGACGATGTCACAACCTTTCTGCAAATGACTTTTGAAATGGGCACTTCCTTCACTGTATAAGGCAGTGTGTCAAACCTGACTCAGCTCTATAGTTGTCTGCATCTGCCTTCGCTCACAGCTTTGTCAAACAGTGACAGGAGGAGGGTGGTGAAATCCTAAGTGGGGGAAGGAGGCTACCGAATGCAAGTGAGCCTTCTGTTGCTGGAGAAACATTATCTACCAAGGCCAAGACATGAAGAATGTTTGACCGGAGCACAGTTTTTTCCCCAAAGCAAAAGAACTAAACTCAGTTGGTGAACTATGAACTGCGGGTGGGTCAGAGGGGAGGAGGTGAGTTACTTATGTGTGTTTTTGTGGGAAAATCCCAGAACTGACTTTGCTTTTCCCATGCCTAGATGGATGTCATTATCCAGACTAAGTAACTAGCATTACTATTCCTACAGCACTGATAATATTACTTAGTTTGAGTAATGAAATGTCCACAAGAAAACAACCAAATTCAGAGATCCCCAAGGACCCATCCACAACTTTGCTCTGCTACTTGCATTCACAATTAAAGATTAGGAATAGCTCTACCTATTTGGAATAATAGCTCTCCATATCTACCACCAGATGTACACAGTGCATAAACACATAAGAATAACTAAAGAACAACCATTACTGAACTTGATAGGTGGAAATCCTAGGGTCTGGAGGTTTGCTGTATGTCTCCTTCAGTTTTCCATCAGTCTTCTTAAAAAGAAATACATTGTCAACCATTGAGAACATACACAAATATGTTTTATGTAGTCAATAGAGTCCAATTTTTCCAACTCTTACCTTGGCAATGATTCTCAGCCATGCAAAAAATATCTCATTTCTGGTGACTTGTTGGCCCAGATTGGTTAATTGTAGGCTATACCTGTCCCTTTCCACTTTTTTAACCATCACAGACAGGTAGTTCTCATTATCTTGGCTTCCAACTCTTAGGATTATTCCCTCCATGGTTAAACTTTCCAGGCGATCTACTTCCTTGCACCTAAACTGCAGGCAAGCTAACAGTTCAACTAGCAGGACAGGTAGAAAAATCTTGTGCATTCTTCTTTTGAGTATTGAAGTATTGAACAAATACTGTATTTCCTAATTTGAACACTTTGATTCCAATATCTTGTTGTCTTCTTACATTTCTTCTGACTCACAATTCTGTCCTCCTTTTAAATTTTTGCTTCCATTCTTCTTCACTGTAATCTTTCTGTATCATCTTAAATCCATGACTCCTTGTTATTTTGTTAGTTTGCCTTGTTAAGCTAACCCCCCCTTTTTTTCTTTGCCACTGCTTCCAAGGTTGGTCTCTTTATATGTTGGACTTCCTAGGCCTATTTCTTACCTCTTTACATTCCAAACTCCACACCTTTTGTACCTTTCCCCCCAAACCTTGTTTTGTTTTTATGAGCCCCATGGAACGTCCTTCATTAGCCCTTTAAAGAGTCCCCAGTTCTGTTTTCGTACAGGTTCACTTTGTTTTCAAAGAAGACCTTTATTTTATATGATAAGATAAACTTTATTGTAATTTTTTACTGTAAGCACACTGGCCCACATTAAAAATGACATTCTGTTGCCTGCTCTCAATAGAAAGTACACATTTACCCATCCCCATATATTACAGACATATACACATGCAATAAACATACATATCGGGTTTTCTCCCACGTAGAATTTGAAGTGTCTTGGCGACGTTTCGACGAAGTCTCATTCGTCATCTTCAGGCTGGTGCTTTTTGCTTCTGCTTCTAGGAGCAATGTGTGATTGTAGCTGTTTCTTCCTTTTAACTGCCAGTGGGGGTTTGAACTGATTGTCTGGGAGCTCGGCTGTGTTCTCATTGGGTGGAGGTGTGTTCTGATTGGTTAGGGGCCTTAAAGCCACAGGACATGAAATTGATTTCAAAAAGACCAGAACTATTGCCAAAACTGAACACTTTAATAACAGAATAATCAGAGAAGCCATCGAGATAGAAAAACGCCCTCACAGCATGAACAAACGAGATGATGCCTCCCACCTACCAGCCATTTGGAAACCCGCCCTTATTGACAGACGAGTCCATAGCACAGGGAATGACACCAGACCTACACTCACAAAAACCACACAGGATGTCACCACACATCCAGGCAAAAAGCAAGCCCAAACCCACACTGATGAGGAGGCACGACCACAAACCAGAAGCCAGACCACAGCTGCATCATTAGCCACCTTAAACCCCTCCAATCCATACACGAAGCAAACTGACACCCACCATGAAGATGAGGCACGACCACGAACGCGAAGCCAAACAGCTATACAGTTCACTATCTCTAATCCCCTTGTAACTCAGACTAACCTGAGCACAACAAAGCCCCCACCCAAACAGAACACTCCCCCAGCCAATCAGAGCACAGCCAACCCCCCATCCAATCAGAGCACAGCCAAGCCCCTAACCAATCAGAACACACCTCCACCCAATCAGAACACAGCCGAGCTCCCAGCCAATCAGTTCAAACCCCCACTGGCAGTTAAAAGGAAGAAACAGCTACAATCACACATTGCTCCTAGAAGCAGAAGCCGAAAGCACCAGCCTGAAGATGACGAATGAGACTTCGTCGAAACAAAACTGTGACTGAATCTGGATGTTCTACTTCGGATACCACAGAACGTCCTTCCAGAAGGTAACAAGGAAAACAGGTTGTGAAGAGGATGTGTAGCATCCCAGGAAATAAATTATCCCATACTTCTTTACTCCCCTGCTTACCATTGCTTCTTACTCCTGTTAATTACCAGTCTCAGGCAGCTACCTCCTTCCTAGCAGACACAGTATTTCCTTGTTTCTCATAGCAAATTTCTACCCCTTTGCAACCATCTGGATTATATCCAAGTTTTTAATATGATCTCTTTGTTCCTCCCAAAGTTGCTGTCAAAGTGCAATTATTCAAATATAGTAATGCTGTATAATTAATTTAATTTTAAGCTACATTAAAACACATTTAGCATTTGTGCTGAAACTACTTACTGGTTTGTCTCATCCTTGCTTACAGTTTGAAGTAGGTGCCCCATTGTGCCATTTAAAAGTAGCTAAAAGCTGCACAGCCCTGATTTTAAAGGATAATTCAAAACTCTGGATGTTTGCAGACAGAAGATTAGACAGCACACAAATAATATTTGTTCTGTTCATCATCTGAGCAATATTCCTGCCTTTGGAGAAGAAACCCTCATCACCATAATTCTCATGGGGAAAGGTCCCAGTGCAGCAACTGCAGTGGCCTACATTTGATAGTTAGAGTGTATTTTCCAGTGTATTGTCATTGTTTTTGTTAAGACAAGAAAGAGTTTTATAGATCTCAAAGACCAATTTATCATTTTGAAGGCATTTGTGGATTCCAATGACCTATACAGAGCAGAGATGATGACAAATTTCCTAGTGCTTCAAATACTGAGACTTAGTTGTTTTTGCTTCTTAAATGCCCTTTTAGACATTGGTTTTGTTAGTTAATTTTTGCAAAAGCAAACCTAGATCAGATATCACATCTCATATATTTATTCCTCATTTAATTTTGCTTTAACTAATAAAGGATGGAACTTGTCCTTTCTTCTATATCAGGTTTGGAAAATCCTGATAGATAGTACCACTAGAGCTTTTGTCTTCTTCTATCAAGAAGAAAGAGGGGTGGGGAAATTCTGACAGATATCTGAAAAGGAATCCAACCAGATATCCATCAGAATTGGTTTGTTAAACCTTGGGAGTAAGAAAAAAATGACAGTGGAATTTGATAGGACTTCTATAGAACTGTCACAAACTGCCATTTATCATTCAGTAGAGAAAATATGGAAGAGTACATCTCTGGTCCTGGTGTCCAACCCAAATTTGATCCTGGGATACGTATATATTTTATTGTAATTTCTATCATGCTGTGAGCTGCCCTGAGTTCTCCGGAATAGGGCGGCATAGAAATTAAATAAATAATAATAATAATAATATATGCCTTCATTCATGAGAAAATATTCCATCCAAATTTGGAGCAGGTGCTAAAGAACCTTGAAGGGTTAGAATCAAGAAAACATTAGAAGAGAGTAAAGATCTCATGTGTAAACCAGACAAGAAACACAACAAGGTGAACTAATTCTACTTTATTGTAAGGCCACAGTAACAGAATCTTGCAAATCTGAATGTGAAGACTTCCCATTTCCACTTTTAACTACTTGATCTGTTAGGGCATATCCTTCCTACAGGTAAATGTCTTCCTCTGATCTTTAAGTAACTTTGGCTTCTGCTTCTCTTGTCTGATTATTTCCTAGGAAGCATTTTCCCCTCTTTTTCCTCAAGGTCATTCATACATTCCATCACACATGAAATCCACTACCATTGATGAAGACAGAACTTTTTATGATGCTCAGGAGACTCCTGAATGTATTAATTAAATAAAAATGTAAAAACTTTCCAATTTTTTTGTTAGATGTTGCAAAAAAAAAAAACATTCTATAAAACTTGTTGGTCTTACCTTTTTCATTATTAAACCACATGAATTTGCAAGGGGGACTTTATACAAACAATTTATAATTTGTATTATGATACATGTCATGGAATAAATTTGTCTAATGGGGTTATTAAAGGTGAATAAATTTACATATTGGCACATAATCAGTTATCATATAAGAGCTAATTAAAGATTAAATAGTATAGACCTGCCCTTATTTAACATTGACTGAGGGACAAGACTGTCCCTTTTTCCATGTTCATTTTTTGGTTTTGCTGTAGAACCTTGGCTGCAGAGATTAAAGAACATCATGAGGTTAAAGGTATGGCTTTTAAAGCAGCTCATATGAAAATTAATTTATTTGCTGACAGTATAGTTCTTGTTATCACCAACCCTAAAGAGTTCATTTAAAACTTAATGAATCTTGTCAAGAGGTCTTACTATTTGACAGGCCTACATGTGAATCTGAGTAAATTAGAAATGATGTAATTTAATGTAACACTATATATACAGTAACATTATAACAATTACTGAAAGATTTCCAGAGATTATTAGGCATAAACGCTAAATACCCCCAATGTTTTCTGGGTAGACAAATCTAAAAATCTGGGGGAATTATATTCTTTAAACTTTGAACCATTTTTAGGAATATTATTCAAAAGCGTAATTATTGATTATGTGCTATCAACTCAGTAGCAGCTCTTAGTGACTACAAAGGTTTTCTCCAGGATGATTTGTTCCCAACCTGGCACTTCAGGTCTTCTATAGTGTACTCATTGCTAATGTAACTGAGTTGATTCACCTTGCTGGTGGTCTTTCTCTTCTTCTTTTTCCTTCTATTTTTCCAGCATTATCAATTTTTCAAGCAATCTTCATATATTTCCAAAATACGATAATTTGAGTCTAGACATTTTGGACTTGAGTGAGGATTCTGGATTGATTGCTCTGTGATCCACATCTTAATTTTTTTTAACTATCATGTGGTATTCTCAGGAGTCTTCCCCAACACAAAAGTTCAAAAATGTCAATACTCTTTCTATCCTGATTCAAAATCCAACTCAGATATGTCAGAAGGAAGAGGTAGAATCACGAATATTTCAATATTTTGCTCAAATTTTCTGCAAGTAGTCTAGATTATTTGTAAAAGATTTGAAAAACTGATTTTAAACTCTTGCATGGGCATATATTAGCTAAAACTATGGAAAGTTCCCTGAAGCTGCTACATAAACCATATTTAAAGCCTAAAAGGCATAGGAAGATAACAAATAGACCAATTGATCACTCAGTGAACATGGAATTGGAACATTTACCTATGTGGATGGTCATGTGTAAAAATTCAAAACTTTTGGCAAATATTTTTATTGAAATAATCAAGATACTGAAGAAGATCCCAGGTCAAACTTATTAGTAGTATTTGATGAAGCATATGAAAATTAGTGGCAGTAAAAACAACTGATAATGTTTTTGTTAGTGGCTGATAAACAACTTATAACATATGTTTGGAACTCAGGGAATGATTGTTCTGGATTCATCAACTTGGCACATAGCCCTAATAAAGAAACTGACACACACATCCCTCCCCCAAACAAAAGTGAGGAAAGTTAGAAAAAAAAAGCTTGGTATAGCTGATTATTTTCTAATAGTTTGATCCAATTTAATATGTATGCACAAGATGATAAAATTTGCATACTCAAGTATTTATTGGTTTAAAAAAGAGCAATTGAGCATTGTGCTTATCTACTCTATTTTTTTGTTAGAATATTTAATGTATTCGGTTGAGCTATTGTACAATGACAAAATTAGCTCATGGTATGCTGTAAAATGTAATATTCTCAATAAAAGTAACAACTACATTTTTGTTAATGCATCCTAAAATTATATCCGTATTTTTGGACATTAATCACAATACTAATTCATATCAGCTTGTAATAAAGTACAGTTTCAGATCTTTTCTAAATTATTATTTCAAAGCCAATTACCGCTCATACCTGATTTCTTTTTCCAAGAGAAAAAAATGTGTTTCTACTACATTTCATTTGGCATTTTCAGCCTGTTTTTCTTTTCAAGATAATATTGAATATTCTTTCTGTCACCTAGAGTATTAGCTGTTCTGCATAAATTTATTTCATCTACAGATTTAATAAACACTTCCTCTCTCTCTTTCTCTCCTCTTCCTAATCCATTAATACAATGCTGAAGACCAGGAGTGATCTCTGGATAACAGCTTTTAGGAAGAGTTAGGTTTCCCTTCTGTGATATTGTCTTCATTCAGCATTTGCAACAGGGGGAAAAAAAACCCCATAAACAGATTGTGTCTGGCTAAAAACATCATTACTTTTGACTCCTCATCACTTACTGGCTCTGAGATGGAGGTGTAAATTATTTCCATTGAAAAGCATTATATCTGATATAAAGAAATTTGATGTGATATGAAAGCTCCCATCTCAAGTGTTTAAGCTGTCATGGCTGTTTCAGAGATGCAACTCAATCACTCGATATTCCAGTCACTGAGTTCCTGATTATAAATATTGTGAAGCCTGGGAAAAGATATTTTGATGTTGGGATGTGTCTATACTGTACCTGCAAAGATCAGAATTATTCAGGCAGTGGTTTTTTTAAAAGTCTAGAGCTGGACTTGGAAGAAGCAGTACTGATGATTTTGAAGTTTGATGTTGGAAAAGACTCCTGCCCAAACCAAGCAAATGGACCATTAAACAAATTAACCCAGAGTCTCATTTGTCGCACAAATGACCAGGCTCATATAATCATACTTTGGACACATTCACTTGAAGATGTAGGTCCACATAGCAAATATAATGCTTGGAAGGTAGAAGGAAAGAAAAAAGGATGAACAAGCAATTATAGTGACCATGGGTGCATTTTTCAAAGACTTGAAGGGCCATGCTGGGGGCAGATCAGCCTAGAGAAAATCTATGTAGGGTTAACTTTTTTTTTAAATTAAGTAATTATTTAATTCAGTTAGCATGCTCTCTAATTCTGAATGACTCTGGTTGACTCACAAGTCATTTAAAAAGAATGCAGTAAAAAGCAAAAATAAATAATAAAATGAACTGGATAAGAAAAAGAGACAGACACCCATACAATACAAGGGGGATTCACCCACCCTTGCCCAGTTTGATGTCACATAATCAATTTATATGTTAATTTATATGCCAACAACCAGGGAAGTTTATGAGGGATGCTTGTTCCATCTGCATAAAATAAGGTGAGGCTTCTATCAGATGGTTATGATCACCATTTTGACTTTTGATGCTCCATCCATGCTATTAACAACCACCACCATTCCATGATAGTGATAGCTTCACATCTCAGTTATAATAATGTACTCTATGCGGGATTAACTTTATACACAGTACAGAAGCAAGAACTTGTCAAGATGTTGTATATTGTATTTAGCTGATGTGTATTCAAGTCAGATTTAAAGTGTGGTATTTAGCTTATAAAGCCTTCAACAACTTTAGATCGAAATACTTGAGAAGACACTTTCTTCCAAAGATATCTGAGCATTGAAATTGCTTTCTGAGCCTTCCTGTTTGTTTCACACCATGCAGGCACTCTACGGATTGACTTTTCCATTTATTTTTAATTCCCTGTCCATGAAAGAAAACATACTGACAGTTGAAGGGTATGAGTAAAATGTTTTTGTTTATTTCAGCATTTGAAAGCTCATGATGGTGTGGGCCTATTTAATTATGACCTATTATATTGTTTGTCATTATGTATCACTTTTAATTGGGGTGTTCAATATATTATATTATGATTGATTGTATTTCAGTGTTGCTCACTGAGATTCTTACATACTGCCAGAAATGACAGATTGGAGTAGAATAGAAATTATGTTAATAAATAAAATATTTTACAAAAGTAAATGTTGGAGTGGAATAGCATATAAACTCCAATAAATGTATTTCTTCATATAGTCTCATGGTAGTATTTCAATGAATAGAGTATTTAACTTTTTTTTAATAACCTGCAGGTTCTTTGTTTGGCAAGTGGCATATCAAATTTCTGGAAAATCAAAGGACAAACATAGGAAGCATGGTTGTCTGAAATCAAGAAGATCAGGCACCATCTCCATGCTAGCTATAGTAACCAACTGGAGAGCAAGTTGGTTGAGCCATGGTGACACAGTGATTAGAACGCACTATTGCAGACTGACTTTGCCCACTGACAGGAGTTCGATCCTGACCAGCTCAAGGTTGATTCATCCTTCCATCCTTCCAAGGTCAATAAAATGAGACCCAGATTGTTGAGGGCAAAATGCTGCTCTTAGAGAGTGTTGTAAAGCACTATGAAGTGGTATATAACTCTAAGTACTATTGTTATTGCAATGAAATGTAATCAAAACAACTAAGCTCCCGAGCACCAAGGATCCTACAGTTCAATCCTGAGCTACAAATATTTTATTGGTAATCATAGCACTAATGATGGTGTAGGTCCAACATTAGTCATGTAAAAAGTCATGGCTGCCATTCCATTTTTTTTTATTCTGCATGTAAATACCTCTGAGGATATCTTCCAGCTGAAGAAATTTAGGACGTATGTGCTGAATCGCCATGCCTTTTCTGTTTAAGATCATCCCCTCCCTTTGTTCTCAGCTATTTAACATCTTCTTGAAAAAAGAACAGAAAAGCTATTTTTAAAAAGCTGGAGATGAAATGAAAAGTGAATCTATTGAATTACAACCTGTATTTGCTGACTAGTAGAAGCTCTGGGTATCTTTAATCAAAAGACTTGGCAATACCTATTTCCTCTTCCTTTTCTATCCTGCCTTGATCCATTTTAGACTACAGTTTGTTTTCATGTGAAATGTCAGATTCTTATTCTCTGTGTAAAACCCAAAGGATATCTTCCCACAGACTGTCTTTTGCAAGAATTTATTAAGAAGAAAGGAATTTCAGCAACTGAAATATTTTGCAAGTTACAATCAATATGTCCTCAATGTACATTATGGTGAAGTCTTTCTCATTTTCTTTTTAACTATCTTGTTGTGAACTGGCAAGCTGTTTCCCACCCCAATGATAGTGAAAGAGCTTTCAGGTGACTGTTTAAACTACTATTTCCTCAGTCCTTACCAGTCATGGAGCTGACCATTATTTAAGGCTCCAGTAAGGAACTACATTTTGCTAGATCATAACTTTATTAATTCAACTTCATCTCAGGATAAACGTTAGTCTTCTTCCCAAATATAATAAGCTTGTTTTAGTATTCTTTATGGTTACCTCAATTGATCTGTCTCTGCAATTTTTCAAATGCAAAATATATGGGCAGAAGATATCTTAGAAAGAGCATTCACATGTATGTAGAGTAGGCACTTTATGCCAGTTTTTCCACTTTTGATTTTCTTAAAAAACATTCTGTCTTCAAAATATGGAAAATTATTGAATGAAATTCTCACTACTTTTCTGATCAACGTCACTATCACCACTACAACTTATTCATAACTAGAATCCATCTGCCATGTAGCTATCCCAAGATGCTTTTTCTTGAGGCAACTGGATTTTCTTGTTTTTCTTATGAAGATGTTTCCCTTCTCATCCAAGAAGCTTCTTCGGCTCTGACTGGATGGTGGGAGATGAGAAGCTTCTTGGATGAGAAGCGAAACGTCTTCAAAAGAAAAACAAGAAAGTCCAGTTGCCTTATGAAAAAGCATCTTGGGATAACTATGACCTGGATGACTGAGAATCTCCATAGACGCTCCCATGTAGATGTTAAAAGTGAAAGGTAAGTCAGGAAAAAGAACTTGCCTAGCAAATATGGCTGAAAAAATAGGACTTCAAAGCCACTTAGTACACCTGAGCCTCAGTGTGGTTCAAGACACCTCAACTGGGTGTTGTTCATGATTGCTTCTTGACTTGACTTTATGCTTGCTAAAGATTCTTTTAATTGGCCATGTTTATGTCTGTCTGTCTGTCTGTCTGTCTGTCTGTCTGTCTGTCTGTCTGTCTGTCTGTCTGTCTGTCTGTCTGTCTGTCTGTCTGTCTGTCTGTCTGTCTATCTATCTATCTATCTATCTATCTATCTATCTATCTATCTATCTATCTATCTATCTATCTATCTATGGGGCTGCCACAGAGAGGAGGGGGTCAACCTATTTTCCCAAGCACCTAAAGGCCAGACAAGGAATAATGAATGGAAACTGATCAAGGAGAGATTGAACCTGGAACTAAGGAGAAATTTCCTGACAGTGAGAACAATCAACCAATGGAACAGAGTGCTTTCAGATGTAGTTGGTGCTTCATCACTGGAGTGGTATAGGGATTCTTGCTTGGGCAGGGGGGGTTGGACTAGATTATTATTATTATTATTATTATTATTATTATTATTATTATTATTATTATTATTATTATTATTTGGATTTTTATGCCGCTCCTCTCCAAAGGACTCGGAGCGGCTAACAACATGAACAAAAAAACAACATCACAGCATTTAAAAACCAAAAACCGAGTCGACAAAACATTTAAAAGACCCCCCAAACACATTCATCATACAGACACAATCACAATCATCCCCAGGCCTGCCGGCATAGATAAGTTTTCAAATTCTTCCGGAAGGCCGGGAGAGTGGGGAAAACGCGGACTTCAGGGGGCAGTTGGTTCCAGAGGGTGGGCGCCACAACAGAGAAGGCCCTCCCCCTAGGACCCGCCAGACGGCATTGTTTCGCTGACGGGACCCAGAGGAGGCCGACCCTGTGCGCTCTCACCGGTCGAAGGGAAGTATGTGGCAGAAGATGGTCCCGTAAGTATCCTGGTCCAATGCCATAAAGGGCTTTATAGGTAATAACCAACACTTTGAATTGCACTCGGAGACCAATAGGCAGCCAATGCAGCATGCGGAGAGTTGACGAAATGTGGGCACGACGGGGCAGGCCCACAACCGCTCGCGCAGCTGCATTTTGCACTAATTGTAGTCTCCGAACACTCTTCAAGGGTAGCCCCATGTAGAGAGCATTGCAGTAGTCGATCCTCGAGGTGACAAGGGCATGTGTGACTGTGAGTAGAGACTCCCAATACATTTCGCCAATAGTAGATGACCTACAAGGTTCCTTCCAACTCTGCTATTCTATTCTATTCTATTCTATTCTATTCTATTCTATTCTATTCTATTCTATTCTATTCTATTCTATTCTATTCTATTCTATTCTATTCTATTCTATTCTATATTCTGTTCTGTTCTGTTCTGTTGTTCTGTTCTGTTCTGTTCTATTCTATATTCTATATTCTATATTCTATATTCTATATTCTATATTCTATATTCTATATTCTATATTCTATATTCTATATTCTATATTCTATATTCTATATTCTATATTCTATATTCTATATTCTATATTCTATATTCTATATTCTGTTCTGTTCTATTCTATTCTATTCTATTCTATTCTATTCTATTCTATTCTATTCTATTCTATTCTATTCTATTCTATTCTATTCTATTCTATTCTATTCTATTCTATTCTATTCTATTCCATTCCATTCCAGTCCAGTCCAGTCCATTCCAGTCCAGTCCAGTCCAGTCCAGTCTAGTCTTGTCTAGTCTAGTCTAGTCTAGTCTATCATATATCTAATCTATCTTCCTTCTATCTCTATCATCTATTTACCTAGGCCAAAATGTTTTCAGTGGTGGTAGGAGGACTCGGGGTAGCGATGCTGAAGTTGAGAGAGTAGTTCCAACAGATTCCAGGAATGACATATAAGCTTTCTCTCTGGAAGATTGCAGTGCTAGGAACCATTAAGATACAGCACAAAGCCCTCAAACTTCTTCCAGGCATCAGGTAAAGCAGTAGTCCACAACCTTTCTGGCTCTATGGATTGGCAGGGGGCAGTTGGGGAACCCTGTGGTAGAGGACCCGAGATTGAGGGTGAGAGGGTAACATAAAATATAAATAGAAAACTGAATTGTTCTGGGTCCTAACAGACCTTGTTACTGTTCATAGGAAATAAAAATGGTGGATAGCTACAGCTTACTATTGTGTCTGGAAATGTGCCCACTCCCCAGTAAAAATTGGAATAAGTCTATTGGAAGAAAAGGAAGTAGTGGATGCTCACCATTGGTCAATGGCTTGTGAATGTGCAAGCATTCTGAAAATGCTGTTGATAAGCCCTCATAATTTCAAATATTTCCACCAATCAAAAAGGCTGTTCCTCTATGAGCCAGATACATCATATACTATTTGGATGACCAGTGAATGCATTGCAGAGAACTAGAATCTAACGTTCTTATGTTCAGTATTTAAAAGTCAAAATAGAAGATGTAGCTTTACATGATGGGGGCTGTTTTCTCGAATTCTAAAATTATTGTAAAACTTTCATGAAATATAATCTAAAGTACATTTTAATTGGCATCTAATGTTTTCTTTTTAAAGCTGGCAGCTGGAGTCCCATCTGGTTGCCTATCTTCTAATACAAACTCTTTTATATTATAATGCTTCCAAGCTGCTTAGAGCTATTGTTGATGTTGGCAGAGGGAAAATAAGTTAAAAGTTGCTAACTTTTCCAATTTGTGTCCACACTAGGAAGAGCTCATTCCCATAGCAGCATTTGCAGAATGTGGGCCAGACCAACAGGCAATCGAGTTTTGAAAGCCATTCCATGACGTCTACCAAAACTGAGAGGACTGTCTCAAAGTAGCTTGAAAAACATAAGGAAATATACTATAAATGCAACAGCACAACCCAAAGAATTGCAGTACAAAGGTGGACGCATGGGATTTGCATGGTGGAGCTACACACTCTCATATGCAAACAAACAAACATACAGGTAGTCCTTGAGTTACAGGCGTGATGGAGCCTGCCCATTATGGTTGTAAGTTGTAACAGTTGTAAAACAGGTTGCTCATGTGAGCTACTTAATTTTACAATTTTTTTGCAGTGGTTGTTAAACAAATGCAGCAATCATAAAGCGATTGTAGCAGTCATTATGCAAACGCAATAGATGTTAAGCAGACCAGTGGGTTCACTATGGGCACAGTTTTGCCAAAAGCTGGAAGTAACTGCCCATTTTCAGCAAAACCATTGCAAAATGCGGTCATGTGACTGTGGGATCTTGCAAATGACTGTAAATGTAGCCATGTTGCTGATCACTCAAAGTGTGGTCCTATGATTGCAGCAGGGTGGGTCAACTGGATGCACATTTTCAATTCTCTTTTGGGGGGGGGTCTGTCAGAACTTAGAACAATCATTAACTGATCGTCCATAAATTGAGGATAACCTAAAATTGAGAGCAAGAGGTTAAACTATGAATAAAGTTGGATCTGTGAGTAATGTATTTCACCAGTTGTGCCCCTGATGCTTCTTGAGAAGACAGCTGTGTCAAAGAGCCAAAGACTCCTTATTTTAGATCCCAATTTTGTTTCCTTCTATATCTGTTATTTGTTATAAGCACATTTATTGATTATGTGCTGTTTTCAAATCCTAGTGACCACACAGATAGAGTTTCTCCATGATAATATACATACATACAGCTACACAATATAAATACCTAGCTGCAGTTTAAAAAAAATACCTTGGATCTTTTTAAATTGTAAGAAAGAAATATTATTTCACTCTTTTTGATGTTTTTCTCTGCTACATAACTTCTAGCTTTGGAAGCATGGGCCATTTGCAGAAGAATTTCTTTATAACAAGGTAGATTATCCTCTCAGTCAATTTATACTGAATCAAAATTCAAGGATGTTTTGCCATCCTCTAAGCAGAATTCAGACTGATCCCTTGAGAGGCAATCTTTTCCTATGATAATTTGCCAAGGAAAATCTTTCAAAACATGGTTCATATGATTAGAACAGCAATACACACAAAA
The DNA here is from genome assembly GCA_034064705.1 of Bothrops alternatus. Lineage (NCBI taxonomy): Eukaryota > Metazoa > Chordata > Lepidosauria > Squamata > Viperidae > Bothrops > Bothrops alternatus. The sequence goes on from JARGCV010000166.1 coordinate 2,768,388, forward strand.
AATGACTAAAATACTGGGCTAAAATGACTGTTTCAGAGCAACATTACCACCAAGTTATAGAAAAATAAGGAGAACCTAGATGTATATTTCAAAAGATTCTTTTTTTGGCTAGTTTAGGGAAGTGGTAGACAACCAGAAGTTCCTGAGCCATCTGCAATACTGTGTCTTATTCCTCAAAAGCCCCTTTGACCATACAATTAAATTTGAATTTCCTGCCATTTCGGGATGAGGAATTACACAAAAATGTAATGCAATATTAAAACTGATTCAATATGCCACTCCTATCCCAATGGAAAGAAAAGATAATATTTTTTCTACATTACTTTGATAATAGGACATGTCTATCTCCATCAAGGTCATCTTCCTTTTACTCTACAAATAGCCCATTGTCTACCTAAGTATTAGAGTTTTGGGTTGCTGATTTTTACTCTTTCTTTGAAGACTTTAACAGATTACAACCCCCTCCCCAATTCTTATAAAGCTCAGGTGTTGTTGCTTTCTTCAGCTATCAGCAAAGAAGAAAAGACTCAAGTGGCAATTTGATTTATTTATTGTATCCCAACGTTATTATTTTTACAAATAATTCAAGGTAGCAAACATATTCAACACACCTTTCTCTTCCTATTTTTTTCCACAACAACAACTCTATGAGAGAGAGTGACTAGTCCAAAATCATCCAACTGGCTTTCATAGTTAAGTGGGACTTGAACTCTTGGTCTCCTCTTTCTAGCCTGGTGCCTTAAACACTAGATCAAACTAGCTCTCTCTCAATTGATCCAGATAGTAAAGACAAGTATATCCTAGTTTTTCTTGTTCTTCACCTTTCCCTTTACATACATTTACATTGAATCATACCGTCAACTTTTATGTAGCCATAGTAGGAAGTTTCTTTAAGGTTGTGGTTTGTTCCAAAGCTGGTGAAACTGTTTCCTCTTGGATAAAATGGAGAACTAAAATTCACTTAGCTTCCTGGTTTAACAAGTACCAGGAATGAAGAAGTTGTGAAATTCTGCACCCTTGGAATAGGACATTGTCCACAGTGGGACTTCATATAAACAATTTATTCTGCAATGGAACATGAGAATTTGCCATTCATACTATTTTTTCAGAAGATTAGAAAAACATGTTCTTAAATGGTATGTAATTATGTCTAATTGTTTATTTCTTTTACAGAAGAACACATTTTAATGCCTTGAATAGCAATCCTATTTAAAATTATCGCAGGATTTCTTGTTTTTAATAGGCTTGATTTTTGTGCAATACCCTGACACTTTGGGTTTAGTAAAACAAGGTAGGAACATTTGAATGTGGCCATAATGTGTGCTGTTTATATGCTTTAATCTACAGTCTTACTTTCATTATCAATACAGTATATTCATTGCCAACCTGCTTAAGGTAAGGTAAGGTAAGATGATAAGGCAAGATGATAAGGCAAGATGGTAAGGCAAGATGGTAAGGCAAGGCAAGGCAAGGCAAGGCAAGGCAAGGCAAGGCAAGGCAAGGCAAGGCAAGGCAAGGCAAGGCAAGGCAAGGCAAGGCAAGGCAAGGCAAGGCAAGGCAAGGCAAGGCAAGATACTCTTTATTATCAATTTTTTACTGTGGGCACACTGGCACACATTAAAATGCAATTCTGTTGCTTGCTCTCAAAGGCTAGGAAGGAGACTAAAAAATGAAGATGATATGAAATCCATCCTGTAAAACAATCCCATGTCTTGTTTCTTGTTGTTTCTAATTACTGAAATTGCCTCTCAAAATACATTTTCAGTGCTTTCCCTCTTGCTTTCTTCAAACCATAATTTTTGCTAAGCCTTCAACTAAAACCTTCATCCCTTTAACCTTCTGCCCTGTCATCCAGTCTAAGCATGCATAATTAAAACCTCATGTTCTTTCTTTCTCCACTTGCCTCAAATCCTAGTCCTTCCTTCCTAATATATATGTGGCTGTCCATGTACCAATGAAACTCTGCACAGGAAATAGGTAAACATCAAACAAAAAGATATTAAATATTCATGTCAGGGCCCTATAACAAACATTTTATAAACATATCATACATGGCCACACATTACAGCCCCAGTACTCATGGGAAAAGCAATGTCTTCATGGCCTACTGCATCAGGCTGTCTGAATTTTGAGGATGGGGGAGGGTATTGCAAACTGTTATAACCGAGAAAGCATGGCTCCTGAAATCCTGCTGACATCATTGCCCCAAATTGCCATATGGTTTCTCATCATTTGGGATAGGAAGTATATAAAAGCCACAGTCTAAATCTCAGAATAATCTATATATTACTAAAACTCTTGTATTTGTAACCTTTAATTGTACAAAACATTGTATACTTGGGCAACAAGTTTTGAACCAAACTTTTAAGGAAGATCTTAGGATTATTCATGTTCCTTGGGGCGATGGTGAAGATGCTACAAATGATCGAAACTGTTGGAAAACACTGGCTGCCCAATGTGCTCTGCATCGGACCGATGATGTTGATAATGACCTCAAATGGGCTAATTTAAAAATGCATACAAAATCTGGGACCCAGGGGTTGAACAGCTGGAACTCCATTGTTCAACCTGCGGGGTTGAAATTTGACAAATTTGTGGTCATAATGAAGCCAGCAGGAAGCTGGGGGGGTCACTCATGCTCCCATTGTTTTTGTTTGTTTTGTTTTGGGTTTTTTTGTGCTTGGTCATTTTTCCTCTCTGTTTAGATAAGGAAATAGCTCTGAAACTTTTAAAAATTTGCATCCAACCTTTCTTCCCATTATCCACATGTAGCCCTGTCTTGGGGTGTTTGCATCTGCATGATCAAAGCCTTGCTTTACATATATTGCATGAAAAAAGGAGGTCAACTTTGATCATGCAATCATGGCCACCGTCCTGACTTTTGTTTACATGTCCTCTGCAGACCCTTCTCACTCTACTCACAACTATAGACACCATTTTGGTGTAGGTCAAATGTTAAAACTTAAGGGTGTAGTTTCCTTGGATCACAGTGAGTTGCCTTGTACTCTGCAAAGCATAATTTGCACTATTGTACTGCTATTGCTGTTGTTTTTAATGTCCTTATTCTGTTGCTGATGTGACAGCCTCCTCATACAGTTAAACATTCCTGCTTTGCAGCTATGGCTCTTAATCCTTCATGCAACAAAAGGCCAAGCGTGGATTTGTAGCCATTGGGCTAATAACAAGAAAAGAGCAATCTTCCAAGAATGGCCTTTGTCTTGATTGTCTGTGGTGTAAAATATAGGGCATATGACACAATTCATTTACATCAGGAAACAGTGGGACAATTTTGCCTTACATCTGCTGGCTATAAAAATCTTCATAGGTCATTCTTCAATGAAAACTGCAGATATTCATCACCCAATTGCATTCCTTACTTGCATATAGAGTTTCTTATTTTGCACACAGGGAAATGAGGGCTTTCTCTGCCTGAATTCAGAGGATTATATAGAGTTTATTACAGTTCTTGGGCTCTTTTCCATTAAACAATCTTTCAAGTGCAAAATAGCTGGAAATGGTGAAGAAAAACCTGATTCAGCTCTTGGAAACAATACTAAATAACTTCTCTGCTCATTTGTTTTCAAAAGCAAATGGAAACTTGACTCTTTCTAAGTTGCCAGAGGGAGAGAGTCGGCATTTGCTTTGGATAAAAAGAACTAACTAATATACTTTTAAATTACCAAATAAAAGAGAATACTCTCTGCAGATATTCCACTTGCTAGATAATTGGAAGGAACATTGCAGCACTTAATGCTTATTATAGCATCTATCAAAACACTTAATGGAAACTACCTGGCGGGTGCAAACAGTTTGGGAGGCCTTGGAAAGGCAGATAGAATAGATTAAAATTGTGGACTTCTTAATATTGTCTGAGCTTGGGTATTTGCTTTCAGACATTTCACTACCCAACTAGGTAACATCATCAGTTCTAGTGAGTTGTGGTTTGTTCCATGTTTATGTTCAGTAGCTTGCCTTACCAGTATTATTGGAAGTGTGGTTTTCTCCTTTGTGGTTCCTTGATTAAGGCATTGTTTTCCTGTTAGATTATTTGTCTGGTGTTACTCCCTGCTTATCTGAGTGTGTTTGGTCCTTTTGCTTCCTTAGTTTTTTATTGTCTTCTTTGAATGATGTGTAAATGTGGTCTATATGTGGCTGATCTGATACAATGCCAAGCTTTCAGGAATTTCCTAGCATTTTGGGATTCACCTTGTTTCTAGCATGTTCACAGTTTCCCAGTTGAAACTATGCTTGAGTGTGTCAACATGTTGTGAGATTAAGGAGTTTTCACTGTGTCTTCTGACTACTAATTGATGTTTATACTGTAGATGCATTGTCTTCTGCACTTCTGTCCTACATACGTAGTCCTCAACTTACAACCACAATTGGGGCCAGAATTTCCATTGTAAGTCATTGCATTCCTAAGTTGAGCCAGACTTGATTCTATGGCACTGTTTACAGTGGTTGTTAAGTGAATCACTGCAGTTGTTAAGTGAATCATGCAGTCATTAAATGAATCCAATTTTCCCAATGGGCATTTTTGCCAGAAATTGGCAAAAAAGGGCACAAATCGCCAACATGTGACTGTAGAACATTGAAACTGGTCATAAATGTGAGCCGGTTGCCAAGCACCCATACTATGATCATGTGATTGCCAGGATGGTGCAATGATTGCAAGTATAAATAGAGGTCACAAGTCACTTTTCAAAGCCATTTTAACTTTGAATGGTCATGAAAGAAATGATCATAAATTGCAGATTACCTGTAGTGATTGTTATAATCCTTACACTTTACATTGTAGGGGAGTTCTGTTTTTCCTTCTTGGGCTACAGTAATTGAGTCTTTTGGTTTATTTAAGATGTTTTGTGTGCTATATGGTGATGTGTATTTATAATAGTCTGTTGATTGTTTTTGAGATGTTTTTTATATATGTTATTCTTTTCATAGTTTGCATTGGTTGTGCTGTAATGGGTTAAGTGGTCAGGCACTTTTTGATATAGTTGTGTAGCTATCCATTTTATTGGAGGATATTATATAGATGTTATGTTTTCTTTTTCTGGTGTTCTGTGTTGTTGCAGTGTGTTTATGCTCATCTGAATAATGTTCTTATACAGTTCCTCTTGTGGCAGATTGGGTTGATACTTTAGTAATGGAGCGCTTGGTTAGTGTGGGTTGTTTTTCAATAAGTTTGCATTTCTATTTTACTGTTCTTTCCTCTGCTGATGTGGCAATCCAGGAAGGGTAGTGTGTTGTTGTTCTCTTCTTCTCTTGTGAATTAAAGATTAAAAATTATTTATGTTAAGAACAGGTATGATTACACTCATTTGAGCCCTGAGACAAGCTAAATATATCCTCTCCTTTTGCAGGGAATAAGAAAATATTACCCTATCTTCCATTTTTCCAGTCTGCAGCTGTCAAACATGTACTTAACTTAACCCAGTTGATTCTTATATTATTTCTCTTTCAGATATTGTAGATGAGAGACTCACTGCAATACCTGAAATATCTTCTACACAGTCAAGAAGCAAAAGCCTTTAGACTGTTTACTTGCTCTTTAAGGCTGGCATGATTAGTTTTACAGCTGAGGCACAACTTGCTCCTCTTCTAGTTATTTTGAACTACAGGCTTTGTGCATCAACAGTGGTGAACTGTTTGAGAATAGGTCTTGGAAGTTGTTGGTTGCTGTCTGTGACAGTGAGTTTGACTCAAGGAAGTGGCATGAATCCCTTTGGGTTTCCAATTGAGGACTGCCTAGTGAGATTGCAAAAGGCAGTGGACAAACTGAACAAGAAAAAGGAGCCCTGGTGGCACATTGGATTAAAGTGTAATACTGCAGGCAAACTCTGCTCATAGCCTGGAGTTCAGTCGTGACGGGGCTCAAGGTTGACTCAGCCTTCCATCCTTCTGAGGTCAGTAAAATAAAGACCCAAATATTGGGGGAAATATACAAATAATGCTTACACTGTAAACCACCTAGAGAGTGCTGTAAAAGCACTATGAGGCAGTATATAAGTCTAAATGCTATTGCTATGGCTAATGAGTTGGCAACATTGGCATATTGGCAGTTGCTGGCAGCTGAGAGTGGTTCAGAAATGGAAGTGTGTCTGCTTTACAAATGAATTAGGACAATCCAGCTGTCCTAATGGCAGAACTGATGAAAATCTATCAGCAGAAACTGGAAAAGGGCAGAAGGTTCATCATGTCGGAGGTGTCCAGAGGTGAGAATAGTGGCCTTGCTGGAGTGGAGGACTTGGTTGTATGAATGCCAGCCATATTGGGCATTGGCAGGAACAGGGATCAGCTAGTGAGGACCTGCCAGGGTTCTGAATGTGGTGCATCGCTTGTGAGACAAAGACCATCTTTGGGCTGGACTTGGAGAACTCAACAAAGCTGGAATCTGAGTTGCTTATTCTACCTTGTAGCATCTCCATGTTTTTTCAGCTGTGGTTTCCAGGGAAGCAGATGGAGGAGAAGCGTGGACTTATGAATCTGATTCACATGAGGCAATGAGGGAAATTGTTGTGGATTTGAGGACAAATCAGAAGAGAATATCCTAGCTAATCCATTGACTATGATTCTCTTTACCTGACTGACCTTGTAAAAGTAGAGATAATCAGAGGGTAGTATGGCTGATGGCCTGGGGACTCAGGGTGCTGAATGCAAGACAGAAATCTCCTTAATAACTACAGCATCAGTGATGGGTCCTATTGACATTGGGAAGGGATGGGAAGGTTAGGGAATGTATGTGTGTTTGTGGGGGGATGATGGTGTTAAGAGCAAGCAATAATACCCCCAATGATATATTAGGCAGAGGAAGCCTTTGTCCTATCATCAGATCTAAAGGAGATGAAATGATAGAAGAAATGCTTAGGAGCAGCACTGGCAGAAAAGCAAACTTCACTGAGCATTCAAAGAGCTTTTAGAAGGATTATCCTGTGGTGATAAGAGTGATAGCAAGTGAGCATTTCTTTGCTCTTATTGTATCTGCAGGCTGGTTCACTGTGCCCCAACACCCGCAGAGCTGCTGTGAAGATTACATTAGGCATCTTGCAGATAAACTCATTTGGATCTTTTCTGAATTGGATGCTAGTCTGCAGGTCATATTCAGTTGATTGAGATATATACTAGCTTAGCTAACCCAGGTTTTCTGGGATAAACTTGAACATGTTAGTTTTGAGGAAGTAAAGAATGTCCTTAGGGCTACAAATACAGCTACCTATGATTTAGATCACAGATGTCAAACTTGCCACATCACGTGACGTGTCATGACGTATCGCAACTTTTTTTGCATTGCTGGCAATGGGGTGGGCGTGGCTTTGGTATGATGAAACCGGCCTGCGGGCTGGCAGTTTGAAAACCCCTGATTTAGATGCATGCCTTGCCTATTTGGAAGATGGCAATGGGTTGGAACTATGCAGTCATAACTCCATTCTTGATAGAGGGGCTAATTCTGCTTCTCAGAGAGAACCAGTGGTCTGGTTATTTCTCAATAAGGCTTGCAGCTTAAAAAGCCTTAGAGAAATGAATTATCCACAGCCCTTTCAATCTGGTTTCAGACTTGGATATAGCACTGAATCTTCATCAATAGCACATTTTAGTTACCTGTTTAAAATCAATAGATGCCACCCAGAGTCATAATTTATGAGTGGAGCGGCCTAATAAATTGTATAAATAAGCAAACGAGCTCCCACTATCCAATACAAATTGTAGCTGGTTAATGTTGATCAAATATCAAGACCCCAAAAATCAAGAAGACACAGTTGCTTGCCTCAACTTATTGTATAGGAAAGACAAAGAAAGAAAGCAGAAAAATCTACCACCCCTACTTAAGGACTTTATCTTGAGGAATATAATGTACATATTTTCTTATGTATAATGCAAAATTCCTTGGACTTTTTATGGAATAATGTTCCTTGAGTGGATAATGGAAAACTACATCTTCTAACACTTTAGAATATGAGTTACAAAAGTAATTTGAATAGGCCTTCAATTCCTGGAATATGAAAAGAAAACAAATGTCAAATTTATTTTCCATGAAGGAGCAAAATGGTCTACAGTGCTGCAAGAATGTAGACTATAGAAAATAAGAGTGAATGTAGAAAGGACTAGAAAACCATCTTATTATGACAGTAAGACAAAGGATTTTGGTTAATGAAAGTAGCACTGGACAGAAAAGATAAATATGGTTGCATTACAACTGTTTAGAACTCCAATCAACAGAATTCAATAGAACTAACTTTGAATTGAATGGTGTCAGGAACAGCACCCAGCTGCATTTTGAATTGGCAACCATGTGTCAATACCTTCTTGGGTATAGATAAGAATAATAAATAGATCATAGCCATGGTTAGCATTGAGTCAGTTCTGGGGCATTCCTTCCTTTATAAAATGTGCTATCTGAAAGGAAATAGCTACTTAGGAAATGGGTCAGGAAAATGCACTCTGAGGTCACTTGGATGGTGAGTAGGGGACACTGTCTCAATCTGCCCTTCAGAAACTCTTATGTATTCTGATAACAGAGCAACCAAATAGTGCAGATAATGCCATAAACTGATATGATTGAAAGCGAAATTAAATTAATCTAAAGATAAAAAACCTGAACTGATCCTCTCCCAAAAGTTCTTATCTACTGCATTTGTCTAATTGGGATTCTCAAAGCAAGACCTTGTTAACGAGGAGCCTTACAGCAGAGACATCTGTGTAAAAAAAAAAAAAGTCGAGATAGATATCTGCAACTGTGCAATCAAAACCCTGCCTCTTTTTACATCTACTGGCATGGGGCTTCAATCATATGTTCGTAGAAGACATTTTAACTTTTTAATCCCCTTTTCCCCTCCAGGCCCCCTTGGCTCAGAGCAAGACTTACTGGCCAAGTCTGATGTGTTTTGGGAAGGAATTCTTTAGGTTGCTTCTGCCATTGTTTTGGTCAAACATAATTTTGACCATCTTCTATAAACTTCCAGTCAATCATCCATTGACCTGGATCTTACATGCAGTTTTGTTTGGGAGAGGGAAAATGATCTGATGCCAAGGATAGAAAATCTATTAAATAAACTATCCAGCAAAACGTTAAAATGAGAGAGAGAGAGAGAGAGAGAGAGAGAGAGAGAGAGAGAGAGAGAGAGAGAGAGAGAGAGAGAGAGAGAGAATGCTGTATTACTTTGGAACATTTTGATTCTAGTTAGTATATCACAGAAGAAGAACAAAATAAAAGAGATCAAGAAGAAAGTTAGAGAATATACATTTAAGAGTACTATTTTAATCTACTAAGAAATATAAAAAGTTTATTTCTTCCCCTTCTATCTTTTCTCTTCTGTTTGAATGGAAATGCCTCAAAATCATTATTACATCTAGCCATCAGCTAATACCCAACTGGGAAAAGGGATGTAGCTCATTGCATACGTTCTAATTTCCGTTTACATTGGAAAGATCTCGTCTGTAACCTTGGACAGTCGTGCTTTGTCCTTTCAGCCCAGCCTTCTCTAATTTGGTATTCTCTAGATATACTAGAGAATACCAATTACACAATTTCAACTCAGAAAATTTCCAGCCAGTGTGGAGGTGGTCAGGCAGGTTAAATATTTCCAGACTTGAAACTGGAGGTAAACCAGGTCAAGAAAGACTGCTGTGGATGATATAGAACAAAAATGAACTAGCTCTCTATAAGGAAGCTTGCCATGTTTTATTAGATAAGATGATGAAATGTCCAGGTTAGATATATCTTAGCTTCTAAAGGTAACTTCATCTGTTATAGACATAGGTTGGACTGGACCTTCTATTCCAAACTTGTGGCAGGAATCCTCAGATAATCCTAAGCAAATAGTTGTTCAATTTTTGTTTGAAAACTTCCAGCGATGAAGCACTTGCAACTCCAGGAAGCAGGCTGTTCTCTTAATAGCTCTCATGACCAGGAACCTCCTCCTTATTTCAAAAATTATGTTAAGGCTTCCAAAGGTTCGCATATTATGGGGCTGTAAATTTTGATTGCTTGGGATAAAATTTTGTAAATTTTGATTGCTTGGGATAAAAATTGCTTGGGGCTGGGCAGTCTTCGAATTTGGTTTATAAAAGATATTTCAGAGAACACAGGAATGCAAACAGAGCACCAGCCTACAATACTTTGAAATAACTGTGCCTTTTCCTGGGGTGTTGTGACTCTTTGAAGCACTTGTTAGAGATCAAAACTGAAGCATCGCACAGCCAAAAAACTCTTATGACTCAGGAGTCAATTATTTCACTGATGATTCTCAGGCATCAACCGGAGAAATATCTGCTCATTATTTCCTGCATTGACTATTACATTGGAAAAAATAACTTGTAATGCCTATCATTAATCTTTAGAGCATCTAGTATAAGAAACAAATAAGATAAATCAAGAGTAGACAACCTTGCAGTCAATTTGGGTGTTTTTTTTTTAAACATATGAAAGGTTTTCATACCATGGTACTAAAAAGCAGTGCGGTTCCCTGCCACTCTCTTAGAAAAGATGTATGAAAGTTGATTGAAAATTGAGATAGGCAATGCATGGACTATATGAATGTATCATAATTTTTCCTTCATTTCAGAAAATATTTTCAATTTTGAGGCTTACCATTCCTATTTAGCACTTTGGCACTTTGTATGCATGAAACCATACCAAAAAGGATTGAACATTGAAATCACCATCTGAGATATCACCAAGTCATTGGATGCTTTCCCCAAAATGTTAACTTCTGCCTATTTTTAAATTTTAAAAACAGGGCTATACAAAGTATATTAGGCATAGCATCTGTCTTTGATTCATTAAAACAGCTGCATTCTTTTCAAGTTCAGATGACTTGTTCAAAATGTGGTGCAGGAATTGTCTGCATATTTGTTGTAAGTTAGTGGGACTATTGGTAAAGGAAAATGGGCATGCATGTAAAAATAACCAAAGACAGCTTTTAAAGAATCCATGCAAATCTGCAAAGGACATTGCTGCTTTCATATATCAAGAAAGATATACACTGATTATGCTGATACATTTAGTGAAGCACTTCTTTCAAATGTTTTGCACAATCCTAATAAATAATTCCTTTTAAAAATCTCCATTTTCATAACTGATTCAAAGAATGTGCAGATAATTATTTTTAAAAAATATGTACGTCATTTGCCCCCTTAAGTGTAACAAGGAGTCAGCTTAGTTGCTTGAAGAACTATTGACCTGAAGAGTATCAAACTTTGATGCAATGAGCATCTACCTCAATTAAAGATTACTTGATGAGTTTCTACAAAAAAGACCTCATGATATTCCTCAGAGAAAAGAAAAAAAATAAAACCCAAGGTATGGCTTTTACAATTACTCAGCTATTTCAGGAGATAAATTGGTCTGTTAAAATTCAGCAAGCTCTGGTCATGTGGGAACTAGATGCAAGGAAGAGATAAAACCTCAAAACAAAATTGGAATGTTTAAGTGGGAGATGAGTTGGGGCAAATTAACAAGAATTATACGATGAATTTCTTAGCTAAGAGAAATGAATTAAATGGAGTTAAACAAAGAAGTTATTTCAAAGTCAAGTACTTGGTCTTGTGATGATATTCTAGCTAGGGTTTTAAAAGGTCCCCTGAGGAGTTCAGGCACAATTGTTGGATATTTGAATATCAAAGTAGCTATTTGCATTTAGCCACCTAAGAAATATTACTTTGTTTGCCCCTAGTGTAGCCAATGCTTCCAAAAGGTGACTGAGTTCAGAACTAATGTCTCTCAGGTCTCATTGTTCTCTTGAATAAATAATTTCTCTGCAGCTTTCCAGAATTGGCTGGAGCCTACCAAACTAATCAACTTTGAAAATATCTTCCCTTTGCAGGTCTTACCAGTCCTGTGGCATTCTGATCAACAGAAATACCTTTTAAAGAGACATCTAGAAGAAGCAAGACAGGGGATTCAGAAAGCTGCTAGCCCATTTACTAGCCTTTCTACTAGCTACTAGAAAATCCACAGAAAGCCTTTGCATGTTGCTGAAATGCAGTAACTTCCTGCTGAGTTTAAAGCTGGAATTTAATAAATAAAGTTGATGTCTAATAAATGCCATTGATTAACGTTGGACTTTTAAAAAATTCCTGTGAACATGATGGAATGTGTTGAGGACTACTTGTATGGCTCGGTTATGCAAACATTTTCATTCAATCATAATTTAATAGTAGTTTATTTAATCAGTCAAGAAGAGAGGTAACATAATATTTCCATAGTAGAACCTCTTTTCCCAAGAATTTCCCAGTAAAGTATTTACCATAAACTGCCACAAGAGAGGCTGAACTTTCTAACAACAGAATAGGACAACTTGGTGCAGCCAACTTGCCAGGGCCAACTCGCCACAGCCAACTTGTGGTGGGAAAATTTGCCATGGCCAATTCACCCTGGGACAACTCACTGCGAGACAATTCAACAATTCAATCTAAGTACTTAAAATAATTTAAAAAATATTTTAATTTTTGTCATTCACATTTCATTTTGTCCCTCCTGTTGCAACCTTTCTTTAATGATTCTATTTCACCATTTCTTTAATATTAGTGTAACTCTTGTCCCACAGCGAGTTGGCTGCGGCAAGTTATCCTGCAATGAGTTGGCTATGGTAAGTTGGCCACAGTGAGTTGGCTATGCTGAACTGATCACAGCCAGTTGTCCTAGACTCTCCTGACAACCTTAGTCTGTCCAGCTGAGAAGAACTTGAATGTTCAACCCATAACTTCTCCCTTCAGTGATCCTTCATCTCCTCTAAGATTATCAGTATTTATCTCTTCATCACATATCCCATTTAAATTATCTATAAACAAATCCATAAATTTATCTTTTCAGTCCAGGTGTCAATAGAAAGTCCATAAAGGGTTTCCAGAAGTAACAATATATCTTGTTTTAATCTTGACCAAATAAATCAACTTTATATTCCTTCTTTTAACTTCTAGCAATCTTAATCTTTAGTAGATTCAAACATTGTCACAGGATTTGATTTTTTTCGTTTCTTTTTTGTCCCAGTGTACAGAATTCTTCAAGGTGTTAACAAACCACTTTTGTAAATCCAGTAGGAAAAAACTATCCTGGTCCCTCTCTTGGTTTGTCATTTGTATTTCACTTTTGAATTTTAAAACTTCTGCCAGTTTCTATTGTACTTCCACTGAAACATCCTTTTCTAAATCATTACCTTGTCCTGTAAATTATAAATTCACTTTCAATGCTATCTCTCTTTTCTCAGATAAATTTGCTCTACATCTGTCATTTATTCAATAACATTTTTGGACATAGCCTACCCACTGAAGCAGACATAATTGTTATAATGTTCTGCATAATTTTGTAGCCTTGTATTATTTTTCTTCTAGCTAAAATCCTTAGTCTCCTCTAGTGTGCAGTTTTCAAAATTATGAAATTACTTATGCCTTGTAAAAAAAATAAAATAAGGTCTACTTCCCACAAGAAGTTGTTTGTTCTTTATAATTAATTCCAAAATCTTTTAGTAAACATTCCAATATACCAATTTTAGATGGACCCTTAGTCTGTTTAGAATTTTCTAAGATCAGAATCTTATTTAGCTTTTTGCTGTTTGTTTCACATTCTTCAAATTCTTAAGCTTATGCTTAAAAATTTCTTTCATTTAGGACTGAAGACAAATTCACCCAGTATTTTCAGACCTATTGATCCAAAGGTCTCTAATAGCTTAAAAGTAATTAATGACCAATTTCTGAAAGTGATTAGAAAGTGAGGTTTGTGAACTCAGCATTATGTTTTATATATTTTGTCACAAGGCACTTATATGACAAAAGAGGCATGAAAGCATTTGTGGTAAATAAACAAAATCTTTATTCTTTTTAAGATCTATTGTTGAGTTCAAATTTCTTCTGAAGCCATGAAATTCAAATTGTTATAAAGGAAACTATAAAATTTCTAAGTCAAAAAATGCTACTGAAAAGATAAAAGTAGCTATTCGTTCTTTTTGACCTTTTTATCTCTGCCTGTACTGCTGTGACATATAACACATTGTTAAGTACTCCTTAATTCTTCTAATCACTGAATTACAGGAGTAACTATTAAATTATCATGAGCTTCCTTGATGCTAAAAGCAAAATAACGCTCTATCCATCCTCGCATATGAAGAGAAAAAAAAAGGGAAGAAAAGAGTATGGGCACTAATATGTTGATATGGGTATTATTATGCTGCCATTCTTGATTTGGTTTCCCCTATAATTGAGCATCTTACTTCTCCCTCACGGGGCAAGAGTTTGCATGAATATGAGTTCATGGGAAGCAGAAGACAAGATACACAGGGGCTAATAGAGGCCCCAATAGAGAAGGAGATGATAGCATCCTTATGTGATTTGACATTCTCTTTTTACAGGAAACCTGGGCCTCTACAGAGATACAGTTAGATGGTTATTGGGGTAATTTTATCCCAGCAGCCCCAAGTAAGGTGGGTGGGAGAGCTAAAGGAGGCATTGTCACATTAGTGAATACATCTTTGCATTTTAAATGTGTATCGCTGCCACCTCTTCACCCATGGGTTGTAACTACTTTACTCTTATCTAAACAGGTGGAGATTTTGCTTTTTAATATCTACATTCCTCCACTCAACAAGAATAATATGATCAACAAGATCTGGGATGGTATAGAAGATTTTATCCTGGGTTGCTTAGACAAATACCCCACAGCAGCAATAATTATTGGGAGGGACTTAAATGCTAGGATGGGCCCAAACGATCAAGCATTATTTAATCAATTTAAGATCCATTATGATGAGAATGTACCAGGAGAACCCCTGCATTCCAGACAATTTAAAGACACCAAGGCAAATCGGGCAGGTCTGTGTGTAAGACAGATGACTGTACACTTGGACCTTTGTATCCTTAACGGTTCCACATGAGATAACTACCCAGCAGACTATATGTATCAGGGAGCAGGAAGAAAATCCACAGTTGATTATTGGATAATATCCTACGACCTCCTGAAGTTTTTACATAAGATGGAGGTAGACTTGCGACTGGAAAGTGATCACAATCCACTAATCCTTACTTTTACATTACACCAGAAACTGCTAAGGGCTGGCTTAACTTAACTACCCAGATTAGAGAACCAAAATACCCAGATAAAAATTAAATGGACTGAGAAAAATGCAAAGGAAGTTACTAAATGGATGTTAGCCCCAGAAATCATAGACCTACATACATCTCTACTAAGGAATAAGTTTGAAGGATCATACTTAGAGGGGTTTGAAACTTTAATTTTAAATTTGAAATCGGTTCTCACTAACAGAATACTAGCTCACCCCAAAAAGCCGGTTTTAAAGAATAAAAAATAGTTTGATAGGGATTGCGTGCAACTAAAAAAAAAACATATAACAAGGAATACAGAAAAAGTAAAAATGCCCCTTCTGAGGATCACACTCACTGCTTAAAGCAGTTGAAGGCACAATATAAGACTCTTCTAAAAGAAAAGAAAAAGGCGGCTCTGAAGGAGTCTTGGTATAGACTAATTGCATAAGTCAGGACAAAAAATACATCCCTTTTTTAGTACATCACCAGAGGATTGGGGAAACCCCCCCTACCTCCAACTAATCAGGTACCGATTCATGCCTGGGAAGAATATTTTAGAGAGCTATATACAGACCCCGATTATGTAACTAAGGAGAGCCAAATTAGTTTGGACCAAACCCCTTACTGGCCCCCTGTTACCCCAGGTGAGATATTCTGGTTGATTGGAGCTCTCAAGGCTAATAAGGCACCTGGTGCTGACAATGTCCTGACAGAAATAATAAAAAATAATGCCAGTTGGTGGGCTCCACTTTTAATGTCTCTGTTTACATTTATAGATAGAACGGGCCATATGCCAAGAGATTGGGGATTAGCAATTATCATACCAATCTATATAAAAGGTAGTAGAATTGTCCCATGAAATTATAGACCCATTAGTCTTCTGAGTGTTATTAATAAACTGTATGCCAAACACCTAAACTATAAACTTCAAGACTGCTAACTTTGGGGGGGGATAATAAAAAATGAACAAGCCAGTTTTAGAGAAGGCAGATCAATGGTGGATCATATATTGGTACTTCACCATCTAGTACAAAAATACACATGGCTTTTCTTGATTTTAAGCAGGCCTTCAATTCAATATCCAGGAACACCCTCTGGGAGAAATTAAAATGCACTACTATCGATAAACGCCTCCTTTTCCTCACACATTGCTCCTAGAAGCACGAAGCCGAAAGCACCAGCCTGAAGATGACGAATGGGACTTCGTCGAAATGTCGCCAAGACACTTCAGATTTTACATGGGAGAAAACTCGAATTACCAGAGACCTACATACAAACACCCGCGAAAACCTCAGAAAGCATATATATATAAATAATATATATATAAATTCACAGGCATATTCAAAAGGAAAAGGCCATGGCTCACATTGCTCTATTCACCATCTTGCTGATTTTGAGAACTCGCCCTGGCATGTTGGTACTTCTATTACTCTTGAAGTTAATAAATAGCAATACTGACCAGCAATAGCCATCAGAGATAATGATGAAAGATGCTGGAAGCTGTAGTTCAACCACCATTCTGCTAGTTTCTCTTCTGCTTGTTATTCTCCAGAGTACCTGAAGGCAAGACAAGAAGCAATGGATGGAAACCAATCAAAAAGAAGCAACATAGAACTAAGGAGAAATTTCCTGACAGTGAGAATAATTAATCAGTGGAACAACCTGCCTCCAGAAGTTATGGGTGCTTCAACACTGAAGGTGTTTAAGAAGAATTGGACAACCATTTGTCTAAAATGGTATAGGGTCTCCTGCTTGAGCAGGCGATTGAACTTCAAGGTGCCTTCCAACTCTTTTGCTATTTTGTTATTTTATTATTATGAGATAAATAGGAGAGAAAAATTAGGGATGAATCTCCTGCGATTGTATTCAGATGTTATTAGCTACAGGCAATAGGGACCTGGCCAGAAAAGTGATGTTCTGGGTGATAGACCATTTTTATTCCTTTTTTGATCTCAGTTCAGACTATATTTGAATAGTTAACTGAGGTACATGGTAAAAAGTAAATCTTAGATACAGCTGAGAAGCAACATAAAATATGATCTTGGGTGGTAGTCATAACATCATGTGGCAGACTTCTCGTGTGTTGTATATTTTCTTGAAGCCTGGACTTATTTCATTCCAAAAGGTGGGAAGGACACACATACGCACACACAAAAAGAAATCTTAAATCAAAATTTGGCATTAAGAAACATTAAGTCAAATTTAGTGTTCATTTTAGTTTAATAAATATGAAATTAAATTTAGTAAAGATAATTTACTCCTGTGTTTTCCCTATGGTTAGAATCAAATTTCCGATTTGTTCCCCCCGTCCTTATCTATAACATCTCCCCCCTTGGAACTGTACACAATATTCTCAATAAGTCAGCACTGTAGATTTAAATAACTCTTTGAATCGTACAATATGTGAGACACTCAAACCTTATCCTTTTAATTTCCCATGTTGTAGCCTTTTAAAAATGCATACACTTGTTAGATGTCATTCTAGATTCCATTCAGCATTTCTTTATGGTTTCAATTAAATATTTAACACTTAGATTGTACATAATCCAAGTGGCAACCATTAATTTACTGGTTTTACTACACTGGAGAGGAGTCTCCACATTATTGTTGGACTGAAATTCAGCCAGTGAACAAAGTGACTGCCTTGTAACACCCATTTAGTCTGCCAGAAAGACAGCATGGGAAAGGATCAGTGGGGGGGGGGAAACTAATTTTGGATTTCCTAATTAAGAAACAACTACAATAAAGATACAAAAACATCTGAAATGTAATCCATCTGTTTAAATGAAAAGCAAAACATGATACTTCCTTTTTAATAGTCTTGCACCCTCAGTGCACTAATAAGCACTCTGAAAAGCTGCCTTGGCAGTTAGAACAGTAAAGATGTCACACTCTCCATAAGAGTCTGGTATTTCAAAATGTTTTACATAATTCATTTGGGGAATTAAGTATCATTCACTGACTTACAGACACACCATGGTTAACCCAAGATGTTTTGCTTCTGAACTGGAAGATTTCCCCACTCCCACACCTCAAGCAACACCAGTACTTTGAGCCCCTGAGACAAGAAGACAAATCTTTTTCCTGGCAGTAAATATGCAAAAATTAAACAACTAACATTTGCTATCCTTGGTGACACCCCAAATATGCTCTCTAAGGTGGTGCTTCATCCCCTCTCCTTGTAAATCTGCTTCTGACACAACCGTCAAACATACAGCTTTCAATCAAAATAGTGGGGGGGGGAATAAAACCTGTGCTACTCTAGTGGGCTGAGAATAACTTTGAGGGACAGAAGGAAGAGCCACAGCCTAGACAATGATTACAAAGGGTAGGCCATTCCCGGGGAACAAGAGCTCGCTGTTTAAAAGCGATCCCTTGCTCCGACCCTGTGAGTTCAGCCCGAAGTACTGGTAATGGGGGAAATCCGGCCCCTGGGCTCAGGCTGCTGCTGCTCAATGCCAGGTCGGTTGTAAATAAAGCTCCCCTCATCCATGATCTTCTCCTGGATGAGGAGGCCGACCTCGCATGTGTGACCGAGACCTGGCTGGGCCTGGAGGGAGGAGTTCCTCTCTCATAGATGTGTCCAGCCGGGTTTCAGGTATGGCATCAGCCACGACCCCAGGGAAGGGGGGGAGGAGTGGCTATTATAGCCAAGAAGACCTTTAGCCTACGCAGGCTTGCTGTTTCTGAGATTGCGGGTTGTGAGTTGCTCCTTGTGAAGTTGGACCTAGGGGTTCAGGTGGGCTTGTTGCTCGTGTACCTGCCTCCCAGCTGCGTGTCAACAGTCCTGCCTGCGCTACTTGAGGAGGTTGCTGGGCTGGCAGTTGAGTTCCCCAGGCTTATTGTCTTGGGGGACTTAAATCTTCCGTCGCTCGACGAATCCTCTGGGTTGGCGCAGGAGTTCATGGCCACCATGGCAACCATGAACCTGACTCAGGTAGTTCAGGGTCCGACTCACAAGAGGGGACACACTCCTGACATGGTATTCCTCTCAGAACAGTTGAGCAATGATCTGAATTTAAGGGGCTTAGATATTTTGCCTATGTCATGGTCAGATCATTTTCTGCTATGGCTTGTTTTTAAGGCTCCAATCCTCCCCTGCAGGAAGGCGGAACCAATTAGGTGGTTCCGCCCCAGACGTCTGATGGATCCAGAGAGTTTTCAGAGGACGCTTGGGGAAATACCGGATTCTCTCATTCACAGTTCGGCAGAGTCCCTGGTTACGGCCTGGAATATGGCTGCGAAGGGGGCTCTTGACTGGATTGCGCCGATGCGACCTCTCTGTGGTAGCAGACCCAGGAGATCTCCTTGGTTTACTGAGGAACTCAGGGGGATGAAGCGCCAGAAGAGATGCCTAGATAAGCGATGGAGGAAAAGTAAATCCGTATCTGACCGAACACTTGTAAGATCTTATATCAAGACTTATCAGGTGGCGCTCAAGGCGGCAAGATGCGCGTATCATTCCGCCTTGATTGCATCTGCGGAATCCCGCCCAGCCGCCCTGTTCAGGGTAACTCGCTCCCTCCTTAATCGGGGGGGGATGATGCACCCTTGCAGGGTAGTGCTGAGGACTTTAATAAGTTTTTCGCTGATAAAATCGCCCAGATTCGGATGGACCTTGACTCCAATTGGAATGCAGTATCGGCTGATAATGATTCAGTCGAGATGACAGGGACTCGTCTTGATCCTGTTGTGTGGGAGGAGTTTGACCCGGTAGCACCTGATGAAGTCGACAAGGCCATTGGAGCTGTGAGCTCCGCCACCTGTTTTTTGGACCCGTGCCCCTCCTGGCTGGTTTCGGCCAGCAGGGAGGTGACGCTTGCCTGGGTTCAGGAGATTGTCAACGCTTCTTTGAGGGAGGGGTCCTTTCTGGCTCCCTGCAAGGAGGCAATTGTGCGCCCCCTCCTCAAGAAGCCTTCCCTGGACCCAGCTGTTTTAAACAACTACCGTCCTGTCTCCAATCTTCCCTTTATAGGGAAGGTTGTTGAGAAGGTGGTGTCACTCCAGCTCCAACGGTCCTTGGATGAGGCCGATTATCTGGGCCCTCAACAGTCAGGATTCAGGCTCGGCTACTCCACGGAAACTGCTTTGGTCGCACTGACGGATGATCTCTAGCGGACCCGGGATAAGGGATTATCCACTATCCTGGTGCTACTTGACCTCTCAGCGGCTTTCGATACCATTGACCATGGTATCCTTCTGCACCGACTGGAGGGGTTGGGGGCACTGTTTTGCGGTGGTTCACCTCCTACCTCACTGGTCGGTCGCAGTCGGTGTTGGCAGGGGGTCAGAGGTCGACCCCTAGGTTCCTCCCTTGTGGGGTCCCTCAGGGATTGGTCCTCTCCCCTCTGCTGTTTAATATCTACATGAAACCGCTGGGCGAGATCATCCGACAACACGGGGTGAGATATCATCAGTATGCTGATGATACCCAGCTTTACATCTCCACCCCGTGTCATTTCAGTGAAGCAGCGGAAGTGATGTGCTGATGTCTGGAGGCTGTTAGGGTTTGGATGGGTGCCAACAGGCTCAAACTCAACCCCGACAAGACGGAGTGGCTATGGGTTCTGCCTCCCAAAGATATTTCAATCTATCCATCCATTAGCCTGGGGGGGAGCTTTTGACCCCCTCGGAGAAGGTCCGCAACTTGGGCGTCTTCCTCAATCCACAGCTAAATTTGGAACATCATCTTTTGGCTGTGGCGAGGAGGACATTTGCCCAGGTTCGCCTGGTGCACCAGTTGCGGCCCTATTTGGACCGGGAGTCTCTTCTCACAGTCACTCATGCCCTTATCACCTCGAGGTTCGACTACTGCAATGCTCTCTACATGGGGCTACCTTTGAAAAATGTTCGGAGACTTCAGGTAATGCAGAATGCAGCCGTGCGAGCAGTGTTGGGCTTGCCTAGAAATGCCCACATTTTGGCATCACTCCGCGAGCTGCATTAGCTGCCAATTGGTCTCCGAACCCGATTCAAAGTGTTGGTTATGACCTATAAAGCCCTACACGGCATCGGACCAGGTTATTTACGGGACCGTCTGCTGCCTCATGAATCCCAGCAGCCGGTTAGGGCCCACAGAGTGGGCCTTCTCCAGGTCCCATCAGCCAGACAGTGTCGCCTGGCGGGGCCTAGGGGAAGAGCCTTCTCTGTTGTGGCCCCGGCCCTCTGGAACCAACTTCCCCCAGAGATCCGTGTCGCCCCCACCCTCTCCGCCTTTCGTAAATTGCTTAAAACATACTTTTGCCGGCAGGCCTGGGGCAGCTAACACCTTGCCCCTAGCCAGTGTATGTTTGTGTGTATGTTTGTGGAATGATTGGTTTTTCTTTTTTAACTTAAGGGTTTTTATATTTATGTATTTTATTGTGATTTCTATCATGTTGTGAGCCGTCCTGAGTTCTCTGGAATAGGGCGGCATAAAAATTAATTAATTAAATAATAATAATAATAATAATAATAATAATAATAATAATAATAATAATAATAATAATAATAATAATAATAATAATAATAATAATAATAAGAGATACCTTAACCCACAGAAGAAATGGGGCTGGAGAAAGGATCTCCACCCTTTCCCTGGAAAATGAAGGCAAGGAAGGGAAGGAGTGCTTTCAGGTTTGCAAGATAATCTTACTGTAACTTTACATATTTTTATGTATTTCTTGCATTCATATGCCATCTTACTATTAACAGATTCTGAGCAACTATAAGGCTAACTGGGCAATTATAAGGCAGTGCTTATTATTTCGACTTCCTGACTGGGCTACTTTGAAAGACAACTGCTTACCCAACAATCCCTTTTTATTGGGGTTATTTGTCTCCAAATATCACTGGCCTGATATTGGCTAATAAAGGCAGGATTTTTCTTAATTATTATGGAGGGAAATCTGATTTTAAAAGGGGATGCTTGGCACTACTTCTTGAGTAGAAAGCTCATGGTTGACCTTTTTTGTCAAGTCTTTTATTTTCCCCCAGGTTATGACAGGAGACAAACTAAGGCTGACAACTGTAAAATGACAGTAAACTCAAGGATGCCTTCTGTTTTTCATCAGAGCTAAGAGTCTTTTTTGTAGCAAGGTGTGTTGAAAGGATACTTGGAGCTGGGCATTTTTATGAGAATCCCCTTGGTGGTAAAATGGCTATTACAAAATCTTAAGAAAGGAGGACATGGGGAAAGATAGGGACGCAGACAGATTTTATTTTTGGAACTAAATGCACTTCCAACTTACAAAAATATATAACAAGAAAGAGTACTGTTAGATGGATGTTTACCAAACCTATGCAAACTTTCCCCTCACCAAGACACATACACATATATACGGTTCCTTCATGTGCATTCACACAGGAGTGTCTGTTGGGTGGTAAATATGGTCAATATGATGAGCATAATCATGTGATTGAAAATGTCACCTGTCTTTTACATGTCTTATGATGCACCTAAAACAGAGTGGACTTCAATCACATAACTTGACTATCATCTTGACTATTTTGCTCCATGGACACTCCTGAATGGATAACTTTCTCTATTTGTTAACTTCTATCTCACTTCTCTCTACACATACATAATGCTTAACAGGTTGGACTGATGCCAAGGAGACCCCCCCGAATCTAGTTCACCATGTTCTTGGGTCAGTCAGCCACTCATTCCCCAGTGTCTCCCCTGGTATCTTGGCAGTCTCACATGCAAATCTCTTCTATTTTGTTTTTAAGTTAAAAAGAGATTGTTTAGATAGAGAATTCTTTTCTTACCTCTGCTATGTTTTGTCCCATTTTGTCCTTGTTTCCCCCCCCCCTCAGTCTGCTGAATCCCTAATTCTCTTCAGGGCTGTCTAATGTCTATCAATCCATGTAGTGTGGCTGTTGTATTATTATTTATCCTTCTTATTATATTCTTTATTCTCCATTTTAGTGGTATTATTATTATTATTCTGTTGCTTTGCATGTACCGCAGTTGACTTACAACAGTTCATTTAGTGACTGTTCAAAGCTACAACGTCACTGAAAAAAGTGCCTTGTGACTGTTTTTCACACAATCTTTGCAGGATCCCCATGATTATATGAAGAGACTGGACAGTCACTTGTCTAAAATGGTATAAGGTCTCCTGCTTGTGCAGGGGGTTGGACTAGAAGATCTCCAAGGTCCCTTCCAGCTCTATTCTGATTTTTTTTTTTTTGCAGGACTTTGGGCCAGTCATTTGTGATAGCCCAACTTACCTCACAGGAGGAAGGGGAAGGAAGAAAAAACAATGCTGAGCTTCTGTACAAAAGGGAGGATTTAATCTAACAAACAAATATGTGAGATTTAGAGCCTTTTTTAAATCAGGTGAAGATGTATTATGTCAGGAATAAAATATATGCAAAGATACATACGATTTCCAGTGGAAAAAAACTGAACCATTATGAGAATAGAACAAACTGAACTTATGAACTGAAATAACTATAAGAAACCTTGTTACACATTTAATCATTACATATAGAAAGGAATCAATTCTGGTAATTTATATAAATTAGATTCAGAATTTTAATTTTAGTATTGCAGGCTCAGTGGCAAGAAAAATATCAATATAACAGGCATGTGTTCAAAATATAAATAAGCAACCATTATCTGAAAAATCTTCCAGACATACCAAACATCAAGTGTGATAAAAGACAAATGCAAAACTAATGCTATAGAATTAAAAGCAGCAGGCCTCTGGCCATTATTCAAGATAGAGGCTAATTTAACTGAAAAGAAAAGATTGACTAAATTGACTGAGGTCACTAATGGAAAATTGCAAGTGCACATAAAATACATAACATAGTGAAAGTCAAAGCAGTCTTCAGCTTTAATTTGTTATATGAGATGCTGAGGTGGAAAATTGGTTCTTCTCCAGGGTGCTGAAGATTTCTTAAGTTAGCAGGCTGCAGCTTTTGGTCTGTTTGATTGGTAAAAATTTGCCCACAAAAATTTTGTGCTACTATACATTAGATGCAAATATTTTAACAAATAGGTGAACAAATATTTTATTTATTTTTATCTTGCTATTTTCATCTTTATCACACTGTTTTTCTTTTCAATTCTGTCACCTAAATGCTACCTTATTTGAACAATTTTCAATGCAGATTTCTTCTGTGAAATTACTGATGATCCTACAGTTAAATCTTAAGTGCTAAACTAATAGAGTTCAGATTGCCGAGAACTGCAATGATATATTGATTCATCTTTCTTTTCATTTGAATAATTAAGAACTAGGATACAGCAGCAAGGATCATATTCTTTGCTTTAATATAGAAAACTTAATATTAGAAAATATAATATGATTTATAAAATGAATCAGAATTAAAATATAATAGTTCTTTGGATTATTGGAAATAATGTTCATGGGATTTTAACTCAAGAAGAAGTGGGCTTTTTTTTAATTGACAAAGTGCCATCAAGTCAGTGCTGACTCTCAGGGACCACATGGATAGACCTTGTCCACAATGATTTGTCCCCAACTGAATCTTTATGGACTTCTAATGGTGCACCAATTGCTGTTGTAATTAAGTTTATCCACCATATTAATGGTGGTCCTCTGCTTCTTTTCCCGTTCATCTTTTCCAGCATTAAAGGCTTCTAAAGAGAATTCAGGCTTCAAAAAATGTGTCCCAAATATAATAATTTAACCCTGGTCATTCAAGTAGAAGAAGATATAAGGATAACATTACTCTCTTACCATTGAATGTTTTACTGGCCTATTCATCATCCAGGTTATTAAGAGTCATGGTGGCACAGTGGTTAGAATGCAGTACTGTACTGCAGGATAACTGCCCACAACCAGGAGTTTGATTCTGATGAGCTCAAGGTTGACTCAGCCTTCCAGCTTTCCGAGGTTGGTAAAATGAGGACCCAGATTGTTGGGGGCAATATGCTAATATTGTAAACCCAGAAGTTGCTGTGAAGCACTATGGGGTGGTATAGAAGTGTAAATGTTATTGCTATTAGAACACACATTGAGGAAGTTAAATCAGCATCTTGAATCAAACTCTTTCTATTCAAAAGACATAGCTGCAGATATATTAATATATAGATATAGATAAAAGCATTCTTGGATGGTATACATCTGGCTTTGGGTGTTATGATAAATTATAGGCCAGTTGAAATATTATAATTAGTCTGACCAAAGTACTTCCTCTGTGGAATTCAATTTTTTCTCATGTCCAAGATGATTTATCTTCCCCTCTTCACAGGCATATCCAAATTCACTACAAACTAGAATTATATTTCAGTTTTATCTAGTCATTTTCAATTTGCATTGGTCAGTCATAAACCTGTTCACTTAACTGGTGTCACTACTCTGTAATCTCAAAAGAGGCACACAAATTTGAATTTTGTATACATCCAATTTTATATTCTGTGTGTAAGAAAGTTATTGCAAAGCCAGAAATGTTTGGGAGCAAAGGGTAACTGTGTTCTAATCTTTGTATTAGTCAGGAAACATGAATTAGTTTAATTGTCTTAAAAATGAGGAGTGAACGAAATTCTGCAACATCTGTAATATATAATGTAACATCTATTTTTCCAGATGCTTCTAGATCCTCTAGTAAAAATTAAATGCTAAAATGCTAAAATAATGAGCAATGCTGAATCTTTCTAGGAACTATGTCTTGAGTAAATGTCACTGGAAAAGCAGAGCTCATTGTTGTAATGGCAACTGACAAATCCTCCGATGGTCAATTTATGAAGGAGAAAGGTCTTTTGATATGAGACAACTTGTTATCACACCTCTGAGAGTCAAATGCTTTAATCTCTTTTCCAGTTGCTGTGTATTATGTGCCAATATGATTAAACTGTTGATATGTTGGATCAGGATCTAGAAATTGTAATAGGATGGCAAAGACCAATAAACTAAAGCTGAATCATACTCAAGACAAAGGCATGGTCTAAGTTTCCAGTCCTGGACAGCACTTACCTTTGAAGTAGGAGACATGGAGTTTGGGTATATTTCTGGATTCTTCTATGTCAATTGAGATTTAGTAGCATTGGGGCTTAGAGTGCATCAGTCAGCTGTGTCTAATCTAACAATTCTAACTCTCCATGGATAGAGAGCTCCTGGCCTCAGTAATCCATGCTATGGTAATCTCTTTGGTAAAGCTTCTAAATATGCATGTCCTTGAAGAACCTGGATATCACAACTGGTACAAAACATGGCAATTAGGCTGTTGTGCATAACACCTTCCAGAAACTATGCAACATCAATCTAAATGGATTTCATTGGTGGTCTGCCAATGGTTTGAGTAACAAAAATCCTTAAAATCCTGCCATCCCCACTAGATATAATACATCAGAAAATCAACTTCATAGGAGGATTAGAAATAAACTTCATTGAAATAGGCTATAATAATAGAATCTTGCAAGTCTGATGTGCATTGCTTCCCTCCTTCTTATACTCCAGTAAATCAGGGAGATAATTTATCTGAGCCATTTTCAAATATTATCTTGCTTCCAATAATTTATAGTTTCTACTCTTTTTGCTTAGATAATGGTTCTTGCACTGTTTTGTCCCTTGTTCTCTACATTTCCTGATCACTTGAGGAACTACTTCTTTGAATATGCAGTTATTTCAACATTAAGACCTTGGTGGTTTGGCGGATCCCTCAACACTCATTGATGAAACAGGCCTAATATATTGTGATATCAAAGGGAATCTATGTTATCAGGGCTTGGATTTCCCTTCCATGGAAGCCAAAGTGGCACCAATGTTACCTGTCTTTTGGTGCCAGACAAAGCCTTGGCTGTTTAATCATTCTTCCATTTGAGATTTAGCATCCTTACCTTGACTGTATCTTTTGTCCCTTAAGTGTTCCTTTGTCAAGGTTGTTTATTATATGGTCCCTTGAATGCGGTATTTTAAATTAGTTTATGATTTTACTTGGTTGTATTATTTTATTTTGATTTAGAGATTATAGCCTGTCACAAGATACAATCTCTTGTTTTAGGGGACCTGGATCATAGACAGGCTATAGATACTCTAAATAAATAATAAATAAAAATAAATCCTGGCCAATACTTAAAATGCTTATTTCCTCGATTTAGTTCAATTGGCTACATAAGCAAGAATCATATACATCAAGCTGTTTATGTGAACCTGTAGTTATTCAACCATCATGACACAACCATAAAAACTGATCTAGGGAACAGAATATTTGATGCATTCAGACCAATGTTGTCAAGTCAAGGTCTAGAGACATGAGCATAAAAACCAATACAAATATAGGATGCTTAATCCTCAATAATAATCCCTTCAATTTCATGGTGAAGGTACCAGGCCTCTGCTTTTATTTGGTTGCTCCATTCCTTGCTGTGAGCCAAGTTACACCAAGTAAACATGAAAAGGTAAAATAGAAAAGATGCAGGGGAAAAGCACTGGTTTTTCTTTAAATGACCAATCTTTTGCATCTTTGCTTCTTACCATCTTACCAAAATCTTACCAACATAGTAAGATACTTTATCAGAATATAGTGAGTTGCCTTATTATAGTTGGTAGATTCAGATCTATCAGACATGTAAATACAGTTGTTCACACTAAGTAAATATTAAGGCTTGCAAATAAGTTGATATATAAAAATAGCTTTTGTCTAACACAAAAGCCTTCTCAGACATCAAGCATTAAAGAACTCTGTTGTCGCCACTATTTTCCCCTTTATAGCTGATCAATTTTACTGACTTTTCATTTTCTAATCTCTCTCTCTCTCTCTCTCTCTCTCTCTCTCTCTCTCTCTCTCTCTCTCTCTCTCTCACACACACACACACACACACACACACACACACACACACACACACACATTTCTTTTCTCTCCCACATACACAAAGTTACAAAAGAAAGATGAGTAATGGCTTTAAGAAAGTAAGTTTTAGAGAAAAAAGTTGTGAAGATTATAGTGCAGCTGTTCAATAGGTTAACTAAACAAAATACATGTTATTAAGTACAGTACATTTATATCAATGCAGTATATATTTTAGAACCAATGTTTAATACATCACAAGCTGCAACAGCTTTATAAAGATCAGTTAAACACTGATTTATAACTATATTTAGCAGCCTGATATTAAACTGGTTGATATGCATGAAAATGCTATGCATTTTTTATCCATCATTCTTAACTCTGAACTTTATATATCAAAATTAATGTGTTCATTCTAAAATTAGTAGAAGAATTAGTTGCTGTTTATTATCTACTGATGTGATCTCCTGCTTGTCAACTTCCAGTATTCTACAAAATAGGTCAGGCACTAAGAGAGAATTCCATATCAGCTATAAAACAACTGACTTGATTATTATAAGGTGTTCATTGCAAGGGGAATTAAAACTAAATTGGAATAAGCAACTATGTATGAAAAGGAAATTATTGCAGCCTAATGTGTGCAAAGTAAAGTAAACAATAACATAAAATGTGTTAGTAATGCAAAGAATAGCAAAAAATAGTACTTTTACTTTGATGCAGTTCCTTGGCCATTTCACTTGGAAGTAAGGCACATTAAAGATAGTTTAACCCAATTTTGATACCCTAAGATTTGTTCAATTAAACACATCTTGAGAGCTCAAGGTTGGAAAAGGATAGGATTTTATTTGTACATCACCCAGAGTCCCTCTGTGAGCGAGATAGGCAAGTTTAAAAATTTGACCAATGAAACAAATACATCTGCAAATACCACTTGTGTGCAATGCAGCTGGTAAAAGAGTTATAATTAAATTACCATTTCAATCTTAATGGCTTTAGTTTTTTTTTAAGTAATGCCTGCTTCACTGTCCTGATGTGTCATCTTAAATAGATTTTTGTTTTCATTTTAAATCAATATTATTGTAGAATATATATATAAGGGGAAGACTATGAAACAGGGCCTTCTATTTATCAACCTTACTCTCTACTTTAGTGTATTTGGGGATTGTATGTAGTGTTGGTGATTTGTAATTCTGCAAAAATAAGACAGGCTAGAAATAAATGCTCACTGCTGAATAATTCTGAGTTCAGTTAAACTTTAATAATATTCAGTATATACCCAAGCGCTAGTTTGGCTAACATCTTCAACCTGACTCATTGGAGTTCAGTGCAATTTATGCTTTGGAGTCCCTCTTGATTCTTGGTGACTGTCTGCACAAGTCCCTGCAATTTTCTTGTCAACATTTTTGAAGTTGTTGCCTTGTTCTCCCTAGGGGTGAAAAAGAAGGAATCATCCAGTTGACTTTGTGCCCAAGGCATGACTAGAACTCATAGTCTCCTGGTTCTAGCTTTGTCTCTTTAATCCCTATCCCAATTTGAAGCTGAGGACTTCAGTACAAACTAAATAGATTCTATAAATTCTAGACTGCTACATTTAGCTTTATTATAACTCACACAAAAGGCTTGAGTAGTGGTTAATCTAAAAATAAAATAAAATAAATAACAGTAATATTTGAATATTACAGAAAGAGAAAGAAAGAATAAAAATTATTTCCCAATCTGTTACACTGATCATCAGTAAGCACAGTTCTGCTTTCCTATTTACTATACTGGGGCTACATTTTGGTTTGCTTCTTTCCTAAAATTGGGGTGAACCTTAATTCTTTTCATTAAAATATTTCTGAATTTTTCTCTGTATAATTGGCATTGTGGTAGTTCAGATTCTCATAAGGAAAAATATAACAGGTTTTTTTTTTAAAACCTTTTGTAGTTCAGGGAGCCAAGATGACAAGATTTCTCATTTCAGTTCATAAAGATCTCTCTGAAATTAACAGAATATAATTTTACCCATAGTCTTGTTTGAACCCAAACATTATTGAAATTTTCTGAACAGATATGACTTTCAACAGAATATCTGCCATACTGGCGCTATCAGTATTTTGATGAATTACAATATGGTGAAAACTGCATTACTGAAATTTCATCATTCCCTTTAAGCTAGATAAATGAATTTCAAGAGAATGAAAGATGAGGAAAAAAAATTAAAAGTAGGCACTTTCTTCTAAAAACAACATAATGAAACATCAAAACTCTGTTGTGGAAGAAAAATGGGAAATGAGGCACAGGAGATATAATACTTATTCATTCATGCAGTTTCTAATATCCTGCAGGAAACCATAGTGAGATTAAAGCATATCAATCTGGTATCTTGTGTTGAACCTTATGGGAAATTTCTATTGAAAAAGCAGAGAAAATATAGCATTCTGTTTAACAGAGACATTGTTTAGTCATCCAGTTGTATCATAATGAAAGCCAGGCTTATCTCAGGAAACTCAAAATCATTTTGCGTTCACACAACATGCTTATTCCTAAATCCAGATTAATAAAATATTATTGCTGTGTTCACATATCATGTTGTGGCCAAACAAAACATCCATTCCATTTTAACCTTGCCTAATGAAGAATCTCATCCTAGTTTAACATACCTAGGACAATGTGTAGATAAAAGCATGGAAGCTGTATAAGCTACCTGCTACCAGTTCTCCCTGGATAAGGGGAAAAATGGAAAAAAATGCAGTAGCTATGTTAACTACAGATTCTGATAATTGCTTTGATAAACAGTATTATCTCTTCTATCAACAAGTTGAAATTAATATCCATAATATCAGTTGTCATGAAAACAAAAATCTAAGTCTTTAAAGGTAAATCTAAGCGTTGAAGCCTAAACTTTCCTCCTGCTAAATTCATGTAGTAATAGCCAAAGTTAACTGCTATATATCAATTTTTTTAAAGGGGGGAAATGTCAGTCCTCAAGAGACTACATATCCTGTACATTTCAGATCTTGGCAAATTCTATTCCGGTTTCTTGTAACTCAAAGGACTCTAGCTAATTGCCATTGTAAACACGTTAATTCTGAAAAATGATCTTGTTAGAACTGTGGAAGTAGAAATAGGCAGTTAATAGCACATATATACCATAAACCTTTCTGAATGTGTACTCTAATATATTTTTCTCATACCTTATAAACAATGAAATTGAAACCATTGTAGGGTTCACATATATTAAGCCGTGACGATACTAGACACAGAATCCTTACCTGTTGAGAGTCAATTACTGGTTATAAAACCCTAAAATGCAAAGGTGGATTGTACTACTCCAGATTACAAATGAAGCATCACATTCATGGGATTTAAAGCTAAGCCCATGGTCCCTGCAATGCGGGGAGGGTACCCTGGGAGAGCCTCTGTTCAGTGAACCCCAATAGTTTCAAAGTATAGAGAGATGACTCCACCACACAGGCTTCACCATGTCATTGGATGCTAAAAGCAATTACTTTTCTTGTGACAAATGCTCCACTGTCAGGATTCATTCAACATTCAAAAAATCAAAATAAAGAAGAGTAAATTTAACAACAACAACAATAATAATAATAATAGTAATAATAGAATTAGAAGGGATCTTGCAGGTCTTCTAGTCCAACTGCTTATTCAGGCAGGAAACTCTATACCATTTCAGACAAATGGTTGTCCAGTCTCTTCTTAAAAACTTCCCGTTTTGGAGCATTCACAACTTCTGGAGGCAGGTTGTTCCACTGATTAATTGTTCTAACTGTCAGGAAAATTCTCCTTATTCTAGGTTGCTTCTCACTTTGGTTAGTTTCCATCCATTGCTTCTTATCCTACGTTCAGGTGCTTTGGAGAATAGCTTGACTCTCTCTGCTTTGTGGCAACCCGAGATATTGGAACACTGCTATCATGTCACCCCTAGTCCTTCTCTTCATTAAACTAGACATACCGAATTCCAGCAACCGTTCCTTATATGTTTTAGCCAGTCACTTAATCATCTTTGCTGCTCTTCTCTGCACTTTCTAGAGTCTCAACATCTTTTTTACATCTTGGTGACTAAAACTGGATGCAGTATTCCAAGTGTGGCCTTACCAAGGCATTAAAAGTGGCATTAACACTTCACGTGTTCTTGATTCTATCCGTCTATTAATGCAGACTTGCACTGTGTTGGCTTTTTTGGCAGCTGCAGCACACTGCTGGCTCATAAGTGATATTTGCAATTAGATAATATAATAGGCAGTGAACTGATAACTCTGTCTCAGAGAAGAATTACTTTTACTGCTTCTGATATGGTGGTGATCCACCACCAGTTTTTTGGTCACTCTATACAAGCTGTGTGCAGCTTTATGCAGCTCACTAGGCCATCTATTAAGTTCTGCCAAGTTTCTGATAAACCTCCTAGATTTTTTTTTCCCATTCTGGAATTGAAAAAAAAAAGTTGCCAAGCAGCTGGTGCACCAAAACACACAGGCACTAATTGGACACTTTGCTAGTTCCAGTTTTGCTCGTTGCTTTGCAAACATTAAATAGAGAAGGAAAAGTGACTAAGAAGTCTGACTGTGAGATGGATTTTGGTATTTGGTTCATTTTTTTTGTTGCAACCTCACCCTTTTGCTGCTCAGTCAACTTTATGATAAATTAATTATAAAGGCAAGGGAATTCTGAATTAGTTAATTTCATTCTTGAAGGGAGGAATTATTTTTAAGCAATATATAGTGTTGAAATCACTGAGGAAAAATCAGCGATAACCACAATCAATTCCAGAAGCGCTATTCTGTCTAAGTTAATCTAAACAAACCTCTTCTCTGTAATCTTCTAAAAAGAGCAGCAAAGGCCAGCTGAGCCAAAAAGTAAAATACTTTTCTGTTTCTTTTCTTTCTTCAAATTAGGCTTTGCCTACATGTGTGGATGTACTGCCATTTTCCCCACATTCATTAACACCACATTATTTTTCTATATTTCCAAGTCATGATAATTATGAATTGGATTTAGATATCATGCTTAGCCATGTTTAACTATAATTTCTTGAGTAACAATAAGTACATTAAGCTAACCATTAGGAAAAAAATTCTAATAATAAAAGTAGCTTCCTGGTATGTGCTCCTGGGTAAATGTGTCTACAATGACAAAATTTATATTATAATCCTCAATAGATTTCTGAAGAGTAAACCTAATTAAAAACAAGAGGGCGTCCTCATGAATAAAAACATCCAACACTGAAAATTCCTAAGTAGTGAATAATCAGGATTCCCTCCTTAACTTCTGATTCAGATAAAAAGAATCATGAGTCTCACTGAACAAATGATAAATCAAGAAGAGCAATTGTATTTGTAAAACTTGAAACAATGATTTCACAAAGTAACTGTCTCAAATCCCTTTGAGAGGGGAAAAAAAAAAACATCTTTCTAATTTCAGCCAGTCTACAAGAAATCAAAAGGAACTCTACATATTCTGGGTGTTCTTGCTTTTGTCTGGATTGTTTATGTAAATTAATCAGCCAGCATTTGAAAGTTTGTTAAATTAATTTTAAGCGGAAAATCTGATTAACCTTCACAACACTCCGCTAATAATGATAGTTTGGGTGCTGCTCATGTTGAAGTATAAATAAAATATATCTCAGGTTTGCAAAATAAGTTAATTGCAAACTATGTGTTTTTACCCAGTGTTTCTTTAAAAAAAAACTATTGCTAAGTAAAAACAGATAGCTCTGCAAATGGATTGATGCTATTATTATTTGTATTCAAAATTTAAAGGTCTTTCAGATTTCTTGATATATTCCATTTATACTTCTCCATAATTGCCAGTGGGTCTACAAAAGCCACTACAAAAGGAAATGTTCAATTTCAGATATTAAAGAAGAATCCTTATTCTTCATTACATTAGCATGAACTGTAAGCTCATACGGTTTGGCAACATGAGTAAGAATTTCCTCATAACAAGTTCAATTTAGTTAAGTTGATATCACTCTCATTGCTTCCAATGAAAAGAAATTAAATAAATCTTTTAAAATAAATATTTAAGGTTAAGGTGCAATTTACTCAGCAGTTAGTCCCTTTGAGTTTAATTGGCTTTACCATCAGGTACAACATGCAGAGTTAGAGGTTAAAAGTCTTGAACTTATATCAGTGGATTTGCAGCATAATGGGCTTAATTTTGGTAGATTGTGCCAAATCATTCTGCTCACCTGGCAATTCATCAATAAACCAAATGCGTACAGATCTCAATAAAGTTTCAGTGCTTAAAGATTATTGAAGTGGTAAATCCTAGTTTTAGGCTAACCACTCTCTTCATATTTTTGACACCGGGTTCCCCTGAAGACACCCCTGCCAGGTCTTATAACCAAATGGTCCATCTTCCAAAAACTGCCACTAAAAATTAAAACAAGGATTTGATGCTAAGATTTACTCACTGTTACAGAATCTAGTTTTCTATATATAGCATATAACTATTTTAAATGGAAGCACATCATATGAGCCCTACCAGCAGCCTGGAATGGATAACAGCCTATGTCCAAATATGTCCGACTAAACTAAAATCCTATTCAGATCATTAGGAGACAAGCCAGTCATAAATATTGATTTCAGCAGGACCGTGATATAGCTTTACTGAGTTGATAAACCTATTTCTACAGCATTTTACTTCTGCCCTTCAAAGAATTAAAAGGAACAAAAAAGAAAGAAGAACTAAAAAGGGATGAAAAAATAAAAATGCCAGAAAGAAGATCTACCATCCTCAGCTTCTGAATTATTCTCACAGATTCTAGGTAAATTGCATAAAGGGAACTATATCCTTCAGCAGTCTTGAATTTTATGGTCACTTTTGGAACAGGTGCAAAGAATGGTAACAGCAAAAATAATAAAGAACAAGGACAGATTGCAGAACTGGACAACTTTAGCTTTGAGAAAAGATAACTAACAACTCTAACAGTCTTGCAACAGCTTAAAAGGTGTCACACCAAGGATGTCCATGATCTGTTCCTACAGTGAGTTTTAATTATAAAAAGGCAGATTTCTATTAAATGTCAGCAAAACTTTTGAACGGTACAGTTTGACACTAGAACTAATTTCAGAAAGAGGTGCTAAGCTTTCTTTCATTGGATAAACACCTGTCAAATACAGTGTAATTGGGATTTCTGCAGGAGTAAAGGACTGGGCTCAGTTATCTGAATGGCTCCTTCTAGTTTTATCATTCTAAACACTAGAGAGAGATTTCACTCAGCAGCAATTTTTCAGTCTAATTGGTCAAGAGTGAAAGGAAAACCTCAGAAGCAAAGAAAAATAAGCGAGAGATATTGAATCACTTGCATTTTGATACCATAATACCATTGCAAATATTGTATGTTTAGATAGTGCTATTATTCTCTGAGAATTCTAGCCACCCATGATATTCTAAAGTATTACAATTGAATTATTAAAATGTACATAATCTTGCTTTAAAAAAGATCAGTTTCAATTGCCACGGGAAAGACAGAACAGGCAGAACAATATAAATTAAAGATAGAACATTGCATCATGTTAGTTTTTATTTTTGAACGTTTGTGAAACAGCTCTTCTGTTGTTTTGCAGTGTATTTGATATTAAGATGTACCGAGTACTTAGCTGGATATCGTACAGAAGAAATTTTAGGAGTGTTAGCTCACCAACTTATGGCTCTACTGATAAACAATAGCTACTTATGTATTAAATACATAATGGGTGGCTATGGAAATCAAATAAATAAATATTTAATCAATTTATTTTTGAAGTAACTTTTTAATTAAAAGGTTTATTTTAAAAGCCACCCAGCTTAAGTACAATTATGTAAAGTTAAACCCATTTAAATATTGTTATTTATTGCATATATGTTCTCTTTTTCTAAGAACTCAAGGCACATCTTGGCAGATCTCTCCTCAAGTTATCCCTACAACAGCCCTGCAGAGTAGTCTGGTCTGGGAGAGAATAAGTGATCCAATGTCATCCACGTGAGCTCTACGGTTGGTTGAGAACCAAAGTACAGTTATGAATACTTAGTTACAGCGTAGTCCTGTGAATGTTTACTTTGCATCTTTCAGTGCAAAGTCTTAGTTCCACATATATGAATGGAAGATTGTGCCCTAAGGTTAAGTCTCTTCAACTGAAATTAATGGCACTTCAAAGGGTTTAATGGAAGCAGAATTGTTC
The DNA here is from genome assembly GCA_034064705.1 of Bothrops alternatus. Taxonomy (NCBI): domain Eukaryota; kingdom Metazoa; phylum Chordata; class Lepidosauria; order Squamata; family Viperidae; genus Bothrops; species Bothrops alternatus. The sequence continues at coordinate 2,804,327 of JARGCV010000166.1, forward strand.
TCCTTGTTATTAATATTAACAGACATACAGCACAAGCAGCCATTCATTCAGTTTCCTCAAGCAATGAATGATTATTTCTCCCGGGGGTGGGGGGGCGGGTAAAAACACAGCAGTCTCTTTTAAAATGCTTTCCTGTTTTTAATAGATGGTACCTTAACACCAAACCTCTATGGTCCAGATGCACAAGAGAGATCCGTGGGGAGGGGAACAGAAGTATGCTGCCATTGCATTGTGTTCATTTAAAGGTTAGGAAAAAACAAATATATAGTCTAATCAGGACAGTAGAAGACAGCTCAATACTACATCAATGCTGAAGTTGGTTTTCAACAGGGCAAAATGCAAGTCTGGTTGGACCAGAACATATTGCAGAAGACAATTTACAAGATTTATCAGGTGGGTGTCCCAGAATACCAACAGTTGATGGTAAAATAAATTACTGTACATCACCTTGGTGTTAGTCATTGAAAACGTATCTTGATCCAGATTTAATATAAGAAAAAGGCTGATACACTAAAGAAATGTCTTAAAAAGAGACAGATACATCCCAAAACATTCCTATGAAGTAATAACTCCATTCTCTCATCGATATAGAAACACAAGCATAGCTAAACTGTTCTGCATTCACAGTTTGCAAGACATAGGGTATGTAATACTGCAGAGAAAGAGAAAAAAAGTCAATTTTTTTGCCCAAAAAAGAGGATTGTGAAAATCATTGGAGGGTGGAGATCATTTTAAAACTTAGATATTGATCCTACAAAAGGAAACAAAAGCTAATCTCTAAAATTGAGAGTGAAAGAGTTGGAAAAGCAGGAGAGGAAGAGAGAACAATTACAGATTTCACAAAAAGGTTAATGCATTCTTGGTTGTTTCAAATTGGACTAACCACCAGTCCCCCACTCTCAGGTCCCAGGACGGGGCTTCAAATGCACCCTTAGAAATAAACCATCCTTTGTATAAAACTCGCCACACTCTCCCTCAGTTTTTCATAGTTGTCAGTAGATTTAAACCCAGTCCTTTCAATACATGTTTGTGTAACCCACACATCCCAAAAGAATGAAATGTAAATGTGCTATAATATATAATCTGAAACATTTGTGTATGTACATCCCAATAGTACAGCCTGGACCATTGAATTCAGGGAAGATTGTTTTATATTTGGTAGCACTGAGCAGTTTTCCCTTGTCTTCTCTGCTTGGGAAAAAAAAAGATGCATCTTTCTGTTTGCAAGTACAAAAAAAAAGTAAATGAAGAACGCAATTTAATTTGACATGCGTTTGAATACTGACGGGTCGGTTAGTTCTTTCATATATATTAGCAATAATCATCATTATCTTCAAGATTATAATAATAGCCACTCAAATATATACAAACACCAAAAAAAAAGTCTTTTGGTGAGGTCCCCACAAACAGAAGTCAATCAAATCAAGACAATACCACTGTTTGCAAGAGCCCGGGAGTATCTGTTTCCAAATCTGGTCTTTCAGGATGGGGATTCTGGGCTTCTGGGACAGAAGGAGAGGGGATGCCACAATCCTGGGTGATTTTCCCTGGACTGGATGATTCTTTTCCTTGGGGTATTTCACACGAATCCCCTGCCTGGGTGCTGGTGCTGCTGCAGTGGTCCCGTTCATATTCTTCTTGCGCCTTCTGCATTTTTCGCTTCTTCATCTTCCTCTTGTGGATGTGGAAAGTGATCAGGGAAAGAAGAATCAGGCAGCAGATGAGGGCGACCAAGACAATCAAGACAAAAGTGGACGAGAACGACTGGAAGAACTGCCCCATTTGCGTGATGCAGGTGCTACTGGCATTGGAAGAGCCAGATGTCCTATTCAAAAGGCAGGGGGGCAGGGAGAGGCTGGACCCTTTGGACAGCTCCGCACTCATTGAGGAGGGTCGTTTCACTTGGTTTCCTTCCCCCTAAAAGACGTCTCCTGCAGATGTCTCCACCGAGATGCTTATCACCTTACGCTAGGGAGGGAATGCCTGGCCCAGCCCTTCACACCTCCCTCATTTTTCTTTGCTAGAGGAAAGAAAGATTATAAAAATAAATAAAAAATAAATGTTCCATGCCTTAAACAAACCAAATGCACAACACTGGATCCAAGCCAAAAAAAAAAAAGAAAAGAAAAGAAAAAAAGCCAGACCTCTTTCATTACCATTTTTCATCCTTTCAGCCACAGTACCATTCCCACCCCAAAAGGCACCATCTGTTATAGAGGCACGATTTTCAAAGGTGAGAAATGCAAGGACTGCATTGTATTCATCCCGGCTGTCCTCCACACCCGAGAAAGAGAGAGCCCTTGCAAATTCGTAGGTCACGATTGCTGACTGTCACAGAGATTGAAATTTATATACCCCAGCAATGACTCCCCCCTACCCCCCACCCCCCACCCCAATTACTCAGCAGCTTGATAGCTCGGTCTACTTGACCGTTTCCTCAAGTTCTGGAGGTTGAGAAAGTTTAGACATTGGGCAGCTTCCTGGGTTTTCTCCCCCGACCCCCTCCACCCGCCGCCGCCGCCGCACGGCACCCCCGCCCCGCCTGCACGGCAGCTATAACCCCGCAGGCGTCTCCGGAGGAAGCCCCCCCCCCCACTGCACGGAGCAAAGGCGAGCCTTTGTGAGAAGGCAAGAAAGAAAGAAAGAAAGATGGACTTTTAAAGCTCACCTGCTCCTTGGTGTCTGCGGAACGGGAGGGAGGGCGAGGAAAGGAAGGTGGCAAGGATGCCCCTCGACAACGGGCTGCGGAAAGCGCTGAATGAAACGGGCAAAGCCGCCGCCGCCGCCGCTTCTCGCAAAAAGTGGGCTCTCAGCCTATAGCCAGCCCGGGCGGTGACGTCACGCAGCCAAGATCTCCGACTGGCTGCGCTTCCCGCCGGTGTTTCTAGTTGTCGCCCCGCCGCCACGGCTCTGCTAGCCGGCGGGGGCTCCTTTGCTCCCCCCCCACGCGGTCTTTCGCTCCACGGGCGCCCCTTTTCGCCCAAGGTAGCGCCGCATAGAACTAAGAGGGAAAGCGAGCACGCTTCAGTTAAAGTTCAGCTCAAGATCTAGCCTTGAGCACTTGGGGCAAGGTAGTGGGGTCTCTGCTTGGAAGTGAGGAGGATCAGCCAAGCAGTCCTCGACTTACGTCCACAGTTGAGCCCAAAATTTCGGTTGCTTCATTGAGACATCTGTTAAGTCCATTTCTACGACTTTTCTGGCCACAGTTGTTAAGTGAATCACTGCAGTTGTTGAGTTAGTGGCCGGGTTGTTAAGTGAATCTGGCTTCCCCATCAACTTCGCTTGTCAGAAGGGCGTCACGTGACCCCGGGACACAGCAACCGTCATAAATATGAACCAGTTTCCAAGCATCTGAATTTTAATCGTTGGGGATGCTTCCAACGGTCATAAGTGTGAAAAATGGTCTTAAGTCATTTTTTTCAGTGCTGTTGTAACTTTGAACAGTCACTAAACTGACTGTTGTAAGTCAAGGACTACTTGTATTCTGAGCTCTGCCCAAAGTGTCTTCTTTCAGCCCAACCAGGATTAGCCCAGGGGGGAAAAAAAGAGAGAGAGAAAGAATCTATTGCCACTTCCTGCAAATAACAGATATTTGAGTTAGTGAGGACTTTTTGAAGAAAGGTAGTTTGCTCTAGTAACCTCTGTTGGCTCGGTTTGTGCACAAAAAGTAAGGTTAGAACATCTCTCTTGTGAAAAAAGTACACAATGGTTTAATGCTATGCATGAACCTAGTCATTATTTTTCTGTAATATGTTTAACCTTCTTATTGAATTACATGGATAATTCTCAAAAGCAAGTTATTGTGGCACCATGGCAGAAAAACTCAAAAGTGTTTTTCCATGGACATTAAAGCATGAGAATGATATATAATTAATACTATATTGTTTTTTTATGGACATTATTCACTTGCCTATTTCCTAGTACCCCATCAAGCTGCTAAAAGCCAGTGTCTTACTTTACTTAATGTAGGACCTCCCCAGCCAAAAGTTAAGATAGAGAGCCAGTTTGGTCTAGTGCAAAGGCACCAAGCTACAAGCGGGGAGATTGTGGATTCTAGTCTCCCATTAGCCATGAAAGCCAGTTGGGTAACATTAGGCTAGTCATTCTTTCTCAGTCCAACTCATCTCACGGGGTTTTTGTTAGGGGGAAAATAGGAGGATGAAGATGTGTTGGATATGTTCTCTGCCTTGAATTATTTATAAAAAAAGGCAGGATACAAATTAAAGATATCAATAAAATAGAGAAAGAAATCAGAAAGTAACTTAAAGTTTTAAAAAATACTGGAAACACATTGCCTTTTATGTGTTCTTTTCTAGAATATCTCAGTGGGGCCTAGCAAATAAGATGCATGTGAGTCTGTCTCAGGAGTCCTCATCAGGAAGGACATCTAGGAAGAAAAAAATCCAAGAAGCAGACAATCATGGAGCATGGACACTTAGATGAGATGGACTGGGCATCACTGGTTCCCATGAGGAGGCTCTAAACTCACGATCCTATTGTGCTGCCCCAAAGTTGCCTCAGTAAGGCTGCCACCAACCATTTCTCCCCAGAGAAATCCCTTTCTATCCTAGTTTACTCAGGAGGAGGCAAATGGCAATCCTCCTTCCATTTCTAGCTTGACCAGAATTAAAACCTTGCTTTAAAGCAGGGGTTCTCAACCTTGGCAACTTTAAGACTTGTGGACTTCAACTCCCAGAATTGAAGTCCACAAGTCTTAAAGTTGCCAAGGTTGAGAACCCCTGTTTTAAAGTCTTTCCTCAAAATATATTGGCAATGAATATATCAAAGGGCTAGATGGATATATGGGGCCTTTTTGGATCACCCATCAACAGTAAAGGAACAAATACTCAAGACTGGACACTCCAGACTAGTACTTAATAGAGCAGCCATGAAGGTCTTGGAAAATATATTCAAATGTTGTGTTGAATCATGCAAGCCATGGCATTCTCTATGGGAGCAAAAGTTGGACTTGGAAGAAGCAAATAAAACTTTGAACTTTGGTGTTGGAGAAGACTCCTGAGAATACCATGGATAGCCAAGAATGCAAACTGATGGAGCATCAAATAAATCAAGCCAGAGTTCTCACTTAAGGCACAAATGACAGGCTCAAATTATCCTACTTTGGACACATTACTGAAATACTTTGGAGAAGATTCTAATGCTGGGGGGAAAATAGAAGTTGAGTAGCAGCAAGACAGATGGATTTGGTTACAATGGTGATGTATGCATGATTGGAAGACCTGAAAAAGCAGGTATAAATTTCTGATCTCAAAACTAGATTTTTGTGAATCAAAATTTCTTCTTTTTATCTGCTCTCAACAACAGGGAAAGAGCTTAAACAGGAGCAAAAATAAAAAAAAACAAAATAAAATCAACCATCCTCTTCTTAAAAGTTCTCCTGACAAAAGAAAACTAGCTCCTTAACTCCTTAACTGAATAGTTCCCTAACATTTGATTTTGTAAAATGTGCTTTCGTTATACTGTATGTATGCACTACTATATTCAGACTGAGCTAATTTTCCTTTAATTGCTTAAATATATTGACTTCTTAGAAAGATGCTACAGATCTAGGTCCAACAGTTTTGCTAAGCCTATGGCATTAAATTGCCTTCTAGGGAGCCAATAGACTCTGATGTGGATCAGGATCTTCACATATTTTTCAAGAACACTGCCACCAACCTTAGGCCAAATTTAAGAAGATGGATATGGACTAGTGCTTGGCTAAGTTGAAAAGCTAGACTGGGCTACTGGAAAATAATCTAAAGAACCTGTCCAACTGTGCTTGGATGTAAATTGGGCACAACAATGACTGCTTGAACAATATAAATCAATGATGGCCATTCATGACGTCGATCTTGACAGAATTGAATTTCTGATTAAGTGTAATGTACACTTTACTTTGCAATCAAAGCCAAAATGGCTTAATGACTGATTAAATAAGTATTGTATATCTAGTGTACCAACTTGTGATTGTACAAGGCTGCAAGAAGATGTAGTTGCAAATGTAATTGTAGGACGCAACATAAAAGCCCACTTTTCTACACATGTGGATCTCAATAGCAGTGCTGATAAACTGTCTCAGTTTTATCCCTAGAGTGCTCTGAAATACTTAAGTAAATATGACTCTGCATTTATTACTATGCACATGGCTACACAAAAACATATGGCCTTCTAAATGAAGATGTAAAATAGCGAAAATGGGAAATGGGAAACTAGGAAAGAACAAGAAAACTAATTTAAATAAGGACTTAGAAGAAAATAAGATGACTGTTGTCTTGCATAAGTAGTGTGTAGCAATCTTTAGTTCCAGGAAAGTGAACAATCTCTCTTACACTGTTGCCATTTCTATTTTTAAACTTTCAATAAATGCTTTTTTTTAAAAAAAATCTTTGACTCCTTCTAGCATTATATCTCTCCAGTGTAATGCAGATAACACACATTGAAACCCACAGCTCTCAGCTCTTTGCCAGTGGAGAAATGATGGCAAAAATGAGATGACACAATTTTAGTACAATATGATACAATGCGTATTAATATTCAGGGCAAAAAGTCAATTGTCTGATGATCATTTTCAGAGCAGCGATTAAGAGAATCCACTTGATTCTTGGCTGTATCACATAGTGTGCTCCATATTTGTGGATATTGATACAAAGGAGAAGAAAATAAAGCTAGATGCTATTCTATTTTAGAATAAGTTCTTAAACTTGCATAAAGTGTCTTTCTCAAAGGATAGAAGGAAACTCGATGTAATGAAACTTGCCTTTCTGGAGTTTCTTAATGTGAATTAAAAGCAATTTTGTGAAGTGATTAAGAAAAGAAATATGTGAGTGTCCTTTTGAAGGCTCTGAAATATAGCTTGGGCAAAGATGGCTTTCTCTAGAATCCCAGAACTCTAAAACCACTGAGACTGCTGCCTTTCCTCATGGAAAGCCATGTATGGAGCACTTGTGGGCAATCACAGATCCTTTCCTTACTCCAGAGAGGATTTCCAAGGAGCTGACTTGCTCCTCATTCTCCTGCAGTTGTTGGCTCTGCTCTCCATGAAGTTATTTTTAATCCACCGTTGTTTCCTCAGAAGTGTCATTCATTCTTTCTAAGGCAAAGCAACAATAACATACTTCTTCTATTCTGATTAATGACCATGATTCAGTCAGCGGTGGGATTCAAATATGTGAACAATCGGTTCTCTGTGTAGCTGCCACTTCTGGAAGTCCATTCTGGGCCTGGGCAACAAAAAATTAGCTACTGGTTCTGCTGAAGTGGAGCGAACTGGCTGAATCCCACCACTGGATTCAGTCCACATTCCTTTGACTCCTATTTATTCTTGAATCAACCACTTTTGGTTTTAACACACACATTTCTTAAGTAATCCATTCCCACTGCATTCAACTCCCTTTTACATTTTTTTTGGCATGCTAAATGCCCCTTCTATATGACAAACTGGCCAGAAGCATGCTCATACATATAAATTTTCACTTCTTTTGACATTCATTCGTATGAACAAACCATATTCTAATCATTACCTTTCTACTAGTATTACTTTCATGATTTAATATTTTCCATCCATTTGTACATGAATTCATATACTTACTCTAATTTTTCATCATTTATATATAACTTGCAATCATTCATTCATTTTTCCTTCTCAGGTACAAATACTTTATCTTTGATACATTAATTTTCAGAACCCTACTCTTACAGCATCCTGCAGTCTGCACAATACTCATTACAAGTCATTTAGTTTCTTAGCCAACCACACAGCATCATCTGCATAAAAATGCAACATTATCTGCATTCATGCTGACAAACAACACATTTCTCTCATCACAAGCATTATGCATTTATCCATAAATAAAACAAGGAGATACTGTATCACACAACCTTGTCTTAATGTTACCGGTAGTTCAGTTTTGAAGCATATGCTAAGCATGTCATACACTTATTCCTGTGTAAGCATTACGTACATTGTATATCACTTTTATCACATTTAGCAACCAAACTTCAATTCTATATTTGTGCAAAGCAATTCAGAATTCAAGCACAATTTGAGTTATGCATCAAAACATCTACAATTGCGCCCTTTGCTCAACTGCAAGGCCCTGTGCTCAGTCACTCACACCCTTGTCATCTTCCAACTGAATTATTGCAACATACTTTACACAGGGCTACCCTTGAAGAGCAGCTGGAAGCTACAATTGGTCCAGAATGGAGCAGCACAGATAGCTTACATATGGAGCTATGTAAGCTGCACTGGCTTCCAATCTCCTTCCAAGTGCACTTCAGGGTGTTGGTTATTATCTTTAAAGCCCTTTATGGCAGGGTGCAGGATATCATCATTCAGAACCATCTTTCTCCAATGGAATTGGCCCATCCCACCTGTGCTGGCAGAAGTGGCTTATAGCGTCTCCCATCAACCAAGGAATTTTGGGTGGTCAGATCCAGGAGAAGAGCCTTTTCTGCCGTGGCCCTTGCCCTTTGGAACTCCTACTGGAGGTAAGATCTGCCCATTCTCTTTTAACTTTCAGGAAACGCCTTAAAACCGGGCCTTGCCAACTGGCATGGGGTTCTGAAGGGGAAGCTGTTGGCTGGAGGTGGTTGGTGCACTAGCCCATCCAAACCCATGTTTTTTTAGTTTGTATTGATTAATGTAATTTTTAATCTCTTGTCATTTTTACAGTTGGTTTGATGTTTGTATATGGTCTGGATATTTGAATATTTAATCTTATTGTAAGCCTCTCAGATTCACTTCAAGCTGCAAAATGGGTGGCCAGTAAATTTGATAATAATAGTAATAATTTACTCGGAACAGCTTCCATGTTGCAACAATATGCTTAACACCTCCCCATCTGCCTATCCCAGGTCCTTGGGAAGGACTTGATAGTGAACAAAAATGCCAAATCCAGTCCGAACATTTGGCTGACTCTGTGACAAAACTTAATTATATCCATTCTCTAATTGGCCTTTTATCTCTGGTTATCCTTCACTAATTCTTGCAGTCTTTCATCAAGACAAATAAATCAGACTATTTTATTTATTCTTTTTCTGTGTATATGTTTTGATGCACATCAATTAATTCATTAAATGTGCTGTAGAGAATGTGGAGATGGCCTCGAAAAAAGTTTTCAACTGCCATGATGTAAACACCAGCTTAGTCCTGAAAGGAAAGTTGGTATAAGAAAGAAAGTCAAGACTAACCAGCCTTCATTCTTGTTGGTATCAGAGAGAGGATGAGAGAGTCTTTGTTATGCTTTCAAGATTCAGTTGTTATACTCTATGTACGAGTCCCCTGGGCTGCAAGGCGATCAAACCGGTCAGTCCTAGAGGAGATCAACCCTGACTGCTCTTTAGAAGGCCAGATCCTGAAGTTGAAACTCAAGTACTTTGGCCACCTAATGAGAAGGAAGGACTCACTGGAGAAGAGCCTAATGCTGGGAAAGATTGAGAGCAATAGAAGAAGGGGACGACAGAGAATGAGGTGGCTGGATGGAGTCACTGAAGCAGTAGGCGTGAGCTTAAATGGACTCCAGAAGATGGTAGAGGACAGGAAGGCCTGGAGGAACGTTGTCCATGTGGTCACGATGGGTCGGACACGACTTCGCAGCTAACAACAACAATAGAATGGAGTTCCAGCATTACCTATGGAATCTGTCTCCTGACTTGGCTTACCTTGAAGAGCTAACATATGAATAGACTTGTGCTTAATTCCCATTTTCAAAACAGACCTTTGTCAAAACAAATATTCATCAAACCGGCATTATTCTCATCACTGGGGTTTCCAAATTATTTTTCTTTTGTCTAACTGCCACTCATCCAGTTATGTCACATGTACACAACTTTTTCATGCAAAAGGAATCCATTCGGAATGCGATTCAATTTTCCTCAAAGCAAATTCCTAGGTTTTTTATTATCATCGTTCACCTGAGTATCAGCCCCATAGTTTCTGCACATCCCAACCAAAGAACTAGGGAGTGCCTGCTAAGTGACCTCCAACTACCAGGAGGCACAGTGTGTGAAGCCTCAGCAGCAAGCATTTTCTGTAACAACTCCCCACCTCTGGAATACTTTGATCCCTGAAGTATAGATGGCCTCACGACCCCCTCAGAAAAAGATGAAAAATGTGACGTTTCTGAAGGCCTTTGGGGATTAGCTGCATAGAGTGGTATCATTTTCTATCTCTCCATAATTTTAGTCTTTCACCTCTAGTTGCTATTTTAATTAATTTTATTCAGAATTTGTATTCTGTTTTTTAGTGTATAAATTCTGTAAACTGCCTAAAGTCTGGTTGCTTTGAGGTGGTCAAATAAACTTTATATAGATACAAACATACAACCATCAGTCTGGTTATTTTCTACTTTCTTACTCATTTAAAACTTAGATGATATGAATTCTTATTTTCTGAAACATATTTTATGCTCTTTCATAATTAAATTCATAATCTCACTTCCATCTCTATATTCATTACCTTTAATCTGTAAGAACAGTCTACTGTACCTTCATTCGGAATTTATATTCTTCACAAACGTACAACATACCCCAACCCTTCCCTTCCCTTCCCACCCCTCACTTGCACCCCTCCCCTCCCCTGGACTCCCCTTCCCTTCCATTCGCTCCCATCCCCTTCCCAAATGCATACTCTTTACCATGTGGATCTCTTACATTTCAGGTTGCAATTTTCCTGTTGCCATGTGTCAACAGATAGCCCCATCATGGCTTTGGACCATTGAAGCCTTCTTTAGTAATACAAATAAAATTTTGACTCAATTATTAACCTTTGCTCCATCTGTGCCACATGCAATTGTTAATAGCAAGGGACCAATATCAGTTTCGGAAGAGTTTTGCAAATGTTGGTCACAAATGAAGCAAAGCGCTCTGTTACTGCAAATATCTTCATACTTTTTTTTATGCAAACTAGTATCCCTAGCTGCCTCCAAGCATCTAGAAGATAACCTTCACTGCCCTGTCAGACTCAAGAATAATGAAATGCACATGATGTGAATGGCAGATGATGTAAAGTATAACAAGTAAGCCCTCTGCAGTCGGGGTTCAGGCCCGGCTACTCCACCGAAACTGCTTTGGTCGCTCTGATGGATGATTTCTGGCGGGCCCGGGATAGAGGCCAGTCCTCTTTCCTGGTGCTCCTTGACCTCTCAGCGGCGTTCGATACCATCGACCATGGTATCCTTCTGCGCCGGCTGGAGGGATTGGGAGTGGGGGGCACCATGTTACGGTGGTTCTCCTCCTATCTCACTGGTCGGTCGCAGTCGGTGTTTGTGGGGGGTCAGAGGTCCACCTCTAGGTTACTCCCATGTGGGGTGCCTCAGGGGTCGGTTCTCTCCCCCCTACTTTTTAACATTTACATGAAGCCACTGGGTGAGATCATCCACCGGCACGGAGTGAGATACCACCAGTACGCTGATGATACTCAGCTGTACATTTCCACTCCTGGCCATATCAGGGAAGCGGTTGAGGTGATGTGCCGGTGTCTGGAGGCTGTGAGGGTCTGGATGGGTGTTAACAGATTAAGGCTCAACCGCGATAAGACAGAGTGGCTGTGGGTGATGCCTCCCAAGGACACTTGAATCTGTCCTTCCATTACCCTGGGGGGTGAATCTATAAACCCCTTGGAGAAGGTTCGCAACTTGGGAGTCCTCCTCAATCCACAGCTGACATTGGATCATCATTTGTTGGCTGTGGCGAGGGGGGCATTTGCCCAGGTTCGCCTGGTGCACCAGTTGTGCCCTTATTTGGATCGGGAGTCTCTCCTTACAGTCACACATGCCCTTGTCACCTCGAGGATCGACTACTGCAATGCTCTCTACATGGGGCTACCCTTGAAGAGTGTCCGGAGACTACAATTAGTGCAAAATGCAGCTGCGCGAGCAGTTGTGGGCCTTCCGCATTGTGCCGACATCTCACCAACTCTCCGCATGCTGCATTGGTTGCCTATTGGTCTCCGAGCCCAATTCAAAGTGTTGGTTATTACCTATAAAGCCCTTCATGGCATGGGACCAGGATACTTACGGGACCGCCTTCTGCCACATACTTCCCTATGACCGGTGAGAGCACACTGGGTCGGCCTCCTCCGGGTCCCGTCAGCGAAACAATGTCATCTGGTGGGCCCTAGGGGGAGGGCTTTCTCTGTTGTGGCGCCCACCCTCTGGAACCAACTGCCTTCTGAAGTCCGCGTTTCTCCGACTCTCCCGGCCTTCCAGAAAAATCTTAAAACTTATCTTTGCCGGCAGTCCTGGGGATGATTGTGGTTGATTGTTGAATTGAGTGGATGTTTTATTGTATTTTTAGTTGTCTGTTTGGGATTTTTATTGTTATTATTGTTTATATATATATATGTTGTTAGCAGCTCCGAGTCTCCGGAGAGGAGCGGCATACAAGTTAAAATATAAATAAATAAAGTGTCCATCCATGATATTTATGATAACATCTTGGAGATTCTTATAAAATCTGTTTGACTGATGGCAATGATTTTCAAACTGGGGGGGGAGGGAATAGCAAGCCAACTTGAGAGAGGTTGCAAATTTCTGGGTGGTGAGAAGACTTTAAAAGCTGATGGGCATGAAGCACAATATCTATTAAGCTCTGACTCTATCAAAAGTGGAAGGAAATGGACCTGTGCTGCCCATGGAACATGACCAATGAGTGGTGGAGAAAAGTATAGCAGCCTGGCTGCTTTTTGTGACTTCCAGGTTTTATTCACAGTGGAAAATAAACACTGGAGCCAGGATCACCCCACATACTAAGCCCCAAACAAACTCTGCAGAATCACTGGACATGTTATGTGGACACAGCCAAAAAGCAAAACTCATCTCCAACTCTTGGTTGCTAGAAGGATAGAAAAACTGTTATGGTGCAGTGGTTAGAATGCAGTATTGTAGGCTATTTCTGCTAACTGCCAGGAGTTCAATTCTCACCGGCTGAAGTTGATTCAACCTTTCATCCTTCTGAAGTGGGAAAAATGAGGACCCAGATTGTTGGAGGCAATATGCTTAGAGAGGGCTATAAAGCAATACTGTCAGACCCTAAGAGGCCCCAGCTGTCCGGACGGGTACGTACCTGTTTCACAGTCTGCTCTGCTGCTCATCGTGCCTTGCTGCTGCAGGTTCCGGGCAAACGCCAACATCCTCTCGGGCATGATGACATCATCACAAGGCAACTTGCAGGTCTTCTGGTTCAGAGGGCCTGGTAATGCCAGCAGAGGGCGCCTAAGCTCTGGCAGCTGACCATCGAGTCCCGAATACCCAGGGGAACTGCAATCAAGCCTCTTCGGGTCTGACAACATGCAAGTGGTGGGGCTGTTGAATGATTCCCGGACTGGATTTGTGTTCCCAGGAATGTATGGCATGCAGGAAGGCATAGAAGATCAGGGATCACAGACTTTGTTAAACCATGACTGTGGCTTGATGGGTGGGGCTGGGCCGGTCGCGGGTGGGGTTTGGTGACGGAGGGGTGTGTCTAGAGTATAAGAGCAGCTGGAAGCAGACTATTCTCAGTGCTAACGTTTTCTCCATTTGGCAAATAAAGCAAATGGTTGTTTGTCGTTCCTGGTTTATGGTTTGTTCCCGGAGCTCAAGCAGGATGGCATAACAAATACATAGTGGTATATGGGTGCCAATAGGCTCAAACTCAACCCCGACAAGACGGAGTGGCTATGGGTTCTGCCTCCCAAAGATAACTCAATCTATCCGTCCATCAGCCTGGGGGGAAGCTTTTGACCCCCTCGGAGAAGGTCTGCAACTTGGGTGTCCTCCTCGATCCACAGCTAAATTTGGAACATCATTTTTCGGCTGTGGCGAGGAGGATATTTGCCCAGGTTCGCCTGGTGCACCAGTTGCGGCCCTATTTGGACCGGGAGTCTCTTCTCACAGTCACTCATGCCCTTATCACCTCGAGGCTCGACTCTCTACATGGGGCTACCTTTGAAAAATGTTCGGAGACTTCAGGTAATGCAGAATGCAGCCGCGCGAGCAGTGTTGGGCTTGCCCAGAAATGCCCACATTTCAGCATCACTCCACGAGCTGCATTGGCTGCCAATTGGTCTCCGAACCCAATTCAAAGTGTTGGTTATGACCTATAAAGCCCTACATGGCATCGGACCAGGTTACTTACAGGACCGTCTGCTGCCCCATGAATCCCAGCGGCCGGTTAGGGCCCACAGAGTCAGCCTTCTCCAGGTCCCGTCAGCCAGACAGTGTCGCCTGGCAGGGCCTAGGGGAAGAGCCTTCTCTGTTGCGGCCCCGGCCCTCTGGAATCAACTCCCCCCAGAGATCGGTGTTGCCCCCACCCTCTCCGCCTTTCGTAAATTACTTAAAACACACCTCTGCCGGCAGGCTTGGGGCAGTTAACATCTTGCCCCTAGCCAGTGTTTGTCTGTGTGTATGTTGAATGATTGGTTTTTCTTTTAAATTAGGGGTTTTTATATATATGTATTTCTAACTGTTGATTTCTATTATGTTGTGAGCTGCCCTGAATTCTCCGGAATAGGGCGACATAGAAGTCAAATAAATAAATAAATAAATAAATAAATAAAATATAAGTCTAAGTGCTATTGCTAAAACAGGGATTAAAAGGCAGGGAGAAGAGAATCTGCATAGTTTTGAATCCCAGAGGAGGTAGGAAGGAGCCCTTGCCATACATGGTAACTTGATCAAAGGGAAAGAGTGGCCCAGGCCCAGGCTGGGGCACCTTTTCAAGGATCAGAGAGTTCACCAGTAGTTCACTGCTTTTTGTAGCTGCTGGTACAAAAAGCATGTTCTCTCTCACTTGCTCCCTCCCTCCCCCCTGTCATCTATCTGTCTGTCTGTCTTACTGTGTGCACACTGTGTAGCAATCTGCAGCAGCAGCCAAAAAAGCCAACACAATATTCGGATACAAATCCGAATAAATAAATAAATAAGTTGCGTTAACTTAGGGATAGAATCAGTATCAGTGAAGTATTAGTCCTGTTTTATAAAGCCTTAGTAAGACCACACTTGGGATACTATATTCGGTTTGGGTCATCATATTGTAAAAAAGATATAGAGACTCTGGAAAGAGTCCTGAACAGAGGCTAAAACATATGAAGAACAGTTGCAAGAATTGGGTTTCAATGAAGGAGAATATTTGTAGCTCAGCGTTGAAATGATGCCCTCTGAGTGCCCTCTGAGAGTGCCCTCTGAGTGTGCTTATTTTCTTGCAGCTGTTTCACTGCCCTAACTAGGTAACATCATCAGTGCTAGTAAGGAGTGCCCCATCCCCCTTGGGACGAAACTCATGCAGCCCCACATCCAGGTCAACCACCACCTGAAATCAGCAGTGTAGTCTGCTGGGGATACTGTGGTGTACCCAAGCTTGTCACAGGTCATGGTCCAAGCCCACCTGGAACTGGTGGATCAGCAGGTGTTTCAGCCAGATTCACAACCTGCTAGCTACTCACTGGAACTCCTGTACATACTCAACTGCTGACTGGCCCCATTGCTTCATCACCACTAATTCTCGCTCTGCTCATTGGACACAGGACACGTCTTTGAACCAGAAACGTAGGGCTTCCAGTAAGAGACCTGCATCCACTAACTCTTGTGCATGGTCACTGTGCACGTCTGCCACCCACTCCGCAGCTTCACCCTGCAGCATCGCAGTCACAGCCACCACCATAGCCCATTGGGAAGGGTAGAATTGGGTGTATTGGTCCAGATGACTGATGACCTGGATCAGAAACAGTGCCAGATGGTCTGGATTCCCATCAAATGTCACTGTCAAGCCCTCCTGGGCTCGACATACAGGAGGGGGAAGGTGAAGGATTGCACATGGGGGGAAGAGGACAGCCAGCAGCTCACCATCTCAACGATGCTCTGGAGGGTCCCGTTCGAACCGCCAAACAGCTGATGGACAGTTGGCGTGCAGTGGGCACTGGATGGAATGCCAGGAGACGCTGGGAGCTGCGCCCATGTGGAAGAGATGCCGGACCGATCAACGAGCAGCTGTCGAACAGCTGACAAGCAGGAGCAGCATGCTGTCGGGGCGGGGCTTTTCAGAACGTGTAGACGGACAGAAGGGAGAAAGTCAAGCTGGGACAGCTGCTGTGATTTGGACTGATTAATGCCGGATGCTGGTTGGATAATTAGAGAGTGGGGTGCTGGGTGATTGGGGGGTGGAGTTGCTGGCTAATTAGGTGGAGGGTGGGGTTGTTGGCTAATTGGGCAGAGGGGGGGTAGCACTGAAGCAAGTGTATTTAACCTGCACTGGGAGGCGGTTGCTCCCAGCACGAACTTTGTTCAGCAGGAAGCGTTGATGCTGTATCTCTGTGCTGATGCCAATAATGCCTTAAAGTAAACCACTGATTCCTGAGTCTGGTTGTCTTCGCATCCTTCTTTACCCAGGGTTCCAGTAGGATTATGGACAGAAAGTTCGTGCTCTAAAAAATTCTTTTTGTGGCTTTTCCTGTTTCCCTCCTCTTTTTCTTTTCTCTTCTTTTCCACCCCATCATGTTTCCTGTGCCTCTCCTGTTTTCTTGCCCCACCCTTGGAGCCATTGGACTCAGCCTGGTTGCCCTGTTTGTTCTAAGATATGGCAGAAGGCACTCAGGAGGTGGCTCCTGTTGGGTCAGACCCTGAGGAGGCACCAGTGGAGACAGTAGAAGCGGACTCCCCAGTTGCTGACCAGCCAGTGGTATGGCCTAAGGTGGTGGAGCCCAGCCCGGCAGACCAGTCAGGTGATGTCCCAGAACCCCAAGGGATTACAACAGGTGGGAACGCCCGGTCCGGAGAATGGTGGCAGAGCCCAGCAGTCACTGGGATGGCGGAGGGCCATGGCCTTGGGCCTGGGGAGGAAGGCCGATTGTTGTCTCAGTGGCGGGAGTGACGCATGATGGAGGAAGACGAGAAGGACTGGAGCTATGCCACAGCTCCTGGGCAAACCAGAATGGACCTATTATGCGAACAGTTTGGAGAAGGGTATCAGGACTCTTCTTCCTGGCAACATTGGGACCCGGGTGCAGAAACAACCCCTTGGTCACAGGGCAGTGCCTCCTCTGCACAGCCAGCTTACAGGACGCTTCCGGTTGGTGAGTCCAAAACTGAAGCTGGATCCCAGCCATGGGGGTGATGTATACCAGGGGAGGGTTGGTAGTCAAGGGCCCAGTTGACTGATGGACTGGCAACAGGTGGGGGGAACCGGGAGACCATCATCTGTTCCATTAGCGGCTCCCTCCCGGGGATCCGGGCCAGTACTTGGGGCCCCAATCTCAAGGGGAGTGGATACTGTAGTCCCTGGAGTGAGGGCCCTAGTAGGTCCTTCGCCTGGGCCAGGATGGGGTGTGGGACTGTGGCCCCAAGGACCCGTCTGGGGTCCTCCGCCCCTTAATATCACCTTCGACGGGAATCCGGATTGGCTGGCCCTTTTCCTTAGCCAGACGATAGGGCACATGGATCGCTACAGCTACCTTTATCCATCCCAATGGGCCATGGTAGGGGCAGTGACAGCAGCCCTACAGGGGGAGGCCCTGGAGTGGGTGGCTGATCTGCATAGCGACCATGCCCGGGAACTGGCTAATGTTGGGACATTTCTGAGTGCCCTCCAGACCCGCTTCGAGGATGTATCCAGAATCCGGCGGGCAGAAGGGGAATTGCTGGGGATTAAGCAATGAGGCAGACCTGCTGCGGAATATGTCCGGGACTTCAGATTGTGGCCAGTAAGTTACATACATGGCTGGAACGCCTGTTGGTGCACCAATTTCGAGCTGGGCTGGACAGAGATCTCCTACAGGCGTGTGTGTACCGTGGGATCCTGAGTAGGCTGCAGGAGTGGTTTCGGGTAGTCATGGACTTAGACACAGGGCTACAGGATTCTGTCCAAAGGGTGATGGCCCAATGGGGCCATGTAGAAACATCGAGTGACCAAGGCCTCTGGGCCTAGTGTCTGGTACACCCGTCGGAATGCCTCGTCTGACATTTT
This sequence comes from Bothrops alternatus, assembly GCA_034064705.1. NCBI lineage: Eukaryota > Metazoa > Chordata > Lepidosauria > Squamata > Viperidae > Bothrops > Bothrops alternatus. The sequence continues at coordinate 2,822,270 of JARGCV010000166.1, forward strand.
GTTGCTTTCGCTGCAACCAACCAGGGCACCATGCTGCTGAATGTCCTGAGCCAGTCCCCAAAGGAAGGGTAGAGTTCCCTGCGAAAAGTACGGTGAGGAAAACCCTGGAAAAGTCGTGAGTGGTACAACAACAGGTCGAGGGATCCAAGTTCTGGGGGGAGAGGTTGACACCTGAGAATGTGACTAATGTGGCGGGACCCCAACTGGTCGTGTACAATGAGGATGCGGGAGCGCCTGAAGATCCAATGGTAAGTGAACCCATCCATCCATTCACTCTCCCTGTCATAATAGGTAGTGCACACTCGGGGTGTTGGAGACAGTACAATGCCCTTCTTGACACTGGATGCACTTGGTGTTTGATTAGCGAGCACGTAGTATGGCAAGCAGGCATTAGAGTGAGGCCCTTGCACACACCAGTGCGGTTTGAGCAGGTGGATGGGTCCCTACTGGGAGGGGTGCCTGCCACATACCTTACAGAACCAGTACGAATGGAATTGGGGGAACATTGGGAGGCGATTTGTTTCGTGGTGGTCCCCTCCATGATGGAGGCCATCATTCTAGGATTAGCCTGGTTGGATAAGTGGGGTCCGACGATCTGGTGGGAGGGTGGGTACCGGAGAGTGCAAATTGGTGTGGGTCCCCAGCCACCACCCCATGAGCAGGTTTGAATGGGGAAAGAGAGGGAGAATAAACAAGCGAACAAGGAGACAGGGATGTCACATTTCCATCAGAATACAATGACCTCGCTGAAGTGTTTGACAAACGGGAATGCGATGTATTACCGCCTCATCATTCAACCGATTATGCCATCGATATCATGGCAGGTGCAAAACTCCCAAAGCCCTGCATGTATGCTATGACCCCAAAAGAGATGGCTGAGTTGAGGAGATATATTGATAAGAACCTGGCGAGAAGGTTAATCCAACCCGCTCGGTCGCGGGTTGCGGCCCCTGTCCTGTTTAAAGAGAAAAAGGACGGGACATTGCACCTCTATGTGGACTTCCGGGGTCTCAACGGAGTATGTGTGGAGATATTATATCCCCTTCCACTCATGAAAGATCTCCTGGCTCATTTAGCCAAAGGAATGATCTTCACAAAACTTGATTTGCTCGAAGCGTATTATAGGGTACGCATAAAAGAGGGGGACGAATGGAAGACCGTGTTTAACTGTCCATTGGGGAGTTTCCAATACAGGGTGATGCTGTTTGGGTTACAGGGGACTCCTGCCATGTTCATGCAGTTAATTAATGAAGTGCTGCATGAGCACTTGTATCAAGGGGTTCTCATGTACTTGGACGACATCCTTATTTATTCAGCTAACGAGGTAGATCACGTGCGGTTAGTCCGACAGGTTCTGCGCAGGCTCCTCAATGCATACCTGTATGTTAAATTGTCCAAGTGTGCTTTCCACCAAACTAGGTTGGATTACTTGGGGTACAGAATATCTGAGGCAGGGGTGGAGATGGACCCAGTGAAAGTGCAGGCTGTCCTGGACTGGCAAGCTCCACGAATGCGTCGTCAACTGCAGAGCTTTATCGGTTTCGCAAATTTTTATTGACAGTTCATTCCATCTTTTGCTGCGGTGGCCCTGCCGTTAACGGAGTTACTTCATACAAAAGCCACGGGTAGCAAACTGCAACCAAACCAAACATTGCCCTGGTCGCTTAAGTGTCAACAGGCATTTGAAACCTTAAAAGCCTTGTTTTCAAGGGAGCCAGTTCTACGACATCCCAACCCAGAGAACCCCTTTATTGTACAAATGGACACTAGCGACATAGTGGTAGGGGCAGTACTGTTACAGAGGAACGAGCAGGGTAGTTTGCAACCATGTGTGTTCACTTAATGTAAGTTGACCAATGCCGAGCGAGGGTGGGCGATTTGGGAGAAGGAGGCATTCGCCATGAGTTGGGCATTGGCCACATGGCACTATTTCCTAGAAGGAGCAAAAGAGGCCTTTGAAGTGTGGACTGACCACAAAAATCTTGAGGTGTTGCAAACACCTCGGCGACTAGCTCCAAAGCACGTGAGGTGGGCATTATATTTCCAGCGCTTCCAGTTCCAGTTAAAGTACGTACCTGGCGGGAGGAACTTTCTCGCAGATGCAATATCATGGAAGCCGCAGTACAGCAGCAAGCGGGAGGAGGTGGTACAGGCCCTAATACCCCCACCTCAGCAGTCGACAGAAAAAGTCTCAATAATACGACCTATGGAAGACCTGGTATGGAACTTGCAAGGCACACTCCCAACCAATCCATGGTTAGCAGGCCATCCAAATGTGTTAACCGTGAGGGATGGGGTGGCGTGGAAGGGTGATAAGGTCTATGTCCCTCAATCTTTATGGGTGGAGGTTCTTCGTCGGGGCCATGATGTTAAGCAGGCCAGTCATTTTGGGTTCTTAAAAACCCTGCACCTGCTCAGATGTCAGTTTTGGTGGCTGGGTATGAAAACGGATGTAGAGACGTATGTCCGAGAGTGTTCCATGTGTGCCACCACAAAACCTTGCATGGGGAAACCGGCTGGACTGCTACAACAGGTGTCCAACCCAACACGTCCATGGGAAGAAATTGGTATGGACTTTATCGTCGACCTACCGACTAGTCATGGGAACACGGTGATATGGACGGTGATAGACCTGTTCTCAAAACAGGCGCACTTTATACCCTGCAAAGGGTTACCATTGGCCAAATTATTTATAGATCTACCGCTTACACAGAGTGCCTTGTCACATCATATCTGACCGGGGCACGCAGTTCACCGCCCGATTTTGGAGGGACTTTATCACGTCCATTGGTTCATCACAAGGTCTGAGTTCCGCATTCCACCCCAGCACAAACTGAGCAGCTGAACGCGCCAAGGCAATGGTCAAACGTTACCTGCGGTGTTATGTCAATTATCAACAGACGAACTGGGCTGACCTCCTACCATTCGCTGAGGTGGCATATAACAACACCGTCCATAGTAGCATGGGATTCACTCCTTTTCGGATTGTGCATAGGGTGGAGTTTGTTCCTATTCCCGAATGCCCGCAGAGAGACCCTGGGCCACATCAACCACACGAGTGGATGCACCAAATACACAGCATATGAAAGTCGGTAAAGAAAGCACTACAGAAAGCAGAGCAGATGTGCCCAGGCCGACAAGAAATGAACTCCACAAAAACCCTTCCAGGTCGGAGATGAGGTGTACCTGTCCACAAAATACCTGAAGCTGCGCAGGGCGTGTATGAAATTGGGTCTGAAGTATATTGGACCATTCAAGATAGAACGGGTCATCAACCCAGTCACTGTGCGGCTACAGTTGCCCCGTAACCTTGGCAAGGTGTACCCGATCTTCCATAGTGGGCTACTGAAGCCAGCAATAAAACCCTCGTTTAGGCGTGTACAACAACCCCTTGGTCCGACTGTGGGGGGGCATTATGAAATCTGGAAAATACTCGACTCCCGGTATCGCCGGGGTCAGGTGCAATACCTGGTACAATGGAAGGGTTATCCAATATCCGAGGCATCCTGGGTGGGGGAGGCTGATGTCAATGCGCCTCAGCTTGTACGTTGATACCACCGCAAACATCCTCAGAAGCCAGGGGGAAGGGGAACCCTGCCTACCTCCACAACACCGACCTAATGTTTTGTCTCTGCTTACTTCCAGGAAGACATGTGGTAGGGGGGCCACCTGTCAAGCCCTCCCGGGCTCGACATACAGGAGGGGGAAGGTGAAGGATTGCATGTGGGGGGAAGAGGATGGCCAGCATCTGTTTCAAGCATCATCTCGACGATGCTCTGGAGAGTCCCGTTTGAACCGCCAAACAGCTGATGGGCGGTTGGTGTGCAGCGGATGCTGGAGACGCTGGGAGCCGTGCCCATGCAGAAGAGATGGCGGATCGATCAACAAATGGCCGCCGAACAGCTGACAAGCGGGAGTGGCGTGCTGTCGGGACTTTATCGTCGACCTACCGACTAGTCATGGGAACACGGTGATATGGATGGTGATAGACCTGTTCTCAAAACAGGCGCAGAACGCGCAGATGGACAGAAGGGAGGAAGTCAAGCTGGGACAGCTGCTGTGATTTGGACTGATTAATGCCGGATGCTGGTTGGATGATTAGAGGGTGGGGTGCTGGGTGATTGGGGGTGGAGTTGCTGGCTAATTAGGTGGAGAGTGGGGTTGTTGGCTAATTGGGTGGAGGGTGGGGTAGCACTAAAGCAAGTGTATTTAACCTGCACTGGAAGCTGGTTGCTCCCAGCACTAACTTTGTTCAGCAGGAAGCTTTGATGCTGTATCTCTGTGCTGATGCCAACAATGTCTTCAAGTAAACCACTGATTCCTGAGTCTGGTTGTCTTCACGTCCTTCTTTACCCAGGGGTCCGGTAGGATTGTGGACAGTTGCCTGCAAGGGCAGAGGACCCCAGGACATGCCCTGGGGCCAAAACCCCATGGGCCACCCAGGACCCTTTGGGTCTTCTTAGGGCTCCAGTCCCCAGTACCGGCACTCTGCTGAGCTGACAACTAGGTCCTGGTGGGGGCCCTGCCTGGACCCAGCATTGAACTTCCTCCCCACGCAGTCTGTCGTCATCCCACTGGGGCAGCCAGGGATGTGTTCTGGTTGGGAGCTCTCACCTGCGGGGCGTTGTGGACATGACTGAGGCCAGCATCCAGTCTGAGCTTTGGGCTAGCCAACCAGAACTAGGTCTGTGACATCTGGGCTGGCTGAGACCCTGTATGCTGCCAGGCTGCCATCTCAACTCTGACCTCCCAATGTGGCTACCCAGGGGGATTCCGGAATCCAGCATCTCCAAACCTTTCCTGCAACATATCCATCGTGTACTAGCCCGGTGCTGTGGAATAGCTCCACTCCTCTTCATCCTCGTTGATCCTCTCTCACCACTCAGTAAACTGGGGATCTGGAATAGCCAGTGTGTGTGCTGGCTCCCAGCTGCTTGACCACGATCTCCTCTCAGCTGATCCCCGGCCATCAGAGACAGGTACAGGGGGATGGCTGTTGCTGCCGCTGCCACCAGTCGTTGCTTCCGGCCACTGCATCGTTTCTGCCATCAATGAAACACCTCCCCCCCCCCGGGTAAGTGGCAAGCCCCATAGGGTTTGACAGCTGCTTGCTGTCAGTTTATATTAACTCCAAGGTCAACTTAACCAGTACAGTCTCACTCAGTTCCTTAAGCTGCCATTAATATCATTAATTAACATACATTTGTGTATTATTTTATGAGCCATAAGTCATAGCACCATAGAATACTGTGTGTAAGCCCAGCCGTTATGGGGGGTTTCATAAACAATGTGTGAAGCAAGCCAGTTGTGAATATTCAATTAAACATTATTAAGCAACACAAGGGTTAACTCAGTGTATGAACCCAATCATAAACCTAAGAAAACAGAGTAGAACTGACTATTTCGTGCTGAAATTTCTCCATGAAATTCTTTATTTGGATAATGAGTATAATCAGAATAAATGCAAAATAATCTGCAAAACTGTAACGTTTTCCCTGCAGTTTTCAGAATGTCATGATTATTGATGATGGGATGGTGGTGTTTGCATATATTTTCTCTTTAGAGATTTATTTACTTGTCCCATGTAGAAAACAGAAAGGTCTTACTGGCTGATGAACTTCTGCACCTTGGAAAAGGAATAAATAAATCAAATTCTAAACTCTGAAATGTTTGCTTGTCCTATTATAATGATATTATTAAATATAGGAACAAGGCAGGAATCTTAATTTGTTATAAGGTTTAATCCTCACTTGAAAATATATTACTTTTCCAAGTACTTTTATGTTTTTTCAGCCAAGCAAATCTAAGCAGCTTTGAACTAAAATGAAACATATACATATAAATAATATTGGAAGATCAATTAAATTATAATTCAATAATCCTCAAAATCTTTATAGAACCTCTGTAGCACCAGTCACATCCTAGGCATTTAGTTACCACATTCTTAATCCCCCAAATGCCCATTTAAATAGTCATGGTTTTTAACAGCTTTAAGAGTGTTAACAGTGGAGATGCAGTTTTTATTATTACAAGTCAATGAATCCACTTGAGTGTTAGTTGAGAACACTTGTTCCCAAATCTCCACTCACCACACTCCAGGGAGGTTGGGATTCTTAGCAAATATTCTCTTCCAGGTAGCCAGACACTATTTAAAAGCAAGCAGCCTCAGAAACCCAGGTCTTAAGTTCTGTAGGTATTTAGAATTGCACCTGGCAATCATATGGAAAACATTCAGCTTTTTCTTTTTTTCTTTTTTGAAAACTGATAATTAATGGTTAAATAAATTAAATGTCTTGGTTTAGAGAGGAATAGCAGTGTGAGCTATGAGTCCATGTTCTTTCCCACATTTTTATGGTGTGGAATACCCCTCACACTGTTTTTCTAGTCCATGCTAGTCACAAGGAGGCAAACACATCAAAACATGCATTGTGACATCACAATGTGATATGCAAAGGGCAAAGTTTCAGTTGCAGCACCAGAATGAGGATTTTGTCCTTTTCCTCTATCTATGCAAAACTTTAAAGTTTTTGTCTTCCTTTCTTCTTTCCTGGCCAGTTGCATCCTCCAGGTTCTCTTATTAAAATAAAAATGGTAAGAGTATCCATACATATCTGGCATTTTATCACACCTGAGTAGCAAAATGTCACCTCTGAAATGGATCCAGATGTCCAGATCTATATTCCTCTATGTTACGGCTTGTTGTTCAAGCTATCATGCTGTGTCCCTTACTTGCAATCTGACAAGATTTTGTTTTTTTGCATACCAAATACAGGCAGTCCTCAACTTACAATGGTTTGTTTAGTGACCATTCAAAGTTACAACAGAATGAAAAAAGTGACTTGTGGCAATTTTTCACACATGACAATTACAGCAATCCCTTGATCATATGATCAAAATTCAGATGCTTGGCAACTGACTCATATTTATGACCGTTGCAGGGTCTTGGGGTCATATGATCTCCTTTTGCGACTTTCTGACAAGCAAAGTCAATGGGGAAGCCAGATTCACTTAACAGCTGTGTTACTAACTTAACAACTGCGGTTATTCATTTAACAACTGTGGCAAGAAGGGTCCTAAAATGGGGCAGAATTCACTTAACAAATGACTCACTTAGCAACAGAAATGTTGGGGTCAAATGTTGTACAGGACTACAGGACTACCTGTATTATAATGCAATATCTGAAAACGTTTTGCCAGACTGTCAAGCCACATGCTAAACATCTGTGTGATGAGAGGCTGATCCACAGTCCCCCAGATGACTTCATTGATGCCTAAAGGAGCATTCACTGGACGTGAAACTGAATACTTTGCTAATAGCCTATAAATCAATAACTGTCAAGTACAGTAGAGGTTTTTTGCAAACAGTCACAATTATTGCTAGAGTATGACTAGCAAACTTAGGTAGGGCTATTTGGTTAGGCCGGACATGTCAAACGTGCAACGTCACATGATGTCACGCAACGTATCGGCCAGTTTTGACATTGCCGGCAATGGGTTGGGCGTGCTTCCGGATGATGCATCTGGCCTGTGGGCCAGCAGTTTGACACCCCTGGGTTAGGCCATAAGAGTTAGAGAAGACCCCAGGTCATTTCTCTAAATTTTCAGCTTGCATTTTTAAATATACGTCTCTTTTCTTCATCATTTATATTCCTATATATGAATCATGGTAGTGTCTTTTGTATTTTATTGTTCTATCCTTCCTGTAATATATAATTTGTATTGTTTTTAGAGTTTTATTTAATGTTTAACATTGTAAATAATCGCAAGTCTTAGGAAATTATTATTATTGGAAGCGCTCAAAACATAATCAAGGATATAAAAAATAAAATCTCTGGATATTTCATGCAGCTTTCCTGGCCACTGTTCAGACATGGTTTGTCACTGCTTTTTTTTTGAGATATTTTTTCAATCTCCTAGTCTGGATTGAAAATGAATATTTCCTGATGGATGACCATCTAAGTCTGATGTGGCTTTACTTTTTAAAATCAGCCAAAGTCAGCTTAAATATATGCATTACTTGATACAGTATGCAGGTACAATAAAATAGGATAACATATATCTGAGAATTTTGCTATTTTACCTTGATTATGAGATCTGAGTTCCTCACATTCACACAGCAAAAATATCTGCCATAATTTGCAGGCAGGCTACAGGGGAACTGATATAGGCAGGGGTGGGGATAAATCTAGTAGGTTGCATGACCACAGAATTGAATCCTCCCATTTTGCATGTACAGGTATCCTCAAGTTATGACTATAAATGAAACTGGAGTTACAGTCATAAGTTGTGGTGGTTGTTAAATGGATCACCACATGGCCATGCCTGATTTTATGACTTTTTTTGTGCTAGTCATTAAGTGAATGCAGTAGTTGTTAAGCTAACATGGTGGTTATTAAATGAACCCATTCTAGTCAATGGGCACTTTTTGCCACTGGAAGTAAATGCTACTTTGTGGCAAAAAAATTCTTAAAATTGTCATGTAACTGCAGTACCCTGCAAATGGCTGTAAGTGTGGGCTGGTTTCCAAGCACCCAAAATACAATTACATGTTCACAGGGAGGCTGGGAGCTGTCATAACTTCAAAGAAGCTCTTTGGAGGTCTGTTGTAACTTTGAATGGTCACTAAGAGACTGATTAAGGACTACCTGTAACGTGTGGATGCCCTGGCAGATTATCTGATATGTAGCCATGATTATCTTCATAACTCACCTAAAGATGAGTTCAATAGTTCATAACTGTTTATTCCTGATAGCCTGTCTAAACCTATCTAAGCCTATAGGCTTAGACCACTCTACAAATTAAGTTCTCACTCAAAACAGCTCTGGGTTAGACAAGATACAGTAAGTGTGTTAATGAAAGATTAATCATCACTTTCTCTGAAGGAATGAAACAATATTTATCTATCAGATTTATAGGGCCACCCATCTCATAGAAATGGCCCTGGGTAGTGTATAATAAACAGCTCTGCAGAACTAAACTGGTGAATGAACTCCATGTTTCTTCATTTTCAAGGTGGAAAACATGGGGAGAAAACAATCTGGAGGAAATAAGAGTCCCACAATTTTGTCTTTTTTTAAAAAAAAAAAAAAGCAGGAAAAAGTGAGGGCTTGCATGGCACCTTTATGGCCATTCCCTGTTGAATGAGAACGAGTGTAGCAATAAGCTGAATCAACTCTGTTGTACAATCACAATTAGTGGGCGAGTCACCATGATCCCAGCTGAGCTTGTTGTGCTTTTCATGAGTGATGAAATTTGGCTCCCTTCCAAATCTCAAGTCTCTTTTTAATTTCATAATTTCTTTTGCTAGACCAGCTGCATGTCTGTGATGGCCTTTATACTTTTTGCAAATTGGGCAATCTGGGACATTGGGAATGTCAGCATAGACTACATTAGTGGACTGATACAGGATGCAAGTGAATGTGTACATGGAATGATACTGTTATTCTCTGCTGAACTGAATTTAGGGGCAAAAAATGAAAGTAATTGTTTAGATTCTTTTGTTACTGAATGAATGCATACTGTTATAAGGCATGATTCAGAGAATGACTCTGACCTGGAACTTGACCATGTGGCTCCAGCCAAACCTTTGCTTCAGGATGGTCAGCCTCAGGAACCAGGAAGCCAGGATTCAGTGGAGGCTGATCAGCTACAGGCATTTCCTTTTCATCTGGGGCAGTCAAATGATGAGGCATAACCCCCAAGATCTGGGTGACTTATCACTGGGTGATAAGCCTCTCAGAGGGTTTTAGACTGGAACTTTACATTAGTTGACTGCAGCTTTGCCCCCAGTTAATTTACCTACTATAAAAATTTTTTTTAAAAAAGGCCATCGTGACCTACTTTTACCTTTGAAAGCTTCCTGTTACAGAAAAAAATAAAATAAATAACGTCCCCTTGTTGCTAATGGTCACCATCATAAAGTAGAGCAAACGAACCCTGTAAAAGCCGTACGGCGTAGAACCGCCATTTTGTTCTGACTTGAACCCCTTCCCCACCCCTGAAAATCTCCCTTTCCCCATTGTGGCTGGGGGAGTCTGTCCCTCCCCTCCCCACCGGAAACTTCAAGGCCCAGCTTGCTTTCTTAAAAGTAACTTTAAAAGGAGAATTTGTTTGTATTTTTTATTTACATTTTATATTTTTGTACATAGTGTGATGAGGTCAGCCATTTTTAACGCGATCTCCGATTGACCAAAAGGGCGGGGGAGGGGGGGCTTTTGAAGTGTGCTTTTTTTCCCCCTTCTTTTTGTTCCTTATAAACGAAACAAACAAAACAAAACAAAACAAAACAAAAAAAAAATTCCTGACTTTACTTGTGGTTGTGACCGTGTCCAAAAAAACAAAACAAAACAAAAAACCCATTGTCTCGAAAGGAGAAGAAAACTTTAAAAAGACCTTGTAAAAAAAAGAAAAGAAAGAAATGATGCAAAAAATAATAATAATCCAATGTTTTATGATGAGCATTCCAACAACACTTTTTTTCTTTTTTTTGTGTATGTACTTTTACCTTGTACCATAAAAGTAGTGGGTTTGTATGAGATGGCAAGGCCAAAGATTAAAAAGTTTTTGTTTTTGTTTTGTTTTTTCCTTTTTTGTTTTTCTTTTTGTCTAAGAAGTTGCTGTTAATTTTTTCTTTTTTTTTCTTTTTGGCCTGTTTGATATATGTGTGAAAACAATATTGTCCAACAATAAACCGGAATTTTATTTTGCTGAGTTGTTTTAACAAAAAAAAAAACTTACTTGTTATAAGGAATCCAGACCAAGAGGCAAAAATAATTTTGTCATACCAGTATTCAGTAGGCTTTCAGTGCTGAATCTGGATAGTTCTGTAGCTTTACTTAAAATTGACAGCTGAGGCTCCTGCTGGGATTCCAGTGCCAAATATAACTCACTTTGTTAATGAACAATGTATATTTCTCCCACAAGATGAAAAATGCAAAACCTCCTAGCCCTCTGATGTTGAAGTCAACATTTAAACAGCCAAAGAATGCAATTGTTGTTGATGTTGCTTTAAAGATGCTAGAGAAAATAAATGAGATATGCTGGCAGGGAAATTCTAGGAATTGAAGTCCACGCACATATTAAAGTTGTAAAGATTGAGAAAAATTTCTTTAAAGGAAGAATGATTGTCTTCTGGTGCTGTCTCTTATTCAGACCTGGAAGTACACTTAGATTGCTTGAGTAATTTTAGAATGTGCTACAAGAGTCTATAATCTCTCTTGGAATAAGTTTGAAATCTTATCTGGACATGATCAGAAATGTTGGTGCAAAGAATTCATTCTCAATTAAATGTTTCAAAATCAAGATTTAGAGATACAGTGGGAAAGGGTGATAGAAATATCATTAAACAGAGCCTTGATCTACTGACTAGAAGACAAACTTGTCTATCTTATCTGAATTTATGCTGTCTAAAGCTACCCAATATAGGGATTCTGTATCTGTATGGCAATAGAATGCATAAGTTGTCCTCAACTTACAACCATTCATTTAGTAGCTGTTCAAAGTTACAATGGCACTGAAAAAGTGACTTACATCCAGTCCTCATACATATGACTATCACAGCTTCCCCATATTCATGTGATTAACTATTTATGACAGTTGTGTTCTTGGGTCACTGGATCCCCATCTGTGACCTTCCCAAAGGGCTTCTAAGAAGCAAAGTCAGTGGGGGAGCCAGATTCGCTTAACAACTGCAGTTTTGCTTAACTGTAAAAAGAAGATGGTAAAATTGGGTGTGATTTACTTAACAACTGTCTTGCTTAACAACAGAAATTCTGGTCCCAATTGCGATCGTAAGTTGAGGACCACCTGTAGATGTCCAGTAACCCCCCCCCCAAAATCTAGCTTCTGTTCCATATGATTTGCATTTAAGAGGTAATTGATTTTAAAAGCTGCTAGAAGTTTCCTGCACTGGTCATATTAATGAGACAAAAAATGGGAGGATCAGGGCAGATCTTGACAAGGGTCAAAAAAGGTGAGAAGTCAAGATGTCAGCTCAACCATGCAATTGAAAGCCTCTCCCCTTTTTTACATGTGTTGTATCCTCTCCTTTATTATGAGGAAAATCATAAAGCTAAATTTCAGAATGGCACTTAAATAGTGCCTTATGGTAAAGATACAAGTCATTGATAGCATATTGCTGGTTTGAAATTTCTTAGTGGAAAAAAAGTAACTTTATACAGTATATTGAAAGACGTTGATTATGATTGCCATATTCATAATCACAAGGGTGGGAATAAAGTCTATACAAAGCTATTATACAAGTGGGCTGGACTCCAAGCACTGGAAATAAAAGATATCCAGATGTCCTTAGTGAATCTTGAACATTCATATTAGGAATTTAGAAATAAAAGTATTATTAGCAAAAACAAGCTGGAAATTTCCATCTTTAGCATAAAACTGCTGTGGACACAATTTCCTTCCATCATCATGACTTTCTCAGATTCTTTGTTCCTTCTATCTACAGTCACCAGATCAGATATTTCAGACCCCAATAAATATGAGAATTTCTTTTAAGTTTGTTAAAATTAAACTCTCAAAGTGAATGAAAATCTGCTGATATCCCTCCTGACAGAATGAAATTTGTCTCTATTCAGGAAGATTGTTTCAATGAAAATTGTGATGTGATCCTGCTTTATGTTTATTTTTCAGTCTGTTCCATATATATTATCCAGCAAAACATTTATGTCTTGGCAATCTTTCTTGAAAAAAAAATATCCAAGAAGGTAAATATTTCTACTTGGATTAAACATTACAAAATCCAAAGAAGGTGTTTATTAATTTTTAATCTAGTTCTATATCTTTGTCAACTCTGTAATTATTTACATGTTAGTACAGCAGTCTGCTATATTTCTTAGATGTAGATGGAAAGCCTTTTCTTCCAGCTGAATCTGGAAATTCCCTCAGCCCTTTTACAACACTGTACTTGCAGGATTTGAGCATTGCTGGTAAACTTTAGGTCTCATCTATTCCTCCTCACCTTTCTTTAAAAAGGGTATCTCAATTTTTCTGCTAAAATTAAATATAAGCACTGTGATTGTTGTAAAGAGAACAATTATATTTGTAAGATTTTGCATTTGATATAGGGTTTTTTGGAAGAGCTGAAGTTTTGGTCATTTGGTGTTTTTTAAAATGAGTTTTGACTTTTTCAGTCCACGTATTCTCCACCCCCCATTCTTATTATTAAAAGTGAAGTCACATTAATTAATTCAGAAGAACCTTGTATTGCTTCAAACTTGTATCTAAGGGATTAATTTTTACCATTTGTAACTGACTAACATCTACTTTTAAAAAATGTGTAACTCTAAAAGCATTATCAAAAAACTGATTTTTAAAATAGCAAATTCACAATGGAATGGTCTCAGATATAAACAATCTTTCAAAACCACCTCACTTTCAGTTACTAAATCTTTGCTTAAATCACTAGTAGTATTTTATTCCTATTTGACTGTATCAAATATTGTCTTGAAAAAGCTGTGTATGAGAATGGGCACATGCCTCCATATGTGCTTTACATACCCAGTGATTAAAAACTTTGGGAAAGAGATCTTGCAGTCATATTTATGAAGCCCTTTATTTCTTTCTTTATGTCCTGAAAATAATGAGTTTTTACTGAATCGAAGTTTGGGTTGTTATCTTCAGCCCTAAAGGTATCATGGAAGAATTTGAGAGTTTGAAATTAAAAAATTAGAAAAAAATGACCTAAACGCTTAAGAAAATAGCAAAATATAAAAATAGACTTATAAATGCTTGGTCTATATGTATATTCTTCTATGCAGATTATGGGCCAAAGGGCCCATAGTTTAGTTGTCACACAGAGATTAGTATTTTAGATGGCTGGGTTCTTTTTCTTTAGTTTTATAATTGATGTACTTTTTTTCCTTAACATTTCTACTTATTAAATTCTACTCTAGTCATTTCAGCCCACTATTCAAGCCTGTCTAAACCAGTTTTATCTTCTGTCTTTCATTTATATTATTAGCCATACCTCCCAGCTTTGTGTCATCTGCAAAGTTGATAAGAATCCCCCTCACCTGCCACATTGACAAAAATACTGAACAGCACAATACCTAGCACCGAGCCTTGTGGCACTTCACTCTGTGCTTCCTCCAAGCTGAATTGGAGCTATTAATAAGCCGTTTTTGAGTGGGTCATGTAGCCAACTGTGAGTTCATCTAACAATGGAATATCATGAGGCATTCTGAGGAGGCTTTGTTGGTGTCCACATTAACCGTCTGTGTCAGACATGTCAAACTCACAATGTCACGTGACGTTGCATGACGTATTGGAGCTTTTTCCCCATTGCCGGCAATGGGGTGGGCCCGCGGGCCAGCAGTTTGACACCCCTGGCTCTATGTCATTCCCCTGATCTACCAAGTTAATAACTCTATATAAGAAAGTGACAAAATAATATGACATTGTTTGTGATAAACTCCACTGGATCCTTACAAAATGCTCACAAGCACACTGCTTAATAATCTGTTTAATGACCATGCGTGCTATAGATCTGCATCATTCCAAGTCCTTCTTTCCCATTTGATAGGGATGACATTTATTCTCCCAAAACCTTCTGGGATCTCAGAAGTCATCCCTACACCCCTTCTGGGTACCTCCTTTCTCTTTCTCAACAGCAAAAACAACATCAGAGGTCACCCAGGCTGAGTTCTTTAGGAAAAGCTTTCCATAACATTCCCAAACAAAGATTCGCAGAAGAAGGCTGTAAATGCAGAATATGTTGCCAGTCCCAATTATGGTCAACAAGCAGGGACTACTTCTGTTTAGGATTGCACTGGTACTGAGCCTTACTGTGTTGAGTAGAATTTTGAATATAAGACTGCAATCTATGATATCTGTTGCTGTGTATCTACCTCTGTTTGTTTATTAGCAAGAGCAACAGCACTCTACCTATTTCACTAGATAAATCAATATTGTTTCCCTTTGGGCTGCTGCTTGCTTCACATTACGAGCAATATAGGGAAGAATGAACCTTTTGAAAACTAAAATCAAGAATGCAAGTACGCATGAAAATGAAAAGTTAACTAATATATGCAACTCCCTGTTTCAGTTGCCATACAGCTGAAAATGTGTCAGTGAAAAAGCTGAGCACCTGAGTGCTAATTTTAGTTAGGCAGGACTTGTTTTTATTTTATAAAACTATTTGTCTTGTGTAGTGCTGAAGGCTAAATCTTTTGAGCCAGATGGTAGGCAAAGATTAATTAATCTGACAGGCCAGGTGAAGAAGAGTTATGGTGGGGATGCTACAGATCATTTTTAAATCTCTTCTGCATTTGGCAACAGTAGCACTATTTCCTTGCAATCGCTGGATAAATACACCTTTTACAAGGAGGGGAAATTAAATCTTCCAGCATATGATAGAAAAATACTGTACGCATTCATAAGAAATCTGTAATTTTTCATGTTTATTCTTTTGCAGAAAGATCCATTAGAACTGATACTAAGAAGTATCATAGTCCTTGACGTCCAACCATTCATTTTGCAACTGAAGTTACAACAGCACTGAAAAAGTGACTTACAATTGGCCCTCACACTGTCAACTGTCACAGTAGCCCCATAGCCACATAATCAAAATCCAAGCACTTGGTAGCTAGCATGCACTTACAACAGTTGTACCATCCCAGGATTGCCATTTGCAACCTTCCCAACTGCTTTCTGACAAGCAGAGTCAATGGAGAAGCCAGATTCGCTTAACAATTGCATGATCCACTCAACCTTTGTGATTTGCTTAATAATCATGGTTAAAAAAAAAAGTTGTAAAGTTGGATGCAACTTATTTAACAACTGCCTTGCTTAACAAAAATTGTGATCATTAGTTGAGAACGTCCTGTAAATAAACAGGTTTAACTCTGTAAAATGGGAGTCCAGTTTTTCAGGCTGCTGAAGAAACATATTCCTTTCCTATCTATGGAAAGTTGGGGAAGATTTTTAAATATTTAAATATTAGGAGGACAATTTTTCTTCAACAGCAAGCTTTAAGTGCTATTTAGACTTTCCTGCATTATTATTCATCCTCATGCCTTTACTGAGATCATGTTTCCTAAAAAAAAGAGTGATCTTTCTGAATGAAGGCACATTTATTAAGTTGGCCAGGGGAAAGGAGGAAATGCAACATTCAGGATGGCCAACATTCATTAGTCTTTGCACCACATTTCAAAAGCCCTTTGCAATCCATCAGTCTGATTTCAGTAAGAATAATTTGCATGTACCTCAACAGACCTCTTGGAAATAGGGAAGGAGGAAAGGAGGGAGAAAGAAGGAGAAAGAACAACCATTTCTCTGAAATGATAGAGTTTCCTGCCTGAGCAGGAGGTTGGGTTAGAAGACCTCCAAGATCCGTTGCAACTCTGTTATTCTGTTCTGTTCTGAAAGAGAAAGGCTATAGGAATACCCTTTCCATAAAGCCAGGTAAGATCCTTGGTAGGTCAGGTGCACAAAAAAGTGATTCTCTGCTTCTCCTCCCTTCTACTGCCATTTTCTGTAACCATACGTTCTTGGTCATTTGGGTTTCCATTTTAAGTTTTCACACAAAATAAGTACTTTGGATACCATATCATAAAAATATGAATTATTAGTTTATTTGCTTTTCAATCAATGTTCTTCCTAGAGTAGCTGTTCTCAACCTGTGGGTCACGACCCTTTTGGGGGTTGAACGCTTTCACAGGGGTCGCCTAAGACCATTGGAAAACGCATATTTCCGATGGTCTTAGAAACCGAGACACCGCTCCTCTATCCGGCCGCCGCCACCGCCCTTCTCCTCCTCCTCCACCAGCTCCTCTGCCTACAGGGCGCCCTTCTCCTCTGACAGTGCCTGCTCCTGCCACCGCAGCACCATTGTGTGTGCCCCCGATGCTGCCCTGGGCTGGCTCAATGGCCGGTCCAAGCCGAGCTGGGTCTGGGCCTCTGCTGGTGCTGCCTCTGGGCTGGTTGCCTGGCCGTGCTCCGCCTCCATCTGCCCTCCGTGCCATGCGGGAGCCTCCCCCATGCCACCTGGCCAGCTTCCCTTGCTGTCAGAGGCCGCCTCGGCCCTCTGGCACCCGGCAGCCGTGGAGCTGCCGGGCAGGAGCGGCTCCTTCCCGGCTTGCCGGGCTCCGGGACTCGGAAGAGGCCAGGGGGCAGGGAAGAGGGCGAGGTGGCGGAGATGCCCGCATGTGCGTCAGAGGCTAGCCGGCCAGGCCAGGAGGGGAGAAGCGGTGCCTTCCGAGCGGGAGCTGGTGCTCTGGCTGCACCCCTCTCGCGTGCAATGGGCTGCCTGGCATGGAAAGGGGCTCCCATGACCCCGCCGCTGTGATGGTGCTCAGGAGGCTGGAGGGGCGGGCAGGTCCCAGGGGGTGGCTGGGAGAGGACAAGAGATGCCAGGATGAGGATGGGGGCTCCAGGTTGGCAGGTGTGAGAGGGCAGCCGGGGGCTCCGAGGCGCAATGATCCTCCGCGTAGCTTTCGAGGCCCCGGATGTGCTGCCACTTGGCTCTCCACCAGGCTCTCTGCCAGAGCCTCCCCCCTCCCCGGGCAATTGTGTGGAGCTGCTTGTGCGTCCTTGGCAGCGCCTCCCCCCCTTCAATCTCTCTCTCCTTCTCCATCTCCTTCCTTTCCCCTTCAATCTTCCTTCCTTCTTTCCATCTCCAACTCCATCCCTTCCCCTTCAATCTCCCTCTCCTTCCTTCCCCCTTCAATCTACTTCCTTCTCCATCTCCTTCCTTTCACCTTCAATCTTCCTTCCTTCCATCTCCATCCCTTCCCCTTCAATCTCTCTCTCTATCCTTCCTTCCTTCCCCCTTCAATCTCCTTCCTTCTCCATCTCTTTCCTTTCCCCTTCAATCTTCCTTCCTTCTTTCCATCTCCAACTCCATCCCTTCCCCTTCAATCTCCCTCTCCTTCCTTCCTTCCTTCCCCCTTCAATCTACTTCCTTCTCCATCTCCTTCCTTTCACCTTCAATCTTCCTTCCTTCCATCTCCTTCCTTTCCCCTTCAATCTTCCTTCCTTCCTTCCTTTCCCCTTCAATCTCCTTCCTCTCCCCTTCAATCTTCTTTCCTTCCTTCCATCTCCATCTCCATTACTTCCCCTTCAATCTCTTTCTCCTTCCTTCCTTCCTTTCCCCTTCAATCTTCTTCCTTCTCCATCTCCTTCCTTTCCCCTTCAATCTTCCTTCCTTCCCCTTCCCTCCCTCCCAACATTTTTGAGCAAGGAAGTGTAAGCTTCTCCAGCGAGCATTGCTATATTGTTTTTGTGATTAATCACTATGCTTTAATTATGTTCAATTTGTAACAATGAAAATACACCCTGCATATCAGATATTTACATTACGATTCATAACAGTAGCAAAATTACAGTTATGAAGTAGCAACGAAAATAATTTTATGCTTGAGGGTCACCACAACATGAGGAACTGTATTAAAGGGTCGCGGCATTAGGAAGATTGAGAACCACTGTGTCAAGCCCCATGGGGCTTCCCATTCACCGGTGGGGGGGTGACCCGGGGCCCAGCCTGCTGCCTGCTGCGCCCTGACACCGGACGCTGCCCCACCCTCACAACGAGCCCCACAGCCCCCGGACGCCGTTCCCATGCTGGCCGCCACCCTACCCTGGATGGTCCATGAGGGGGCCGAGCCTCACCGCCTCACCATGCAGTGAAGCACTGAGAGCCGACAGGGCATTGTGGGGTCCTGCCGGCGGGCGGAGGAACGTCACGAAGCCAATGCCGGGCCGTGGGGAGGCCGTTCACCGCCGAGCCCCTGAGGACGCTATCATTGGTTGTCAGCCGTGGCAAATGGTCGTCGGAGCCTACGCCTGTCAATGAACCGGTTGGGCAAGGGGGCCGGCTGGGCACAGACCTGTTGCTGACTGGGGACACGCAGGCTAGGAGCCACAGAAGTTCGGCGGAGGCTGAAAGCAGCAGGAGCGGTACATCGGTGGAGCGTTCCAGCCCAGGCGCACAGGCAGAGGGACGGGGGGAGGGGCTAGACCGAGGGAAAGGCGGGTTGGACAAACGGGGTTTTTAGAACTGCTGGGCGGATGGTGGTTAGCAGCTGGGGGGGTGGAGTTTTTGGGCGTGGCACAGTTATATGAAGCTCTGGGAGCAAACCACTCCCAATGCTGACTTTGTTAAGGATTAAACCTGACTTGCACCTCGTACCTGCGTTCCTTGGATTTTTTTCATCTGGTCGATAACAGACGGGCATGATACCAGCCGCCCCAGACGCTGAGCAGCTGAGCTGAACTTTGGGAGTCCGGAGGGCAAGAGAAGAGCTGAGCTGCTAAACAGCCACTCCCCTAACTAGCCGCCCCAGACGCTGAGCAGCTAAGCTGAACTTTGGGAGTTCGGAGGGGGAAGAGAAGAGCTGAGCTGCTGAGCAACCATTGCCCTAACCAGCTGCCCCAGACGCTGAGCAGCTGAGCTGAACTTTGGGAGTCCAGAGGGGAAGAGAAGAGCTGAGCTGCTGAGCAGCCATTGCCCTAACCAGCTGCCCCAGACGCTGAGCAGCTGAGCTGAACTTTGGGAGTTCGGAGGGGGAAGAGAAGAGCTGAGCTGCTGTGCAGCCATTGCCCTAACCAGACGCCCCAGATGCTGAGCAGCTGAGCTGAACTTTGGGAGTCCAGAGGGGAAGAGAACAGCTGAGCCGCCGAGCAGCCATTGCCCTAATCAGCCGACTCTTGAGGGCAATTGTTTGTCACTATGTTTTTCGAGTTGTTTTTACTTACTGTTTGTCCAAATTTTAAATATTTATACTTATTTAATACTATTTTAATTGATTTGCTAGATGTTATGAATGATTGGGGGATTGACTGTTTGTGGAATGAATCGGGTTGAATGGATGAATGGATGGTTAGCTCATTGTTTTTAAATTGTTTAGTTTATAGGGTGGTTTTTGGGAGGGATAAATCGATGGCATGGATGGTGTTGTGGTTGAGTGGAATGAATGCGATGAACTGGCTAGCCTGCCTGGCACGGCAGAGGCGGAGGGGGGGGGACGCTGGCTCTGGGGTGATAGAGGGCCAAAGTATATCGGTCTTGCGGGGGAGAGGCAGATATGGCGGGAGCCATAGGGTAGGCCATTCCCGGAGAACAAGAGCTCGCTGTTTAAAAGCGATCCCTTGCTCCGACCCTGTGAGTTCAGCCTGAAGTACTGGTAATGGGCGAAATCCGGACACTGGGCTCAGGCTGTTGCTGCTCAATGCCAGGTCGGTTGTAAATAAAGCTCCCCTCATCCATGATCTTCTCCTGGATGAGGAGGCCGACCTCGCATGTGTGACCGAGACCTGGCTGGGCCTGGAGGGAGGAGTTCCTCTCTCGTAGATGTGTCCAGCCGGGTTTCAGGTATGGCATCAGCCACGACCCCAGGGAAGGGGGGAGGAGTGGCTATTATAGCCAAGAAGACCTTTAGCCTATGCAGGCTCACTGTTTCTGAGATTGCGGGTTGTGAGTTGCTCCTTGTGAAGTTGGACCTAGGGGTTCAGGTGGGCTTGTTGCTTGCGTACCTGCCTCCCAGCTGCGTGTCAACAGCCCTGCCTGCGCTACTCAAGGAGGTTGCTGGGCTGGCAGATGAGTTCCCCAGGCTTATTCTCTTGGGGGACTTAAATCTTCCGTCGCTCGGCGAATCCTCTGGGTTGGCGCAGGAGTTCATGGCCACCATGGCAACCATGAACCTGACTCAAGTAGTTCAGGGTCCGACTCACAAGAGGGGACACACTCCCGACATGGTATTCCTCTCAGAACAGTTGAGCAATGATCTGAATTTAAGGGGCTTAGATATCTTGCCTATGTCATGGTCAGATCATTTTCTGCTACGGCTTGTTTTTAAGGCTCCAATCCTCCCCTGCAGGGAGGCGGAACCGATTAGGTGGTTCCGCCCCAGACGTCTGATGGATCCAGAGAGTTTTCAGAGGACGCTTGGGGAAATACCGGATTCTCTCATTCACAGTTTGGCAAAGTCCCTGGTTACAGCGTGGAATATGGCTGCGAAGGGGGCTCTTGACCGGATTGTGCTGCTGCGACCTCTCTGTGGTAGCAGACCCAGGAGATCTCCTTGGTTTACTGAGGAACTCAGGGGGATGAAGCGCCAGAAGAGACGCCTAGAGAAGCGATGGAGGAAAAGTAAATCCATATCTGACCGAACACTTTTAAAATCTTATATCAAGACTTATCAGGTGGTGCTCAAGGCGGCAAGATTCGCGTATCATGCCGCCTTGATTGCATCTGTGGAATCCCGCCCAGCCGCCCTGTTTAGGGTAACTCGCTCCCTCCTTAATCAGGGGGGGTTGATGCACCCTTGCAGGGTAGTGCTGAGGACTTTAATAAGTTTTTCGTGGATAAAATCGCCCAGATTCGGATGGACCTTGACTCCAATTGGAATGCAGTGTCGGCTGATAATGATTCAGTCGAGATGACAGGGACTCGTCTTGATCCTGTTGTGTGGGAGGAGTTTGACCCGGTAGCACCCGATGAAATCGACAAGGCCATTGGAGCTGTGAGCTCCACCACCTGTTTATTGGACCCGTGCCCCTCCTGGCTGGTTTTGGCCAGCAGGGAGGTGACGCGGGGCTGGGTTCAGGAGATTGTCAACGCTTCTTTGAGGGAGGGGTCCTTTCCGGCTCCCTGCAAGGAGGCAATTGTGCGCCCCCTCCTCAAGAAGCCTTCCCTGGACCCAGCTGTTTTAAACAACTACCGTCCTGTCTCCAATCTTCCCTTTATAGGGAAGGTTGTTGAGAAGGCGGTGCCACTCCAGCTCCAACGGTCCTTGGATGAGGCCGATTATCTGGGCCCTCAACAGTCAGGATTCAGGCTCGGCTACTCCACAGAAACTGCTTTGGTCGCGCTTACGGATGATCTCTGGCGGGCCCAGGATAGGGGACATTCCACTATCCTGGTGCTACTTGACCTCTCAGCGGCTTTCGATACCCTTGACCATGGTATCCTTCTGCGCCGGCTGGAGGGGTTGGGAGTTGGGGGCACTGTTTTGCAGTGGTTCACCTCCTACCTCAATGGTCGGTCGCAGTCGGTGTTGGCAGGGGGTCAGAGGTCGACCCCTAGGTTCCTCCCTTGTGGGGTCCCTCACGGATCGGTCCTCTCCCCTCTGCTGTTCAATATCTACATGAAACCGCTGGGTGAGTTCATCCGCTGACACGGGGTGAGATATCATCAATATGCTGATGATACCCAGCTTTACATCTCCACCCTGTGTCACTTCAGTGAAGCAGCGGAAGTGATGTGCCGATGTCTGGAGGCTGTTAGGGTTTGGATGGGTGCTAACAAGCTTAAACTTAACCCCGACAAGACGGAGTGGCTGTGGGTTCTGCCTCCCAAAGACAATTTAATCCATCCGTCCATCAGCCTGGGGGGGAGTTTTTGACCCCCTTGGATAAGGTCTGCAACTTGGGTGTCCTCCTCGATCCACAGCTAAATCTGGAACATCATTTTTCGGCTGTGGCGAGGAGGACATTTGCCCAGGTCCGCCTGGTGCACCAGTTGCGGCCCTATTTGGACCGGGAGTCTCTTCTCACAGTCACTCATGCCCTTATCACCTCGAGGCTCGACTACTGCAATGCTCTCTACATGGGGCTACCTTTGAAAAACGTTCGGAGACTTCAGGTAATGCAGAATGCAGCCGCGCGAGCAGTGTTGGGCCTGCCCAGAAATGCCCACATTTCGGCATCACTCCGCGAGCTGCATTGGCTGCCTATTGGTCTCCGAAAACAATTCAAAGTGTTGGTTATGACCTATAAAGCCCTACATGGCATCGGACCAGGTTACTTATGGGACCGTCTGCTGCCTCACAAAACCCAGCGACCGGTTAGGGCCCACAGAGTCGGCCTTCTCCAGGTCCTGTCAGCCAGACAGTGTCGCCTGGCGGGGCGTAGGGGAAGAGCCTTCTCTGTTGCTGCCCCGGCCCTCTGGAATCAACTCCCCCCGGAGATCCGTATCGCTCCCACCCTCTCCGCCTTTTGTAAACTCCTTAAGACACATCTCTGCCGACAGGCCTGGGGCGGTTGACATCTTGCCCCTAGCCAGTGTATGTTTGTGTGTACATTTGTTGTATGAATGGTTTCTTAATTTAGGGGTTCTCTTTTTTATATATGTGTTTTTTATATATGTATTATGTAGTTTTTTTAATATTAGATTTCTATTTATGCTGTGAGCCGCCCTGAGTTCCCGGAATAGGGCAGCATAGAAATTTAATTAATAAATAAATAAATAAATAAATACACTGTCCTAGAGAAGTCCAGAGTAGTGTACAAAAAGGAAAGAGAACAATACCATCTTCACTAAATGTATTTATTTAGCGTATTTATATAGCCATCTACCTCACTAAATATGACTGTGGGTGGTGTTCAACTAATAGTTAAAACAATATCACAACTATTATAATTCTTTTAAAATAAAAATAAATAAGATAATAATGGAATTAAGGAGCATGCACAAGATGGACACTTATGCCTGAGCGTCCGATGCTTGGGTCCAGGAGATGAGGTTTGGGGAGCCCACCCAGGGGGTAGATTTCCACCAAACACCCCTGGGTGGTTACTGGAAAATGCCGTCGACCATCAGGCGGTGAAACAGGGCTTCAGGAGTCCGGACTGAGTTGGGGCGAGCAGAGGCATCAGCAGCTGCGCGTGGCATCTCTGGAAACGCCGAGGCCTCGGAGGATTATGTGATTCGGAGCTGGGAGCTGGCGTAGCTGTAAAGATCTGGAGTAGCGGACCTGCGGTGGGTTAAGAGCTCCCCGGGGGGAGAGCCGGCTGGCCTCCCCCTTTTTTAATGATAGCTGAGGAGCCCTGCAGGGAGAGAGCCGGCCCCTCCCCTCCCTCAATGACAGCTGAGGATGCAGTGAGGTGAGGACATGCTGGAGCCTCGCGGCTGGCCCCTTTCCTCCCCCCTCTTTGAGAGGAGGAGAGCCTGGAGTAGTGGAGCGACGGGGAGACGAGGGTGAGAGCATCGTGTGGGAGAGCCGGCTGGCTCCCCCTTCCCTCAATGAAAGCTGAGGAGTCTTCCCCCGTGTTGCTCAATGACAGTGTTGCTAGTTGTGAGGAATCCAGCAAGAACTATCATGTTCCCAGCCTTCCAGGCCAGCACAAGAGGCACCACACATGGAAATTGATATCGATACCCCAGGATTTTGAAAGATGAGGGGAGCCTCCTATGATGAGCTTCCTCCCCCACCTTATTGACAGCTGAGGATGCGGTGAGGTGAGGACATGCTGGTGCCTCGTGGCTCCACCCTACCCCAAGACCATATGGAATTTATGGACAAATCCTCTGCTCTGTGTTTTTACCCAAGCTATGATTACTGGATGCAGGATAAGGCGAGCCTTCTTGCACTGCAAGATGCCTCCCTCTCGCAGAAATGGCCTGTATGTCTTTCGAAGGCCTACCTTGATGACGGATTTTGGAATCTCAAAAAAAGGGGTTATGGAGGTTTTTAAGTAGGGGTTTTAAATGTTTTTAAGGGGTTCTGGGGTGGGGGGTGGGAAGATTAATGATAGTAATGGTGTAGGCCTGGGGGGAGGTCTACGGGATAAGGGAGGGTTAAGGGGTGGGAATAAGGAGGAGGAGAAACATGGGCCAGGCAACGGGTGGGACCGGAACCATGAGGGTGCGGATCAGGGAGGGGGCAGAGGTGATTCAGTTCCCATCGGTTTTGTAAGTGGGAGGGCAGATATGGCATGAGTAGGGGGCCATGTCAATTTACGGGAGTGCGCCCCCGCTATCTTCGAGTGGTGCCGCGCTCCGACCCCCGTGGCTCTACTTGTGATCTGGGTTGTTTAGAGCCAAAGGGCCCGGGTTGTAGGCTGATGCTGTGCAACGCCAGGTCTGTGGTTAATAAGGCCCCCTTGATACAAGACTTAATTACGGAGGGGGCCGCAGACCTGGCGGGTATTACGGAGACCTGGTTGGGACCAGAGGGAGGTATCCCTCTGGTGGAAATGTGCCCTCCAGGCTTCCTTGCATTTCACCAGCCGAGAACTCAGGGCAGGGGTGGGGGAGTGGCGGTTGTGATTAGGGAAGGTCTCAGGCCAAGGGAGGTCACTGTTCCTCAGACGGCAGGCTGTGAATCCCTCCTTGTGAGGTGGGACCTTGGGGGTCCGAGGGCTGTGTTGCTCATGTACTTGGCTCCCTGCCATGTGTCAACCGCCCTGCCCGAGCTCTTGGGCATCATCGCGGCGGTGGCGGTTTAGGTCCCCAGGCTGGTAGTCATGGGTGACTTCAATCTGCCATCTGCGGGCGAGGCGTCTAGGGAGGTTCGAGAGTTCATGGCTTCCATGACAGCCATGGATCTGCCCCAGGTAATTCAAGGCCCCACACACACGGGGGGAAACACGCTTGACCTGGTTTTTGTCTCTGGTCAGTGTCTGAGTGATCTGGATATGAGAAATATAGCTTACACCTCTGTCATGGTCCGATCACTCTCTCCTACGCTTGGACTTTCAGACCACTACACCTCACTGCAGGGAGGCAGAACCAATTGTTTGGTACCACCCCAGGCGACTGATGGAACCCGAGAGGTTCCAGACGGAGCTTGGGCCAATACCGGAGGCTCTAACACACAACTCGGTCGGGGCGCTGGTGGCTGCCTGGGATAGGGCAGCTGCTGATGCCTTGGATAGGGTTGTGCCTTTGCGGCCTCTGAACCGGCATGGTTCTCGATCGGCTCCCTGGTTTAACGGGGAGCTGAGGGAGATGAAGCGCCGGAAAAGATGCCTAGAGAACAGTTGGAGGGCGAGTCGCTCTGAGTCTGACTGAACACGAGTAAGAGACCATATTAGGACTTACCTAGTGGCAATAAGGGCAGAGAAGTGTTCTTACGTCACTGCCCTTATTGCATCATCAGATAACCACCCAGCCTCCCTGTTTAGGGTGACCCGCTCACTCCTTCATCAGGAGGCGAGGGGGGATCCCTTGGAGGGAAGAGCTGAGGATTTTGTACAATACCTGCATGACAAAATCGCTCAGATTCGGGAAGGCTTTAACTTCGACGAAGGAGGTCCAGCAGGAGTGGCTGAGGCCGGTCTTGAGACTGTTATCTGGGCTGAGTTTGACTCCGTGACACCTGATGACGTGGACAGGTTGCTGGGAGGTCTTAGAGCAACCACATGTTTACTGGATCCGTGTCCCTCCTGGTTGGTACTGGCCTCCAGTGAGGTGACGCGAGGCTGGCTCCAGGTGATTATCAACGCTTCGCTGAGTGAGGGTGTCTTCCCTGCCACCCTGAAAGAGGCGGTGGTGCGACCCCTCCTCAAGAAGCTCACCCTAGACCCGGCTGTTTTATCTAACTATCGTTCTGTCTCCAACTTTCGCTTTCTTGTGAAGGCTGTTGAGAGTGTGGTTGCTCGACAGTTCCCTCAGCACCTGGAGGAATCGTCGTATCTGGACCCGCTCCAGTCGGGCTTCAGGCCGGGTTACAGCATGGAAACAGCTTTGGCCGCATTGGCGGATGATCTCTGGCGGGCCCGGAACAGGGGTTGCTCCTCTGTCCTGGTGCTATTGGACCTCTCAGCGGCTTTTGATACCATCGACCATGGTATCATGGAGGGGTTAGGTATAGGGGGCACCGTGCTTCGGTGGTTCTCCTCCTTTCTCTCTGGCCGGATGCAGTTTGTGTTGACAGGGGGTCAGAGGTTGACCCCGAGGCCCCTTGACTGTGGGGTACCTCAGGGGTTGGTCCTCTCGCCCTTGTTGTTCAACATTTATGTGAAGCTGCTTGGTGAGATCATCCGAGGTTTTGGGGTGGAATTCCATCAGTACGCTGATGATACTCAGCTGTACATTTCCACCCCAAACCACCCAAATGAAGCTCTTGACGTGCTGACCCAGTGCCTGGAGGCCGTGCAGATCTGGATGGGGAAGAACGGTCTCAAGCTCAACCCCTCCAAGACCGAGTGGCTGTGGTTACCGTCGTCCCGGTATAGTCAGCTGATTCCATCGCTGTCTATTGGGGGTGAGTCAGTGGCCCCCACGGGAAGGGCTCGCAACTTGGGAGTCCTCCTAGATTCACGGCTGTCCCTTGAGGATCATCTGACGGCCATGGCCGGGAGGATGTTTTACCAGATTTGTCTGGTACACCAGTTGCGCCCCTTCCTAGATAGGGATGCGCTACGCACGATCACCCATGCCTTCGTCACTTCCAGACTGGACTATTGTAATGCTCTCTACATGGGGCTCCCCTTGAAGTGCACGCGGAGGCTTCAACTGGCGGAGAATGCGGCCGGGTGGGTGGTAGTGGGGGCACTCTGATGGGAACGAATGGCCCCCATCCTGCACGAGCTGCACTGGTTGCCGGTGGCTTTCTGGGTGCGCTTCAAGGTGTTGGTTACCACCTTTAAAGCGCTCCATGGCATAGGACCCAGTTATTTACAAGACCGCCTTCTGCCAGTAAATACCTCCCATCGACGAGTCTGATCCCACAGAGAGGGCCTCCTCAGGGTGCCATCGGCTAAGCAGTGTCGGCTGGTGGCGCCCAGGGGGAGAGCCTTTTCTGTGGGGGCACCGACGATGTGGAATGAGCT
Organism: Bothrops alternatus; assembly: GCA_034064705.1. Taxonomy (NCBI): domain Eukaryota; kingdom Metazoa; phylum Chordata; class Lepidosauria; order Squamata; family Viperidae; genus Bothrops; species Bothrops alternatus. The sequence goes on from JARGCV010000166.1 coordinate 2,849,780, forward strand.
CCCCCCGGAACTCCGGATGTGTCATGATCTCCGCACCTTCAGAAGAGAATTGAAGACTCATCTCTTTAATCAAGCCGGCCTGGCCTAGATCTCCTTGGGTTTTATGTAAATTTCTATGTAAATTTTTAAACAAGATTGTTCGGGACGATTCCAGACAACGACGGGACCGGAGGGGGCCTGAAAACAACTCCCCGAGAGGCCCCATCAGCAGAGGCCAGCAGCGGACAGAAGACCCCCGGCAGGACCCCCACAAAACCCCTCCCAGCCCCCGGAAAGAACCGGAGGAGGTAAGGAAGAGCCGGGTGGGTGGAGGAAGAAGGAACCGAACGGGCAGGCTAAGACAAAGAGGCGGTGAGAGAACAAAGAGGGGGGGAACTCCCGCAGACGCGCTACCTCCCCTTTCCCCCCCCACACGGAGGGCAGCAAGAGGGGGGAGGCCAGCACCATAGGCCTTGGAGGAAGGCTAACCCCCCCCGGGCGGAGACGAAGCCCCAAGACAAGAGAGACGCGTGGGGAGCATTACTCAAGAAAGACCAGCCAGACGCCTGAAGCTGATCTGTCTAGGGGTGTGGGTGGCTGAAAATTGATAGTGCTGCCCAGGGAGAAGAGGAGACATCCGCACGGGCCCCAAGCCACAGACCCCCTCCAGCCTTGGGCCCACCCCGGCCAACAATACACAATACGGAATTTATCTGAAGGCAGACTGCACCCCCTAGTGGATTTGGGGATGGTTGTTGAAAAGTGAACTGTGAGACATGTACATGTGCTGACTTTTGGCAGAGGAACTTGAACCAATCCATCTCACAAGCTTGAAAACCTTACACAGGGACAACCCCCATACAACTCTCTAAAGCAAAGGGTGGCCTTAAGGTTAGACAGACAGGCAGGAAGAGAAATTTAAATTTAAATTTAAATTTAAATTTAAATGGCAGCCAAACGGACGAAACACACCAAACTGCCAAACCCGAAGGGAGCTGCACCCTCTCCGACCCAGCTCTCCAATCTGCCAGGGAACACCCCACCCAACCACACACACCCCCATCCAACTGCATGCCCTCAGACCCAAACGCCAACCCATGACACCACAACAGCACGCATGATCCAAGAACTAAAAGAGACGATTGAGACACTAAATGAGACGATAGCGACGATGGTGGTAAGGATGGACGGCATGGATAGAAAATTGGCAGAAATGAGTGTGAAGACGGAGAAAGGACGCATAGAAGCAGAACAGAAGACGGAGGAAAGATACAAAGACATGAACAGGATGCTGGCGGACCAAGGGAGAGACCTGGAGAGAAAGTGGGAAGAACAACGCAAAGCGGTGGCCACAAACCTGGAACAAATGAAGGAGGCAATGCAAACACATTACAAGAACCTCCAAGAAACAAGGGAGAATACGGAAAAGATGATGAAAGAAGTGGAAAACTGCATAGAGGGACAGACTGCTGAGGTTCAGGACCAGTCGACCATGATGCAATTCTGGCAAATGTCATTTGCGATCAGATTCAGAGGGTGGAAAGAGACAACATACGAAACCCAAGAAAGCCTGCTCAGGACCTTTATTTTATTATTATTATTATTATTATTTACAATTTTTATACCGCCCCCCTCCCGAAGGACTCGGGGCGGTGTACAGCCCAATTAAAACAACAACACACAAAAATTAAAATTATTAAAAATAAATTAAACAATTTGGCCGAATATTTAAAAAACCCAGCTAAAAACACAATCCCCTTAAAAACAGTTATGGCCATTGTTGGAGCTGGAGCTATCATCCCAGGCCGGCTTGTCGGAATAAGTATGTTTTTAATTCTCGACGGAAGGAACGCAATTCCGTCATCGTACGGAGTTCGGAGGGGAGCTCGTTCCAAAGCGTTGGAGCTCCCACAGAGAAGGCCCTCCCCCTGGGGGTCGCCAGCCGACATTGTTTGGCCGACGGCACCCTGAGGAGACCCACTCTGTGGGAGCGTACCGGACGGCAGGAGGTATTTGCTGGCAGAAGGCGGTCCTGTAGATATCCGGGTCCGATGCCATGGAGCGTTTTAAAGATGGTCACTAACACCTTGAAACGCACCCGAAAGGCCACCGGCAACCAGTGCAGCTCACGCAGGAGCGATGTTACATGGGAGCGCCATGGCGCCCCGGTCACTACCCGTGCGGCCGCATTCTGGGCCAGCTGAAGCCTCCGGGTGCACCTCAAGGGGAGCCCCATGTAGAGAGCATTACAGTAGTCCAGCCTGGAAGTGACAAAGGCATGAGTAACTGTGCATAGCGAGTCCCGGTCTAGGAAGGGACGCAACTGGCGTACCAGGCGAACCTGATAGAACATCCTCCCGGCCACGGCCGTCAAATGGTCCTCTAAAGACAGCCGTGAATCCAGGAGGACTCCCAAATTGCGAACCCTTTCCACGGGGGCCACTGTTTCGCCCCCAATGGACAACGAAGGAGTCAATTGACTAAACCGGGACGACGGTAGCCACAGCCACTCGGTCTTGGAAGGGTTGAGCTTGAGTCCGTTCTTCCCCATCCAAACCCGGACGGCCTCCAGGCACCGGGTCAGCACGGCAAGAGCATCGTTGGGGTGGTTCGGCGTGGAAATGTACAGCTGAGTATCATCAGCGTACAGATGGTACTCCACACCAAAACCACGGATGATCTCACCCAGTGGTTTTACATAAATGTTGAACAGTAGGGGTGAGAGGACCGACCCCTGAGGTACCCCACATACGAGGGGTCTCGGGGTCGACCTCTGGCCCCCTGTCAACACAGACTGCATCCGGCCGGAGAGGAAGGAGGAGAACCACCGCAAAACAGTGCCCCCCATACCTAACCCCTCCAACCGTTGCAGCATGATACCATGATCGATGGTATCAAAAGCCGCCGAGAGGTCCAATAGCACCAGAGCAGAGGAACAACCTCTGTCCCGGGCCCGCCAGAGATCATCCACCAACGCGACCAATGCTGTTTCCGTGCTGTAACCAGGCCTGAAGCCCGACTGGTATGGATCCAAGTATAGCGATTCCTCCAGGTGTCGCGGGAACTGTCGGGCAACCACACTCTCGACAACCTTTGCAAGAAAGCAAAGGTTGGAGACAGGACGATAATTTGATAAAACGGCTGGATCCAGGGTAGGCTTCTTGAGGAGGGGCCTCACTACCGCCTCTTTCAAGGCGGCAGGGAAGACACCCTCACTCAACGAAGCATTAATAATTGCCTGGAACCAGCCTCGTACCACCTCCCGGGATGCCAACACCAGCCAGGAGGGGCACGGGTCCAATAAACAAGTGGTCGCCCTAAGTCCCCCAAACAACCTGTCCACGTCCTCGGGAGTCACGGAGTCAAACTCAGCCCAGATAGCAGTCTCAAGACCAGACTCCGTCTCTCCCACCGGACATACCCAGTTGAAATCAAAGCCTTCCCGTATCTGAGCGATTTTATCATACAGATATTTTCCAAAATCCTCAGCTCTACCCTCTAAGGGGTCTCCCCTCACCTCCTGCTGAAGGAGGGAGCGGGTCACCCTAAACAAGGAGGCTGGGTGGTTATCTGATGATGCAATAAGAACAGTGAGGTAAGAACGCTTCTCTGCTTTTATCGCCGCTAAGTAGGACCTAATATGGTCTCTTACTAGTGTTCGGTCAGATTCGGCACGGCTCGATCTCCAACTGCTCTCTAGGCGTCTTTTCCGGCGTTTCATCTCTCTCAGCCCCTCAGTAAACCAAGGGGCCGATCGGGACGTACGTCGAATCAGAGGCCGCAAAGGCACGACCCGATCTAGAGCACTGGCCGCAGCCCTATCCCAGGCTGCCGCCAACTCTTCGACCGAGTCGTGTATCCGAGCCTCAGGAATTGGCCCAAGCTCCATCTGGAGCCGCTCGGGTTCCATTAGCCGCCTGGGGCGGTACCATCTCACTGGTTCCGCCTCCCTGCGGTGGGGTGTAGCGGTCAGAAAGTCCAAGCGAAGGAGAGAGTGGTCAGACCATGGCAGGGGCTCAATAACTATATCCCCTATATTCTGACCACTCAGCCACTGTCCAGAGACAAAAACCAGGTCAAGCATGTTCCCCCCTATATGTGTGGGGCCTTGAATTACCTGGGTCAGGTCCATGGCTGCCATGGAAGCCATGAACTCTCGAGCTCCCCCGGACGTCCCGCCCACAGACGGCAGGTTGAAATCACCCATGACTATTAGCCTGGGGACCTCAACCGCCACTGCGGCGACAACGTCCAGGAACTCGAGCAGGGCAGTTGACACGTGGCAGGGAGCCAGGTACGTAATCAACACCGCCCTCGGACCCCCAAGGTCCCACTTCACCAGGAGAGATTCACAGCCTGCCGTCTGAGGAACAGTGACCTCCCTCGGCCTGTAATCTTCCCTAATCACGACCGCCACTCCCCCACCCCTGCCCTGTGCTCTCGGCTGATGAAATGCAAGGAAACCCGGTGGGCACATTTCCACCAGAGGGACACCGCCCTCTGGTCCTAACCAGGTCTCCGTAATACCTGCCAGGTCTGCTCCCCCCTCTAAAATTAAATCTTGGATGAGGGGGGCCTTGTTTACAACAGACCTGGCATTGCACAACATCAGCCTACAGCCCGGGCCCTGTGGTTCTGAATAACCCCGAGAACAGGTAGAGCCTTGGGGGTCGGAGCGCATGACCACTTGTAAACAGCGGGTACGCGCTCCCCTATTATGATACGGCCCTCTGCTCCCACCATATCTGCCCCTCCCGCTTACGGTACTAATTGGAACTAAATCAGTCTTAATCAGCTCCCCATCCGAACCCACAGGATTACGTCCCCTTCCGTTATCGGGCCTGTCTTCTAGCTCCCCTCCAACAATTTCTTCCCCCGCCCTAAGCACCCCTTCCCCACCTCTACCCTCCCTTAAAACTTTGGTTAAAAAGCGATTTAAAAAACCCCAAAGCCCCTTATTTGACGCATGCCATCTCTCAGGACTCCAAAGCCCATCCTCGAGATAGGCTCTTGATAGAGTGGAGGGCCATGATTGCGAGAGGGGGAAATCTCGCAATACAAGAAGAGTTAATCTCTGATAGGGAGCCAGTCAGAGTTTGGGGTATGAAGATTTAGCACCGGCTAACAAGGTTTGCAATTCTGAAACTTCTTTACTAGGTGTAAAACAGGGGGTTATTAGGTCATGTTCCATTCGGCTTTGCAATGATGGCACTGACAGGGGCCCACTCTCAAGAAGTTGATATGTTGCAGAAGGTATCATCGAGAAGTCCCGTAAGGATGCTAGCATCTCCTTCTCTTTTGGGGCCTCTACTGGCCCCTGTGTATCTTGGCTTCTGCTTTCCATATACTCATATTCTTGCAAACTGATGCCCCGTGGGGGGGAAGTAAGAGGCTCAATTATAGGGGAAACCAAGTCAATAAGCGGTTCAGCTGTATCACTTGTGACCAATAAGGATTTCTTTAAATTTTCCAACTTGCATAATATATTGTCTTGTTCATTCCTTGGGAGAGCACCAAAGGCATTAATGAGCCCAGTTTCTGTGCTATTAAGTACTTCTTCTGTAAGTGCTGGCTTACTCCCACTTTCTCCCTCTCCTTTTCTCTGGGTTGAGGATGTGTAGGAGACAGCAACCTTGGGAGCTCGCCTGTTAACAATTAAAGGTTTAACTCTTTCCTCGTGGAAGACTCTGATGGGAGAGATTTGAAAGGAGGCTAAATAAGCCTTCATCTTTAATAGCATCAGTGGTATGGTGGGCTGTTTGAAGGAGAGAAATATCCGCTTCCAGTTAGGGGGCTCAGGAAGCCACTCCACAGTATGTAAATCAATCTGCCCCCAGTGACAGTGCAGAAGCTGGCTTAGGGAATTTAGTATAGCCTTCTTGGAGTTCCAGCGGCCATAATTAACCCTGATCATGTGGATTCTCAGCACCACCTGATGTGTTTGCAGTGAACGACATGATTGATAAGATTGATGTAATTGTAAACAGGGTGCTTTATTATCTTCCCATGAAATTTCTCTATTGATGCTTCCTCCTCTTGTTGCCTTATCTAGAGAAGGACTATTTTTCCGAGTGAGCTGCCACCTTCTAGCAGACTCTTTATCTGTCCCCCAGGACCTGTGCTCATTTTCCTCCCCTCTTACTTCCTTCTCCTGATTTCTCAGTCTACCCATGTCTGCTGCAAAGACTCCAGTAGAAGTGCCTGTAGTCCAATCCTGCGCCTGGAGCAGAACAGCTATATCTTTTTTCAGTGTCTCTATATCCTGTTGGATGGTTATTAGCTGTTCAAAAATTGAAACTACAGTTTGTGCTGTGAGAAGACATTGCTTTGCCATAAATTCTGTTGTATTCTCCCACAGTAAGCACTCCTCGCTTTGGGTTAAATTGTTGTTGTCAGCCTTCTTAGTCTTTATCTTAGGCTCCATGCCGGTTATATCTAGACTCGTTGTTTGTGAAAATAGCTGGCTGTCATTTTGCTCCCCTCCCCCCAAATTGGGAAAGTCCAGTAACTGCTGTTTAGTCAAATCTTTGTAGAGGCACTGGCAACATTCCTGGGCAGGAGCGCCAATGAGATTGGGTGGCAAATCGAAAAAATCTACAGAGTGGGCGCCTGGAGGGCAGTGAACAGGCAGCAACCAAGGGACGTGGTCATCCACTTCACAACACAGAGGCTCCGGAACCACATCTCTGCCACTTCCTACAACAAGGCTTTCTACATAGAGGAACAGGAGGTGAAGGTTCTGAAAGAGATCCCTCAGGCGATGCTGAGAGACAGAAAGGACTACAAATTCCTGACCACAGAACTGAGATCGCGTGCACTGCGATACCGGTGGGAAACCCCAACAGGACTGTCACTTTCCTATAGAAACAAGAGACACTACTTGACCTCGGTCCAGAAAGCCAAAGACTTCCTCGAAAAGGAACTGAAGTCGGGAGGCCCTCAGCCCACCGCGGGAGAAGACGCAGATAGACCACGGGAAAGCGGGAGGGATCGAGGCCAACGAGCAAACAGCGCAGAGGCACAGATCAGAGCAGTGGCAGAGGAAATGAATGGAATACCTAGAGAGGCGAGGGCACAGAGAGCAAAGAGCAACAAAAACAAGGCAGCAAGACAGCCTACAGAGGACAGGCTACCAGGCTCCACTACCAAACACACAGACCAGCAAAGCAAGACCGCACAAACCAATACGAGCAACAATCCGGATATCATGGGAACGGGACCAAAGAAGACAACAGGAGAAATAACAGAAATGGTCTCGCAAAAGTATCCTGCAACAGATGATGGCAACTAAGTATTTGACTTGGAATGTGAACGGACTGAACTCCCCCCAGAAAAGGAGAAAAATTCTCCACTATCTGAACCAAGATAAAAGCGATATAATCTGCCTACAAGAAACACACATCAGAGCAGCAGACCAGAAATATCTGATCAACTACAAACTAGGCGCGCACTTTGTGGCAGCGGCGCCAAGAAAAAAGAATGGGATTGTTATATATGTAAAGAAACATGTAATGGCCAAGCTAATAGAGTCCGACCCCCAAGGTAGATACCTGGCAATTGAAATAACGCAAGAGGACAAGAAGATTCTAGTATTGGGCGTATATGCACCAAACCAGCAACAAGGCAAATTCTACAAAAAGCTACACAAGAAAGTAACACAATTTAACTACAGATCTTACATCATCATGGGCGACTGGAACGGGGTCATAGAGACTGCTCTAGACAAAAAAAGAACTGCACCGAACCCGCAAAAACACTCTAAGTTGCCTAAATCCTTCTTCGATATGAAGGAGGACCTCGAACTGACAGACGTATGGAGGAAAAGGCACGGCAAAGAACAAGAATTCACCTTCTTCTCTGGCAGACACCAATCCTTCTCCAGAATTGACTTTATATTAACTTCTAGTGACTTGCTAACTTGTCTAACCACGGTGAAAATCCTACCCAAGACATTGACAGACCACAACCCTGTGAGGATGGAATTAAGACACGGCCCGAAACAGAGGAGATCCTGGAGAATCAATGAAAACCTGTTTAGACACGAAGACAAGGTGGCGGAATGCAAAAAAGCTATGAAGGAATTCTTCAACACACATATGAACAACGGAACACCGATAGAACAGATCTGGGAAGGCAGCAAGGTGTACATGCGAGGGATCCTCATATCCATGAATAGCTGGCACCGTCGCCAACAAGAACAAAAAAGAAAAGAGTTAGAAAATGAGATAAGCAAAATGGAGCGGCTACTGATAAAAAGACCAGAGGACAAAGTCACCAAAGAAGGACTCAAGATCTTAAGAAAGCAATTCGACATGTTGATGGCGGACCAAGTTGCAAGGAATATACAATATGCAAAACATAAGACATTCTGCAAGGCCAACAAACCGGGCCGCTGGCTAGCCTACACTAGAAGAAAGAAACAGAAATCCCGCATAATTGAAAAGATAGAATACAAAGGCAAGCTAGAATTCCGACAAAAAACCATCAAGAAAGCCTTCACAGAGTTCTACTCGAAACTATATGCCGAGGATAAGATACAAGACAAAGAGATAGATGAATTCTTACAAAATGAAAAGATACAGGTGATTACCGACACACAAAGAGAAGCCCTGAATGCCTTAATCACAAAGGAGGAAATACACTCAGCGATCACACAACTGAAAGCAGGAAAATCACCCGGGACGGATGGGATAACAGCGACCTACTACAAGCACCTACAGGATGAGATGCTAGAACCCCTCAGAAAGCTATTTGCCAGCATTCAAGAAGGAGGCCAGGTCCCACCATCCTGGAAAACAGCCTACATCTCATTAATCCCAAAGGAGGGGAAAGACAACACACAGCCCGCAAACTACAGGCCCATCTCACTACTAAACACAGACTATAAAATCTTCACAAAAATTTTGGCCAATAGACTAATGACTGTTTTACAAAAAACAATACACCCGGACCAAAGGGGATTTATACAAGGACGCCAGATGAAAACCAACGTGAGACAGCTGTTGAACATAATAGAGTACCTGCAAAGGCACAACCAGATACCCGCCGCTCTAATGTTTGTGGATGCAGAAAAAGCCTTCGACAGACTGAATTGGCCGTTCCTGACGAACTTGGTCCTGAAGATGAAAATGGGAGCACAGTTCTTCAACTCCATAACGGCAATTTACCAGAAACAAACAAGCCAGATCATTGTCAATGGAGACTTAACGGACTCATTTAATATAGAGAGAGGCACGAGACAGGGCTGCCCGCTGTCCCCCCTGCTATTTGTCCTAACACTGGAAATTTTACTGAACAGAATAAGAGCGGCAGAGGATGTACAGGGCATACAGATTAAACAGCAAGAATACAAACTATGTGCCTTTGCGGATGACCTGCTGGTGACAATGTCGCAACCAGCACAGTCAGCAAGGAAATTGATGGAGATAATGGAGGACTATGGTAGGGTGTCAGGCTTCAAAGTAAATATATCAAAAACAAAGATGCTAGTCAAAAACCTAGACAACAAAGCAAAACGGAACCTGGAAAGAATAACGGGTTGTGAAATAGTCAAGAAAGTCAAATACTTAGGAGTGGAGATAGAATCAACAAATGCGAAATTATACAAGAACAACTACGAGGTCCTGTGGAATAAGATACAAGCAGACCTGGAAAGGTGGAAATCACTACGTCTGTCCCTGCTGGGCAGGATAGCGACAGTAAAGATGAATGTATTACCCAGATTTTTATTTCTCTTCCAAATGCTACCCATACTCAAGAAGGAGGCGGACTTAGACAATTGGCAGAAAGGCATCAACAGATTTATTTGGGACGACAAGAGACCGAGGGTGAAACTAAAAATCATCCAAGACGCAAGGGAGAGAGGGGGACTCAAAATGCCTAATCTAAAGCTATATTACTACGCAGCAACGTTGGTGGCGGTTAGTGACTGGATCAACATGACAAATGATAGAATTCTGAATGTTGAGGGGCATGGTCTACGATTCGGCTGGCACGCATACCTAGTATACGACAAAAAGGCAGATAGGAACTTCAAGGAGAACCCATTACGAATCCCATTGCTATGGGTCTGGAAGAAATATAAGCACCTCCTACACGACAAGATTCCCATCTGGACGATCCCTGGACACGCAACAGGGGATATGAACACATCCCAAGGGCAAGAAGTGGTGCCCTACAGTGAACTTGTACTGGGAGAAGAAAACGGGTTCCTCTTGAAATCTCAAGCAACGCTAGCAAACAGAGGAATAGGAAGTACCTGGCTATCATATATACAACTACAATCAAGGTGGCGTAAAGACAAGAAGAAGGGCTTCTCCCAGACCGAAGAGAATCTAATTAAACAGATTAGAGAACAGGGGATTATGCACATCAAACGAGTGTACAGCATTCTGATAGAAATGGACTCTGAAACCGAGCTAGTCAAGAACTGTATGATAAAGTGGGCACAAGACTTCAGACACCCTATCACCATGGACACGTGGGAGAAAATCTGGGTGAGGAATGTAGAATTCACGAAATCGCAACACTTAAGGGAAAACTTCTACAAGATGTTCTATAGATGGCATCTAGACCCGAAAAAAAAACACTCATCTACCCGGGCACCCAGCCCAAATGCTGGAGGTGCGGAGACGGGGAGGCTACTTACTTTCACATATGGTGGACATGCAGAAAAATCAAAGCATTCTGGAGGAAGATATGGTGGACACTCCAAACTATTTTCAAAAAGCGTATAGAATTTCTACCTCAGGCTTTTCTGTTAGGGATCACAAAGGATATCACTACCTCAGAGACAAATTTATTTTTGAACTTAATTACAGCAGCAAGATTGTTGGTGGGACAGTACTGGAAGAATCCGGAAATACCGCCTATTGAAGAATGGACTGTGAAAGTAACAAATTTGGCGGAAATGGCAAAAATATCAGCATACTTGAAAAACCGCTCCAATGAACAATTTGTGACTGACTGGAAACAGTGGATAGACTATATCCAAGAGAGACACCAATCGAACAGAATGCAGCTGGCGTTCAGCTAAGGATCGATGGGAGGAGGGATGACGGGCTAACAAATCAAATGTTTACAAAAACTAACACCCAACGTTGAATGTATATGTTCTATAACTAATGCCTTTTAACATAACCTTAAGACTAATGTTGTTTGCTTTAATATTGTTAAAGTAGACTGAATCTCTACCTCAGGATATGAAACTTTTACCTCAGGATCCCGGGTTGGGGACCATAAAAGATTGCACTAGTAATGGGATGAAGTCAACTCAGAAGCGCAAACGCACAATATGCGATAGACTAGATACAGTAGATAGACCATATATAAGAGAAACACCAATCAAACAAAATGTATTCGGAGTATACTTGAAGATGTAAGGGAGGAGGGGAGAACGTTCACTAAAACAAATGTTTACAAAGATTAATACCTAATGCTGTATGCTATGTTCTAGGATGATTGCTTAGCAATAGGACCTTATGTTTAATGTTGATCACATTATTATTGAACCAGATAGGGGAAACACCAATCAAAATAAAATGTAACAGGAGTATAGTTGAGGCTAGACGCGAGGAGTGGGGAAAAAGGCTTACTAACTCAGACGTTTTCGAAGACTAATACTTAGTACTGTATACCAATGATGTTTGCTGCATAATAGGTTTTTATGCTCAATGTTGATTGTTTTAATAAAAGAATTTTTTATAAAAAAAAAAAGATTGTTCGGGTTTTAGAATTGGGATTTTAACAGGTTTTAGTAACAGCCATGTATTAATTTAATTTATTTTTAAATATTTATTATTATTATCTGTTTTAATTGGGCTGTAAACCGCCCCGAGTCCTACGGGAGAGGGGCGGTATAGAAATTTAAGAAATAAATAAATAAATAAAAATAAGATTGTGGGAGAACACCCACCTAACTCAATATAGCCATCTTGCAAAGGATCTTCAACAAGAACCTTGTTTTCAGAGCTGTCTGAATTACTAACAGTGATGTGACTAACCTCACCTTGGAAAAGGATGATGTTCCAGAGGGTGAGACTCATAGCACATTATCTGTATCCCATCAGATAAAGCTCTTTAGCCAATGGAACTTGCAACATACTCTTCCTGCTGGACCTGATGAAATGGGGTAGATATCAGATGGGGTAGATATGATCTGGAAGAGGCGATACCTCAACAATTGGTCATAAAACAATCTGAGGTAAAATAAGACTTTTAAAACACTAAATTTTCTACAGATAAAGCAAACTTTATTTGAAAAGGCAGTCTGCTTCTGTAGGAATTATTGCCCAGCAAATGTTTGAATGAACTAACACATCTTCAGTTGTCATTTAAATAGAATCAGCCCAGCGACATCCACTAGGAAGGGCAGGTTTCCAAAGAGTCAAAATGGCAGCCAAATAATGGAAGTCTCACCCCTTTTTTATGAGCATCGCAATACATTAAAAACGGGCAGGACTTCAAGCCATCATGGTCACCATCTTCATTTTTGGGAACACTGCCTCACACAAATGCCTCTGGAGCCAGGTTTACACCCTCTCTAAATCCTGCTTCTCTTCTTATCCACTGCAATCTCTTGTCATTAAAAGTCTCTGTCCTCAATGGTACTCTCATTTCCCTTCATGGATCTACACCAGAGTAGGCTACAAATCAAGTGACACCCATTTTTTGTAGAGAACTTCACTAAAAATCCAGGCTCCCAATAAAAGAATATTTTCTGTGGAAAAGCAGCACAAAGCATAGAAGCTTTCGTTAAAGCATACTGTGATTTACCAAATGTGGTTGTTGCTTTGTGCTGGTTTAGGAAAGAGTTAGGATTCCTCCCTCCCTTTTGATTATGTAAGTAGCTTAAAGATTGGGGGGGGGAATAGTTGTGATAAGAAAATGTAGGAAACTGTACAGAGTTAAACCAAGGGAGAAAAATACTTCATACCTTCCTTGAGATCAACAGTATAATTTAAATGTTGATATTACTTATTAATAAGTAATTAATAAATTGCCTTGTGGTGAGATGGGTGGCAAACAGATTTAATAAGTAATAATAAGTAATAGGCCCCTTGGATGTAATCCCAAAAGAACTGGCAGACCAATTGAACATAATTTGGCATCAACAAATTCACCATCAGTCAATTGCAAAAGGCGGATTTACTTGGAATAGCTTTCAATGATACCTCTAACGCCAACAAACATCCACACCTGACTATCACAGGTCCTTGGGAAGGACTGGATAGGTGGATAAAAATGCCAAATCCAGTCTGACATCTGGCTGACTGTGCAATATATCATAACAACAACAACAACCTACAAATAGAAATAGAACGACTGTGGCAAAGGCAAGCAAGGGTAGTACCAATAGTAATAGATGCCTTGAGTGCAATCCCAAAACAACTGGAGCACCAGTTGGACACCACTGGCATTGCCAAATTCGCCATCAGTCAATTGCAAAAGGTGGCCTTACTAGGAACAGTTTCTATTCTGCAACAATATCTGTAATACCTTCAATTCAAACATCCACATCTGCCTATCCCAGGTCCTTGGTAAGAACTCGATAGGTAGACAAAAATGCCAAATCCAGGCTGAACATCTGGCTGACTGTGCGATGATTAATAATAATAACAATAACAACAACAGCAATAATGATGATAATAATAATAATGTATAGACCTTTAGGATTTAGTCACAGCCTATAGGCAATTGATAACCAACTCAACATTCCTAATTGTTAAACCAACAATAATTTTTATATCCTTTCATTTTACCTTTTTCTGAGCACAAAACAAAGGACTTGACTACAGCATATTATTACTCAGAGTTATGTGACCACTTTGATGGTACTCTGGTGTAAATCTTAAATTAGTATCTTATTTTATTAACATGGTCCTATACCTAATGATAACATTACTGTATATGTATGGATTACAATTGCTTTAGATTTTTTAATACAAAACTCAAGTATTACCCTTAATCTCAAAAGAATGTGGAGCAGTCTCTCTTCTTACTTTTACTTCATTATACCACCACTTGCCATTATATGTTTTCTTTTTACATATTGCCTTTTATTTTTCTTTATTCTTTTGAATGTGAAGTGTAATATCACTAAACTTACACAATATAGTAGAAAATATCCTATTGAAAAAACAAATTGTAGGATTATATAGATGCTGACCTATATTTAGTAATGCTAAATAAATCTTTATTTTTCTTGTTTTAGTTTCCTGTAATGTCTATTTAATAACTTTTCTTACCAGACAAATAAAACTAAAATTCATTATTTGTCATAAAATTTAACAAAATGACATATGTTGCACAAACACCTTTTATTCTACCAATTATATGACTAGCACTGAACTTATTACATTCGCAGATGTTATGATATTGTGAATTAATTCATCATATTTGTATAGAATACTAATCTAACATTAATAAATGATATCACCTCATATTCAATCAATCTGTTCCAGCTTGAGAGCAAGGATTTTAAAAAATCATTACTAGTCTGGTTATTTGAATTGGTAATTTTTGTATTTTAAAGCAGCGCACAGTTGCTTACAAAATTATCTACATCCCATTTAACTTCAAACCAATAAAAACACAGGCGTGTTGGTTGTATATATAAATAAGAAAACATGGCCATCAAGCTATTCCCTTTTGGGGTAAACAATGCTTTGCAAAGCATAAATGAGAAATAACAAATAGTAAGCCAAATGATGTAAAGCATAGTATAAGAAAGCGAAAAGAAATTATAGTTAAATCTACATCCACATTATCCTTTATGGTCTCATGCTTTCCTATCCTTGAAAGACATGAAAGCTACCAACTATATCAACTATATCCATAAACCATTTCATGCATTGCCTTTTATTCCTTAACTTCTCACCTCTCTTTTTGAAGATCTCACTAGCTCCAGCTAGTTATGACTTTCTCAGCATTTGTTTTCATCTTGACTCATTTTCTCTCTCTTCTTCTGTATGTATGCGTGCATGTGCACACACACACACACACACACACACAATAGGAAGAACATCAGGTGCAATAACTTATTTCCAGGCTGATGGTGCAATTAGATGTCATACATTTGCAATTAAAAATAGTAAACTTGGAAAAGTTGAGGTGTACAACTACCAAATTTTGGAGGACAATATTCTGACTACCACCATATATACATTATATATGTTGTCCCTAATTATCACGTTACTAAGGGATCGCCTCAAAGAGGGGCAAGGACAGCACCAGGATTCCCTTCATACTGATGATCTAGTGAAATTGATAACTTTATGCCTAAAAACATATTTCACTTTCCAAAGGGTTATATACAAACAGATCAAAGGAACACCAATGTGATCACCCATCTTGAGTGTTGTGGCGGAGGCGGTCCTACAGCAGTTAGAGGCTGTATGATGGCGAATTACCATCCTAAACTCTGGGTCCGATACGTTGACGATACATTTGTGATCATTAAGAGGCATGATAGGGCCATGCATTGAATTTGATATACCCTGACATCCACTTTACGGTAGAGGAGGAGAATCAAGGCTCCCTGGCCTTCTTGGATGTATTAGCCACCAACCTGATGGAACCTTGCATACAAGAGTATATTGTAAACCAACCCATACCAACAGAACCCTCCATTACAAAAGCAACAACCCGTGGCACACAAAATTAGCTGTGTCAGAACACTATTCAAACGTGAGGATTCACATTGTAGTACAGGCAGAACTAGAACTGAAGAAAGAAACCACCTTTACCGAAGTTGCAAGCATAATGGCTACCCAACTGAGTTCATTAGGTGACACAGCAGACCACGTAGGCCCCGTGTAGGTTCACAGGCCAGCAGGATGACAACGCAACCTACACGAATTTCCCTCCCATACATTAACAGTGTGTCCGAGGCAACAACCAGACTATTGGCCCTTTTTAATATGAAAGTAGCCCACAAGCCAGACCAGACCTTACGTGCCAGGATTATGCACCCCAAGGACCCACTCCCGAATGAGGAAAGATCTTCGATAGTGTACAAGATCAAATGCAAGGACTGTCCCTGTAACTATGTTGGGGAGACTATCAAGAGGCTAAAAACTAGGCTACATGAGCACGCACTGGCGATCAAGAGGCAAGAACAACATTCATAAGTGTGGACCCATATGGCCAACCACAGCCATGAGTTCAACTTTGCCAATGTGCAGACTATATCCAGGGATGCCACTAAGGGAGGCCGCCTGCTTAAAGAGGCCTGGCTGTCAGACGGCAATTCCATCAACCGCCGTATAGAACTCTTTCCGGCATATCAAGCATTGAAGGTATGGGAAGGACAACATCACAACCCACAACGAAGGCAACCTTTCCACCCTCTGCTGGATCAGAAGGATGGAGTGACAGAGAGAACAATCTTCCAGCAAAGCAACGAGCCGGCAACATGCCCCATAGACAGGACAGAGAGGGGGGGAAATGACACCCCAAAGATAGACACCCCAACCCACCCCACAATGAGAGGAGAAAGGAGTGACGAGCGCAGGCAGTTGGATGACGGCCAATGACCCCTTGCGAGCGAGATGGAGGTGGTGATACACCCCACTGACAATCCCTCAGCTCCTGGGAGTTTACACACATGCAAGAAGGGCAAGAGAACTGGCGAATGGCAAAGCGGCATCGGATACATACCCAGCGAATGGTTTGGCGATGGACGCATGGTGATGGTAAACCGCGAGAGAAGGGGAAAGCAACGAGGGTGAGTGACTGGAGAGAGACCCCCGATGTGCCTGGACACGCCCCAGGAGAGAGATGACACTGGCGAGTGGAAGAATGGATGCAGGAACACACCTGACAAGGGGCCCCCTGACGGACGCCCAGACCCACTTGACAAACCGACTCTTGGACGCTCACACAGCACAGGAGTGGCAGGACTGCGGAGCAAGAGAATGGCGCCGAATGTATATTTTGCCGGCAGCCCCATGGGGGAAGAACTGATATGCCTCGGGATGGAGATGGGAGGGGGAGCGAGTAAGAGTACCCTGAACAACTTGACAGCTGGACACGCATGAGGAAAATGACTGGGGGGAGGAAAGGGAAAAAGGGAAAAGCAGCCCTAGAAACCACCAGCACGTTAGAAAATGCGATCCCTTTAAGAACAAAACAACTGGAGATGATGAGTGGACCGATGACTAGGTCAAAAAGCCAGGTGCAGAGCCGACCAATAATATAAGAGAACTCCCAGAAACCCTGTTTTATGCTCTGACGATGTCGGCAGTGTTGGCTGACAAAAGCTTAGCATTTGTATTAAACAGTCTTTTGGTTTAATGTTACCTTGGTGTTCAAACTCATTTGCTTTTATTACTACATTATATATGTATACGTGTGTGTGTGTGTGTGTGTGTGTGTGTGTGTGTGTGTGTGTGTGTGTGTGTGTGTATATATATATATATATATATATATATATATATATATATATATATATATATATATATATATATATATATATATATATATATATATATATATATATATATATATATATATATATATATATATATATATATTTATCCTTCTTCACTACCTCATGACATTCTGTTTTTAGACATTGCCCTTGAAACATAAGTGACATGCTTTGAAAACCCTGCTCATAATTTGGAAGTAATAATGCTCTTTATGCAACAGACATTATTTTAATTGAATTTGAAACTTCATAGTACACCTGGTACAGGTGCAATTTTAAACTTGTGAAATTGCTTGAGCTGATGAAAACCCACTTCCATAAAAATTTGTTTACCCAACATGTTCAAATTACACATAGCCCTTGGAGTATGATGTCAGTTAAAACCAGGATTGCTGTCACTAAGTGGTAATGCATGACATCATGCTTGAGAAGGAGCTGGGTGAAAGGGTTTGGGTGAGTGATCCTCCCCTAAATGATCAGTGAGAGGGACCAGTTGGGAGAGAGGCCAGTGTGCTTGTTGTGAGGGGTTGGAGAGGTGAGAGTCCTTGGTGTTGAGAACTTTTGCTATAGCACATGGGGGTTCCCTCCTTCATTGATCCCCTGGAATATTTGAGAGTTTGAATGTGAATGATTGGAGGGTGATGGGAGAGCTCTTAGCTCTTCAAGGAAGGGAGTTGGGGGGAAGAGGGAATGTTTATCATGGGGGACATAGGGCAGAATTAGACAGCACAGTGGTGATGGGCATGGGATGCTACCGGAGCCAGATGACAGGCCATTATAGGGGAAGATGCCCCTAATGCTTAATATTGGTGGTGTGTTCTGGTCCCCTATACAGCATATCCCCGGAGGCATTACTGGCTGACCCAGGAGGGGGGTTCCCATCTCAGAGATGTGTCCAACCAGGTTTCAGGTTTGGCACCAGTCAAGACCCCAAGGCAGGGGAGGTGGGTGGCAATAGTTATCAGAGAGTCTTTATTGACTTTCAGGGGCCTTGCTCCAAAAATCTCTGATTGTGATGCCCTATTCCTGAAGTTGGGTTCACAGGATAGATAGGATTGTTGCTAGTATACCAGCCTTCCTGCTGTGTAACATCTCCCTGCCCAAGATGCTGGAGGTCATGTTGGGGCTGGTGATGAAGTTCCCCAGACTTATGATTCTGGGGAACTTCAATTTGCCATCTCTGGGTTTGGCCTTGGAAGAAGCTCAGGAGTTCATGGCCGCCATGCAGCCATGGGCCTACCTCAGATTATAACTGGCCCAACTTGGGACAGTGATCACATGCCAGAATTGATATTTTTATCAGAGCAATGGCAACATGATCTGGTGTGGGAGGGTATAAGATTACCTCCCTTGTTATAGTCAGATCACATCCTGGTGTCCCTGAGGCTCTTGTATGTTGCCTCCCTCTGCAGGGAGGATGAACCCATTTGGATGGTCCTCCCCCAGAAACTGATGGATGCTTCTGCAGCCACTGATGGTTCCAAAGGGAACTGGGGGATATCCCAGAGGTGTTGCTGCATGGTCCTACTGAAGCTGTGGCAGTGGCCTGGAATTTAAGAGTAGCTGCTGCTTTGAACAGGATTCCATCCATGCACCTTTTCTCTTGACTTATTGCTCCCAACTGTCCCCATAGTTTACAGAGGAGCTACAAGTTCTGAAAAGGGCCAAGAGATGCTTAGAGCACTGCTGGAGGAAGATAAAATTAAAAAAACATAATAACAAACAGAGGATTACCAAACTTTATAATGCAGAAGGTGATATGGTGTACCAGAACGAAGGAAAGAAATTAGTGGCATATGAGTTCTATAAGAACTTATATAAAGATGATGATGGAGAAATAATGATGACATTGTACAGTATTTACAAACAGCTGATCTACCGAAAGTGCCAGAAGAATTTAAAAATCTGTTGAACAAAGAGATAACACCTTTAGAACTTTCGGAGGCAATTAAGAAACAAAAAAATAACAAAGCACCAGGGCCAGATGGTCTACCTGTAGAAATGTATAAAATCATACAAGAATCTTTAAGCCCAATATTGTTGGAACTATTTAACGAGGTCTTAACAAAAGCTAAAATACCAGCCTCATGGGAAGAAGCTCTCCTCACCCTGATTCCTAAGGAAAACTCAGACCTGGTGCATATTAAGAACTATAGACCCATTTCATTATTAAATTCGGACTATAAGATTTTTATGGCTATAATGGCACAAAGGTTTGAAAGATTTCTAGAGGATTTTATACATTCTGATCAAAATGGCTTTTTATCTAAAAGATACATAAGAAACATTGTCAGCATTGTTTTGGATATATTGGAGTATTATGAGGTACACAATGAAAAGCAAATGGGTTTAATTTTCCTCGACACACAAAAAGCATTTGACAATGTGAAATGGAATTTTATGCTCAACCAATTGTTGTATATGGACTTCGGGGAAAATTGTATAAATATGTTCAAATCAGTTTATTTTAAACAGGCAGCAAAAGTAATAATTAATGGAGAAATGACTGATAACTTTCAAATCCAAAAAGGTACAAGGCAAGGTTGTCCGTTATCGCCATTGTTGTTAATACTATCCCTAGAGGTATTAATCAGAGTAATTCAGAAAGTTGAACAGATTAAAGGTTTAGAGATCAAGAAAGAAACGTTTAAAACGCAAGCTTTTGCAAACGATTTAGTCTTTATAATCGAAGAGCCATTACAATCAGGGACAAGATTGATGGAAGTATTGAGTAAATATGGGGAAATAGCAGGTCTAAAGGTAAATAAAGAAAAAACTAAAATGCTCGTCAAGAATATGACTAAAATACAGAAAAATGAATTGTTTGACAGAATAGGTATTCAAATTACGAATAAAATAAGATATCTAGGGATACAACTAACTGCTAGATGCGTTACACTTAAGAGAGGCAATTATAAGCTAATTGAACAGATTAAAACTGATTTAGATACTTGGACCAACTTACAGCTCTCCTTTATGGGCAGAATTGCTGTAATCAAAAAGAATGTGTTACCGAAAATTTTATTCTTGTTCCAATGTATACCCTTAAAATTGGATAAGAAATTTTTTCAAAAATTTATCAAATTATACTCAAATTTATTTGGCAAGGAAAAAAAGCAAGGATTAAATTAAAATTACTGCAGGATTCAAAGGAAAGGGGGGGACTTGGCCTCCCTGACCTGGAAAAATATTATCAGGCCATAGTATTATTATGGGTGCGGGATTGGATACTATTGAAGAATAGGAAATTATTATGTCTGGAAGGTCATGATTTACAAATAGGATGGCATGCTATGCTTTGGGATCAGAAATATAAGACACACAAATATTTCCGAAGGCATTATATCAGACGAGCTCTAATTGATGTATGGGTTAAAACATGGCAACCAAATTATACTCAAGTCCCCGGCTGGAACTCATCATCAGAAATGCGTGTACGTCCAAAGTTTATTCAATTATGGAAGATTATAAGATATAAAAATGTACTAGACAAGAAAGGGGAATTGAAACCCAGGAAAATTCTTCAAGATGAAGGGATAGAACTAGAATGGTGGGCAGACTTTCAATTACAGGCGAGATATTGGAAAGATAAAAAAGAGTTAGGCATAAAAATAGAGCTGATAGGGCTGGATAAAATATTACTGAGGATAAAATAATTAAAAAGCTATATCATTATTTGTTAGATCAGGCAATGTATGAGGAACAGGTAAAAGAAATCATGTTAACGTGGAGCAGGGATTTTGATCTCATCTTTGATCTGCACATCTGGCAAGAATTATGGGTATGAAATAGGAAGCTTACTTTGGCCACCCCCTACAAAGAAAATCTCTACAAAATGTTCTACAGATGGCATCTCCCACCCACAAGTTTAGCTAAAATGGGTCAAAATGTTTTTTCCACGTGCTGGAAATGTAAATTGGCAATAGGGACATATTACCATATGTGGTGGGAGTGCTCAAAAGCCCATAACTTTTGGAACAAGATAAAAAAATAGCTGGAAGAAATACTAATGATAGAGGTAGAATTAAAATCAGAACTCTTCTTACTAGGCATAACTATGCAGAAATACGACAAAGGGATATTTTATTTGATGTTACACATTCTCACGGCTGCTAGACTGGCATATGCACAAAACTGGAGGAATAAAGAAATTCCAACAGAAGAAGAGATTTTATATAAAATTTTATCGTGTGCTGATATGGATAGGCTCACAATGGAAATGAAGGACAAGACAGAGTCAGACTACTTCGAAATCTGGGACAAATTCTATTATTGGTGTGAATCAAGGAGAACTGTTTGGGTTTTAAGTTGGTGTTAAGATAGAAATATATAAAATTGTATGTTAGTATATAGAGATACAAATTAAAAACTTTATTGTATAGAAAAATATGTATATAGAGAGATTAAGAATTATATGTATGAAGAGGAACAAATTGTTAGGAATTTTTACACTGGAATGTCACGTTATGTCCATCTTTGTTTTAACTGTATTATAAATAAAAAACTTTTAAAAAAAAGAAATCTAACAAAAGACTATCATCATCCTACTAGCAGACAAAGCCAAACCACAATTACCATGGACTGATCACAATATATACAAAAAGCAAAAGAATTACCAGAAGACAAAGCAATTTACATCACAGTGAACATCAACCCAAATCAGAAATTAGACAGTTGGATGAAGAGACAGCTGGATGAAGCAACCTCACCAAGAAAGGCCAAATTATCAAAGAGAAACAGGAGTAGATAAGAAGCTGTGGATCCATTCCCACACATCTATAGATGCCCCAAAATGCATAAGCCTGAGATACCTCTCCATCCAATTGTATCATTACCAGGGACCCCAACTTACAACATTGCAAAAGAATTAACAAAAAGGTTTGCCCATTTCACAAGGAGGAGCAAATACTCCAACAACCCCCCGCTACAGTGCCCTCAAAGAATTAAAGACATGACAATAGATGAGGATGAAATCATGGTTTCATTTGATGTCACAACCCTTTTCACATCCATAGACCCAGAATTGGCCAATATGATATTGTTCCACAGCACACCCGACTTAAGCAAACGCATGAAGATTGCAATAGCCAGGATCATAGATCTTATCAATCTCTGCCTAACCCCATACTTTCAATTTGATGGACAATTTATCAACAAATTAAAGATACACCTATGGGTACCTCCCCTGGACTCATAGGGGAAGCTGTAATGCAACATCTGGAATTGATAGCTCTGCAACAAATACAACTCAAAATATGGATCAGGTATATAGATGACAGTTTCACCATAATAAAAAAGGATCAGAAAACAATCATAAAACTATCAACAATATATTCAAAGGAATCTAATTCACAAGAGGAGAAGGAAACAACAGCTTATTACCCTTCCAGGATATCTTTATCAGCAGAGACTACGATGGCATACTAGAAACACAAGTGTATTGAAAGATCAGTCAAGTGCTCCACTATCAAAATAATAACCCAACCTTCCACAACAGAAGGCCTGTTAAAACAATGTTTAGACAAGCACAAACACACTGCGATGGAAATGGCTATGAGGGTAGACCTTCCGAAAGTCCCGGAAGAAGTCCAAATTTTTCTAAACAAGAATATAACACTTCAAGAAATTACAAAAAGAAAAAAAGTAATAAGACGCCAGGTCCAGATGGACTACCCATATCATTACTTAATTTGAATTATAAAATTTTTATGGCGATAATGGCAGAAAGATTGAAAAGGTTTTTGGTTGAATTTATTCACCCTGATCAAAATGGTTTTTTGCCTAGGAGGCAGATAAGATATAACGTCAGGATTGTACTAGACACGTTGGAATGTTACGAGACCCATAATGAAAAACAGATGGCACTTGTCTTTGTCGACGCACGGAAAGCATTTGACAATGTTAAATGGGATTTTATGTTGAATCAGCTAAAATATATGGAATTTGGCAAAAAGTTTATAAATAAGAAGCTGTGGATCCATTCCCACACATCTATAGATGCCCCAAAATGCATAAGCCTGAGATACCTCTCCATCCAATTGTATCATTACCAGGGACCCCAACTTACAACATTGCAAAAGAATTAACAAAAAAGTTTGCCCATTTCACAAGGAGGAGCAAATACTCCAACAACCCCCCGCTACAGTGCCCTCAAAGAATTAAAGACATGACAATAGATGAGGATGAAATCATGGTTTCATTTGATGTCACAACCCTTTTCACATCCATAGACCCAGAATTGGCCAATATGATATTGTTCCACAGCACACCCGACTTAAGCAAACGCATGAAGATTGCAATAGCCAGGATCATAGATCTTATCAATCTCTGCCTAACCCCATACTTTCAACTTGATGGACAATTTATCAACAAATTAAAGATACACCTATGGGTACCTCCCCTGGACTCATAGGGGAAGCTGTAATGCAACATCTGGAATTGATAGCTCTGCAACAAATACAACTCAAAATATGGATCAGGTATATAGATGACAGTTTCACCATAATAAAAAAGGATCAGAAAACAATCATAAAACTATCAATATATTCAAAGGAATCTAATTCACAAGAGGAGAAGGAAACAACAGCTTATTACCCTTCCAGGATATCTTTATCAGCAGAGACTACGATGGCATACTAGAAACACAAGTGTATTGAAAGATCAGTCAAGTGCTCCACTATCAAAATAATAACCCAACCTTCCACAAGAGAAGCCCTGTTAAAACAATGTTTAGACAAGCACAAACACACTGCGATGGAAATGGCTATGAGGATAGACCTTCCGAAGGTCCCGGAAGAAGTCCAAATTTTTCTAAGCAAGAATATAACACTTCAAGAAATTACAAAAAGAAAAAAAGTAATAAGACGCCAGGTCCAGATGGACTACCCATATCATTACTTAATTTGAATTATAAAATTTTTATGGTGATAATGGTAGAAAGATTGAAAAGGTTTTTGGTTGAATTTATTCACCCTGATCAAAATGGTTTTTTGCCTAGGAGGCAGATTAGATATAACGTCAGGATTGTACTAGACACGTTGGAATGTTATGAGACCCATAATGAAAAACAGATGGCACTTGACTTTGTCAATGCACGGAAAGCATTTGACAATGTTAAATGGGATTTTATGTTGAATCAGCTAAAATATATGGAATTTGGCAAAAAGTTTATAAATATGTTCAAAGCAATTTATGCAAAACAGGAAGCGGAAGTAGTAATAAATGGAGAAACCACTAAATGTTTTCAAATACAAAAAGATACAAGACAAGGCTGCCCATTATCACCACTACTATTTGTACTATCTCTAGACGTCTTGACTAGAATAATTCGGAAAGAAGAACAAATTAAAGGCTTAGAAATTAAAAAGGAAATATTTAAGTTACAGGCCTATGCAGACGAGGTTTTTATCATGGAAGAGCCCTTGAAGTCTGGTGTAAGGTTGTTGGAAGTATTGGGAGAATATGGAGAAGTAGCAGGTTTAAAGATCAATAAAGAAAAAACTAAAATGTTAGTTAAAAATATGACGAAACTACAGGAAACTGAGCTAGTTGAGAAATTAAATATTCAGATAACAAAGAAGGTGAGATATCTAGGGATTCAATTGATGGTGAGATGTGTTACACTTAAAGGAGATAATTATGATAAATTAGTTGATCAAATTAAAATGGATTTAGATAGTTGGAAAAATTTGCAGCTCTCTTTCATGGGAAGAATTGCAATAATAAAAATGAATGTACTACCTAAATTACTTTTTTTTATTCCAATGAATACCAATTAGATTAGGAAAGGAGTTTTTTGGAAACTTAAATAAAACTATATCTAAATTTATTTGGCAAGGGAAAAAACTGAGAATTAAATTCAAACTTCTATAGGATTTGAAGGAAAGAGGTGGATTTGGCCTCCCAGATTGGGAAAAATATTATCAAGCAGCCACGCTTACTTGGGTGAAAGAGTGGATACGTCTGAGAAATAGGAGATTATTAGCCTTAGAAGACAGATATGCAGACAGAGTGGCATGCAATTCTTTGGGAAGGAAAGCACAAGGCTCACCAGTACTTCCAGAAACATTACATCAGACGGGCACTACTAGATGTATGGGTCAGAATTAAAAAACGTAATTACATGAAAATCCCTAATTGGGTATCCACATTGTAGATATTCATACACCCAAATTTCATGAAATCAGGAAAGGCGATCACATATAAAGACATCTTGGACAAAGGAGGAGAATTAAAATTGAGGAAAAAGTTATTAGAAGAAGGGATAGAACTTGAATGGTGGATGTACCTTCAAATTCAATCACGATATATGAAGGATAAAAAAGAATGTTGAATAAAATTAGAGCATACAGAATTAGATAAAATTTTGTTAGGAACGGAAGAAAAAGAGATTAAAAGGATATATCAATATTTATTGGAATGGGATATGTTGGAAGAGCAAGTAAAAGACACAATGTTGGAGGTCGCGGGTGATGGAGAGGGGCAGCATGGACTTGTGGACTTGTGGTGAGGGAAACAGTGTTGTCATGCTTCCCCCTCCCCGATGAACGAGTGACTAACGATGAGGCCAAATGGGAGAATTGCAGTGGCCTTCCCCACCCTGTTAGTTTGTACACGGAAAGGAAAGTGGAATCACCATCAGGTGGGGCAGTAAATAGCCCTGATGAAAGAATCCCGGACTCTGACTTTGGTGCTGCCTATATGGACCCTCTTTTAGAGATCTGGTCCTTGCCCCTGGCAGCACATATTCGAATCTGTAGACTGTGGATTAATGGAGCAGGATGGAACATAGGGGCTTCTCTCCTGCCTGGATCATCTAATTCCATCATCATCTTCGTTATTACTATCACCCTGATGGAATTCTGGAATTTTGGATTTTAATTTAGACTGAACTGCCTGGTTTCTCGCTGGACCCCATCGATGTATTTTACCTGACTGGCTCCTTACTCGAGATCGACACTTCTTGCATTGCGAGATTTCCCCCTCTTGCAATCATGGCCCTCCGTTTTATCAAGGGCCCATCTCGAGGATGGACTTTGGAGTCCTGAGAGATGGCATGCGTCAAATAAGGGGCTTTGGGGTTTTTTAAATCGTTATTTAATGAAAGTTTTAAGGGAGGGTAGAGGTGGGGAAGGGGTGTTTAGGGTGGGGGAAGGAATTGTTGGAAGGGAGCTAGAAGACAGGCCAGGCAACGGAAGGGGACGGAATCCTGTGGGTTCGGATGGGGAGCTGATTAAGGCTAATTTAGTTCCAATTAGCACCGTAAGTAGGAAGGGCAGATATGGCGGGAGCAGGGGGCCATATTATAATAAGGGAGTGCGTACCCACTGTTTACGAGTGGTCATGCGCTCCGACCCCCAAGGCTGTACCTGTTCTCGGGGTTATTCAAAACCACAGGGCCCTGGCTGCAGGCTGATGTTATGCAATGCCAGGTCTGTGGTAAATAAGGCCCCCCTCATTCAAGATTTAATTTCAGAGGGGGGAGCAGACCTGGCAGGTATAACGGAGACCTGGTTGGGACCGGAGGGCGGTGTCCCTCTGGTGGAATGTGCCCGCTGGGTTTCCTTGCATTCCATCAGCCGAGAGCTCAGGGCAGGGGTGGAGGAGTGGCGGTCATGATTAGAGAAGATTACAGGCCGAGGGAGGTCACTGTTCCTCAGACAGCAGGCTGTGAATCCCTCCTGGTGAAGTGGGACCTTGGGGGGTCCGAGGGCGGTGTTGATTATGTACTTGGCTCCCTGCTACGTGTCAACCTCCCTGCTCGAGCTCCTGGACGTTATCGCCGCAGTGGCGGTTGAGGTTCCCAGGCTAATAGTCATGGGTGACTTCAACCTGCCGTCTGTGGGCGGGGCGTCCGGGGAAGCTCGAGAGTTCATGGCTTCCATGGCAGCCATGGACCTGGCCCAGGTAATTCAAGGCCCCACACACACGGGGGGAACACGCTTGACCTGGTTTTTGTCTCTGGACAGTGGCTGAGTAGTCAGAATATAGGGGATATAGTTATTGAGCCCCTGTCATGGTCTGATCACTCTCTCCTTCGCTTGGAATTTCTGACCGCTGCACCCCACCGCAGGGAGGAGGAACCAGTGAGATGGTACCACCCCAGGCGGCTGATGGAGCCCGAGTGGTTCCAGGCAGAGCTTGGGCCGATTCCTGAGGTTCGGATACACGACTCGGTTGAAGAGTTGGCGGCAGCCTGGGATAGGGCTGCAGCCAGTGCTCTAGATCGAGTTGTGCCTTTGCGGCCTCTGATTTTGCGTACGTCTCGATTGGCCCCTTGGTATAATGAGGGGCTGAGAGAGATGAAACGCTGGAAAAGACACCTAGAGAGCAGTTGGAGATCGAGCCGTGCAGAATCTGACCGAACACGGGTAAGAGACCACATTAGGTCCTACCTAGCAGCGATAAGAGCGGAGAAGTGTTCTTACCTCACTGCTCTTATCGCGTCATCAGATAACCGCCCAGCCTCCTTGTTTAGGGCGACCCGCTCCCTCCTTCATCAGGAGGTGAGGGGAGACCCCTTAGAGGGTAGAGCTGAGGATTTCGGAAAATATCTGTATGATAAAATCGCTCAGATACGGGAAGGCTTTGATTTCAACTGGGTATGTCCGGTGGGAGAGGCGGAGTCTGGTCCTGAGATTGTTACCTGGGCTGCGTTTGACCCCGTGACTCCCAAGGACGTGGACAGGTTGCTCGGGGAACTTAGGGCGACTACATGTTCATTGGACCCGTGCCCCTCCTGGTTGGTGTTGGCATCCCGGGAGGTGGTACAAGGCTGGTTCCAGGCAATTATTAACGCTTCTTTAAGTGAGGGTGTCTTTCCTGCCACCTTGAAAGAGGCGGTAGTGAGGCCCCTCCTTAAGAAGCCTGCCCTGGATCCAGCTGTTTTATTAAATTATCGTCCTGTCTCCAACCTTCGCTTTCTTGCGAAGGTTGTTGAGAGCGTGGTTGCCCAACAGTTCCCGCGGCACCTGGAGGAATCGTTATATCTGGATCCGCACTAGTCGGGCTTCAGGCCTGGCTACAGCACGGAAACAGCATTGGTTGCGTTGGTGGATGACCTCTGGTGGGCCCAAGACAGGGGTTGCTCCTCTGCTCTGGTGCTATTGGACCTCTTGGCGGCTTTTGATACCATCGATCATGGTATCATGTTGCAATGGTTGGAGGGGTTGGGTATAGGGGGCACTGTTTTGCGGTGGTTTTCCTCCTTCCTCTCCGGCCGGATGCAGTCTGTGTTGACAGGGGTCAGAGGTCGACCCCGAGACCCCTCGTATGTGGGGTACCTCAGGGGTCGGTCCTCTCGCCCCTATTGTTCAACATTTATGTAAAACCGCTGGGTGAGATCATCCGTGGTTTTGGTGTGGAGTATCATCAATACGCTGATGATACTCAGCTGTACATTTCCACGCCGAACCACCCCAACAATGCTCTTGCCGTGCTGACCCAGTGCCTGGAGGCCGTGCGGGTCTGGATGGGGAAGAACGGACTCAAGCTCAACCCTTCCAAGACCGAGTGGCTGTGGCTACCGTCGT
The DNA here is from genome assembly GCA_034064705.1 of Bothrops alternatus. Taxonomy (NCBI): domain Eukaryota; kingdom Metazoa; phylum Chordata; class Lepidosauria; order Squamata; family Viperidae; genus Bothrops; species Bothrops alternatus. The sequence continues at coordinate 2,878,721 of JARGCV010000166.1, forward strand.
CCCGGTATAGCCAATTGATTCCATCGTTGTCTGTTGGGGGCAAAATAGTGGCCCCCACGGAAAGGGTTCGCAATTTGGGAGTCCTCCTGGATTCACGGCTGTCTTTAGAGGACCATCTGATGGCCGTGGCTGGGAGGATGTTCTATTATGCTCGCCTGGTGCGCCAGTTGCGTCCCTTCCTAGACCGGGACTCGCTACGCACAGTTACTCATGTCTTTGTCACTTCCAGGCTGGACTACTGTAATGCTCTCTACATGGGGCTCCCCTTGAGGTGCACCCGGAGGCTCCAGGTGGCCCAGAATGCGGCCGCGCGGGTAGTGACGGGAGCGTCACGGCGCTCCAATGTAACACCGCTCTGCGCGAGGTACATTGGTTGCCGGTGGCCTTCCAGGTGCATTTCAAGGTGTTAGTGACCACCTTTAAAGCGCTCCATGGCATCGGACCCGGATATTTACAGGACCGCCTACTGCCAGCAAATACCTCCCACCGTCCAGTACGCTCCCACAGAGAGGGCCTCCTCAGGGTGCCGTCAGCCAGACAATGTTGGCTGGCGACCCCCAGGGGGAGAGCCTTCTCTGTGGGAGCTCCTACGCTTTGGAACGAGCTCCTCCCGAACTCCGTACAATGACGGATTTACGTACCTTCCGTCGAGAATTGAAAACATATCTTTTTCGACAGGCTGGCCTGGGATAGATGCTCCGGTACCAGCAAGGTTAAAATTGTTTTTGGGGATTGAGCTTTTTAAGATATAATGTATTGGGTTTTAAATGGATTTAGGGCCAAATTATTTAATTTATTCTTAATTATTTTAATTTTTGTATATTGATGTTTTTAATTTTGGGCTGTACACCGCCCCGAGTCCTTCGGGAGAGGGGCGGTATAGAAATCGGAAAAATAAATAAATAAATAAATGTTAATTTGGAGTAAAAATTTTGGCTATGGTATTGACTTAGATAATTGGCAGGACTTATGGGAAAGGAATAAGAAGCTCACATTAGCTACTGCATATAAAGAAAATTTATACAAGATGTTTTATAGGTGGCACCTTCCCCCTGTGAGATTAGCCAAAATGGACAAAAAGATCTCACCGAAATGTTGGAAATGCAAAGAATCACTAGGGACTTATTACCATATGTGGTGGGAATGTTCAAAAGCACAAAAAATTGGCATTTAATAAAACAGTGGCTAGAAGAGATACTAATGCAGAACATTGAGCTAAAACCAGAACTCTTTTTGCTGGGTATCACTAAAGATAGATACAATAAAGCATCCTTATATCTATTATTACACATGCTAACAGCAGCAAGATTAGTCTTTGCACAGAGATGGAAAGACAGTGAGACACTCTCAGAAGAAGAGGTAATAAATAAGGCCTTATCCTGTGTTGAAATGGATAGGTTGACATTAGAAATTAAGGATAAGAGTGAAACAGATTACTACAAAATCTGGAACAAATTGTATGATTGGTTGGGGAAAAATAGAGGGGAAAACGCTCCAATTCAGCGAAATACATTGATCAAGCATGATACTGATTAAAGGGAAAAATTTAAATATTAAAGTGAAAATTAAGAATATTGATGATGGGAACTATCAGAGAGAATATCTATTGTTGACGATTTTCCTCTGTAAATTTAAGCCAGGCAAACACACTGTTAATCAACTATTATGTGATTTATGTTTTAAAAACCAATAAAGTTTATTTAAAAAAAGAAAAAACAGGAGTCATCGGCTGTGGCGAGGTTCGCCTGGTGCATCAGCTGCGGCCCTATTTGGACCAGGAGTCTCTTCTCACAGTCACTCATGCCCTTATCACCTCGAGGCTCGACTACTGCAACGCTCTCTACATGGGGCTACCTTTGAAAAACGTTTGGAGACTTCAGGTAATGCAGAATGCAGCCGCGCGAGCAGTATTGGGCCTACCTAGAAATGCCCACATTTCAACATCACTCCGTGAGCTGCATTGGCTGCCAATTGGGTCTCCGAACGCAATTCAAAGTGTTGGTTATGACCTATAAAGCCTACATGGCATCGGACCAGGTTACTTATGGGACCGTCTGCTGCCCCATGAAACCCAGCGACCGGTTAGGGCCCACAGAGTTGACCTTCTCCAGGTCCCGTCAGCCAGACAGTGTCACCTGGCGGGGCCTAGGGGAAGAGCCTTCTCTGTTGTGGCCCCGGCCCCCTGGAATCAAGTCCCCCCGGAGATCCGTATTGCCCCCACCCTCTCCGCCTTTCGCAAATTATTGAAGACCCATCTCTGCCGACATGCCTGGGGCAATTAACACCTTGCCCCAGCCAGTGTATGTATGTTTGTATGTCTGTTTCTGGATGATTGGTTTCTTTTTTTTTAATTAATGGGTTTTATAATGTATTTTAATATTAGATTACTTCATGTTAGTATTCATGTTGTGAGCCGCCCTGAGTTCTTGGAATAGGGCAGCATAGAAATCTAATAAATAATAATAATAATAATAAATAATAATAATAATAATAATAATATAAAGTATAAATACTGCATCAGCCACTACATAGGACAAACAGACAGAACACTAATGGAGTGCATCCATGAACACCAATTAGCAGCCAGAAGACATGATGAAAACACTTTAATTTCACAACATATGGACAGACTTAACCATAGTTTCAACTGGGAAACTATAACTATTCTAGACCAAGCCAAGATGAAAAATGCTATAAAATTTCTGGAAGCCTGATACTTTGACAAATTGGCCATCAATAAATATGTAGACATAAACAACATCTATAGACCATGCAGATGAAACAATCAAAAAGCTAAAAATGGAACAAAAGGACCAAACTGCCCCACTATTAATCAACACCCAGATGAGCCTAAATTAACACCAAAATAAGACCAATAATCAGTAAGTAAGAATACCTCAATCAAGTAATTGCAACACAAGCTAATAGTAAACAGCCCAACCAACAAACCACCAGCTTTGTGGTGGCTCATGTGGTTAGGATGCTTGGTTGAAGGTTAGAAAGTCCATGTTCAAAACTTGAGTGCTGCTGCATGGTGGGGTGAGCGCCCATCATTTGCTCCAGCTCCTTGACAGGGACATGAAAGAAGCTCCCAAGGGCATCCCCTGGGCGAGAAGGCAAAGAGAGACACACAAAGACATAGCAAGATAATGGTGAATAAAGTACATGAGGTGTTGAGATCAGAAAGAGGAAGGGGGCAAGGCTTCGTCCCTCATGGTAGAGGAAATTGGAGAGAACGTGTGGCAATAACAGGAAGTGCAAGTCCTATGCGCGGACGTAACATAGGACGTGGTTCTCTGCCATTAACGGCAACGTGTTTTCAATGTGGGAAGGTTGGACATTTTAAAAGAGATTGCCCAAGCTTGGCAAGTGAGGAACAAGTCCACCGATTAATGGAGGAAGATGAATATGAATATTAGGGATGTCAGGGGCCTTTGATTAAGAGTTCCCGCCAAGAGCCCTTGATAAATTTAAAGGTGGGAACCCGAGAATATGTTTTTCTCGTTGATACTGGAGCATCTAGGACTTCTATGAGTGAAATACCCCATGGAGGAAAATTGGACATAAACACCCACACAAGAGTGAGTGGAGTAAAAGGGGAAGGATTCCACGTGAATCAAATGGAACCCATAAAGATACAATTTGGCCAAAATGAAATTAAGACACTCAGGATGTTGTACATTCCAGAAGCGGGGATTAACATTATGGGTCGCGACTTAATGTCTGCTCTGGGATTGACAATAACCTTCGAATCTGATCATAAATTATATGTATTGCAAGAGGAACAATTAGCGCAAATTGACCCTAAAGTCTGGGTGCAGCCAGGAAACAGAGGAGGATTAGAAATAGAACCACTGAAGATAAATTTGAAGGCAAATAGTGAAGTGGTTCACCAAAAACAATATAATATTTCTTTAGAGGGAAGAAAGGGGTTACAACCAGTAATTGATCAATTGGTACAGGATGGCCTTTTAGAAGGAACCATGTCACCATACAATACTCCCATTCTCCCTGTAAAGAAACCTGATGGGTCATTTAGGATGGTACAGGATCTCCGCCTTTTGAACCGGGTAGTAGAATCCAGACATCCCGTAGTTCCAAACCCATACACAATCATGAGTCGAATTCCAGTTGAACATAAATGGTTCAGTGTAATTGATTTAAAAGACGCATTCTGGTCTTGCCCATTGGAAAAGGAGAGTCGTAAGCTCTTTGCATTTGAGTGGGAGAACCCTTTTACGGGAAGAAAACAACAATATCAGTGGACAGTCTTACCACAGGGTTTTACAGAGTCTCCTAATTTGTTTGGACAAGTACTAGAACAAACACTGGAAAAGTTTGTGCCTCCAAAAGGAGTTCAATTGATACAGTATGTGGATGATTTGCTGATTTCGGGAAAGATAAAGAGTGAAACTGAGGCAGGAACGATAGAATTGTTGAACTTTTTAGCACAACAAGGATTGAGAGTGAGTAAGGGCAAGTTGCAGTTTGTGGAAGAGGAAGTTAAGTATTTGGGGCATTTGATAAGTAAAGGATCAAGAAAGATAAGTAGTGAAAGAATTGAAGGAATTGCGAAACAGCCAAGACCAAAGACCCAGAAGGAGCTGAGAAAGTTTTTGGGTTTGGTAGGATACTGTAGGCTGTGGATAGAGGATTATGCTAAGTGGACAAAAGGATTGTATGGGCAGTTGATACAGGATAAACCTTTTCAGATAAGATGGACCAAAGAACTAGATAAGGATTTCCAACAACTTAAACATTTGCTAACTAGAGCTCCGGTACTAAATCTGCCCAACATAGAAAAACCTTTCCACTTGTTTGTGACAATAGAAAAAGGAGTGGCTTTGGGAGTGCTTACACAAACATGGGCAGGACAAAAGAAACCGGTTGCCTATTTGTCTGAAATTTTAGATCCAGTGGCCCAGGGATGGCCTACTTGTATTCAGGCAATAGCAGCAGTAGCATTGTTGGTAAAGAAGAGTGAGAAGATTATGTTAGGGGGAGCTTTGATTGTAAGTAGTCCCCATCAAGTAAGGACTTTGTTACGACAGAAGGCGGGAAGGTGGTTGACAGATTCAAGATTGTTAAAATATGAAAGTATGTTGCTGGATCATCCTGATTTAGTAATCACTGTAGACACAAATTTAAATCCAGCTCAGTTCTTGAGTAAAATAGGACCTGGTGATGAGAAAGAAATTGAACATTGGTGCACAGAGGTCGTTGATTTAGAAACTAAAGTTAGATCAGATTTACAGGATATTCCACTGCAAAAAGGTGAAAAGTGGTATATTGATGGATCATCTAGGGTGGTAGAAGGGAAGAGACAAAATGGATACGCAGTTATCCAAGAAGGAACATGGGCTTTGTTGGAAAGTGGAAAATTACCCACACACTGGTCAGCACAAGCAGCTGAATTATACGCTCTAAAGAGGGCTTTAGAATTGGGGGAAAGACAGAATTTGACTGTCTATACTGACTCAAAATATGCCTTTGGAGTAGTGCAAACTTTTGGAAAAATTTGGAAGGAGAGAGGATATATGTCTAGCCAGGGAAAAGACTTAATTCATCAAAAATTGATTGAAGAGGTGTTAGACGCTTTGCAGTTACCTAAAAGAATTGCAGTGGTACATCTTAGAGCGCATCAGAAGGGGGATGAAGTAGAGAAGAAAGGAAATAATCTAGCTGATCAAGAAGCTAAAGTGGCTGGGTTCGAAGAAACTGTAATTAAAATAAATGTGCTAATACCTCATGTTGATAAGGTGACAGAAATACCAGTCTTTGAAGACAGAGAAAAGGAGAAGTTAAAAATGATTGGAGCACAAGAGGATGAGACAGGGAAATGGTGGCTGCCGGATGGCAGACAAGTGCTGAACTATCCATTAATGAGAAGAATTATTGAGAGATTACATGAAGGGAGCCATTGGGGAACTCAGGCCCTGATTGATGAAGTGTTAAAGGTGTATGCTGGTCTCAAGGTGTATACTGCTGCCAAGCAAGTTACTCAGAAATGTGTTATATGCCAAAGAACAAATAGAACTCATGTTACAGAAAAATTGAAGGGAGGGCGACCTCTAGCGTTGTATCCTTTCCAGAATGTGCAGATTGATTTTACTGAAATGCCTCAAGTAGGCAGGTATAAATATTTACTAGTTATAGTGGATCATTTAACTGGATGGGTGGAAGCATATCCTTGTTTTGATGAAACTGCTAGAACTGTTGTAAGAATTTTATTAGAACACATTATCCCCAGGTATGGAATTGTACAAAGAATTGATAGCGACCAAGGTAAACATTTTACAGGAAAAATCACACAAGGAGTGGCTGAAACTTTGGGCATTAAGTGGGACTTACATAGTCCTTGGCATCCGCCCTCTAGTAGTAAGGTTGAAAATTTGAATGGAAGAATAAAAACTAATCTAACTAAATTATATTTGGAAACTGGATTGAACTGGATAAAAACTTTACCATTAGCCTTATTTAGGTTAAGAACTCAACCCAGAAGGGATGTGGGAATAACACCATATGAAATTATGTTTGGCATCCCTTTGAGGAATGGAGATATACAGGTTGGACAATTACCCAGTAAAGGATTGATTCAATATTTGCAAATACTGTCCCAGACTTTTGTTTTTTTCAGAAAGACTGGCTATCTTGTGCAGACACCTCCGTTGAGCTTCAAAATACATTCCATTGAAGTGGGAGACAAGGTGTGGATAAAGACTTGGAGAAAAGAGACCTTGAAACCTGACTGGGAAGGCCCCTTCTTGGTACTATTGGTAATGGACACAGCAATAAGGACCAAGGAGAAAGGCTGGACCCACTACACTCGAGTGAAGAAGTGCTGAGTGGCACGTAATTCCAGTGTCTGGAAACCCTCTGAAAGTTACATTTAAAAGACAATGAAGGTTTTAATTTTCTTCCTACTTCTAGGAACTGCTGCAGACTTGTGCGTTGGACAAAGCAAAACAGCCAGAAGTATGGGGAATAGAGTAAAAGACCAATTATGTGTAAAGAATGATTATGACAAGCAGACTGAATTCCAATGGTTTGTATCATACAACACAGGAGGAACATATGGAGATTGTGATGTGGTATTTGGGGTTACTGAAAAGATTCTTGTAAATAAGAGTGAAACTATAAAATGCTCAGACTCTAAGCAGAGATTGGCAAGAGTTGAAGACATATGTAGAGAAAGATTAACTTTAACAGGTAATGATCCAAGATGCTCAAGAGTGGTTAATATCCTCTGGTCCGGAATTTGCCATACTCCAATTTTTAATTATAATGATCTGGGATACATCTGTAATGAAACTAATAAGGTAGTACAGTTACTTGCTGGATGGCGAGGAAAATGTGAGGTGATATGGAAAGGGAATAAGAATATTACTACTCCTCCTGAAAAACCTCTCAGACTCCCTTCTCGACAAATAAGAATCACTCAGAAGGATGAATGTGACAAATGCATAGTTAAAGTCCGAGAAGGTAATAGGGAAAAGGAAACCTTAAAATATAAGTCTAAATACAAATGCTCAGGACAAGCTATGCAATGTAAAAAGAATAATGTGACTTACAGTTATTGCAGGAGTACCCAAATATGTTATGATCCCAAAAATAATCCTGAACAAATCTGGTTAATAGTGAAGGCAGGAGATAGTAGTGGACAAATTCATTTCAAGACATGGATGGCTACAAAAGGTAGTGAAACAACAGTCCAATTAGAACCCTGTAAGTTAGCCTCCATGGTATCAAGTCTAGGAAGGAAACACCATTGTGGAAATATAGATTGGCAAAGAGAATATATTTATAATGGCCTCCACCTCCCCCCTTCTACCATCATTATGCTTAGGTAGGCAGTCGAGAGGCGTTGGTGCTGGGAGGCCGCCGCAAAAGGGAAGATCAGCGGCGCCCCCCCCTTCCATCATGTGAGCTAGTGGTTCGGGGAGACAGCTGAGAATTGCAGGGGATAGAGGGGGCAGCATGGACCTGGCAGTGAGGGAAACAGCGTGGTCATGCTTCCCCCCTCCCCTGTGAACTGGTGAACGAGCGTCCAACGGTGAGGCCAAATGGGAGAACTGCAGTGGCCTCCCCCACCCCATGAGCTTTGTGCGGGAAGGAAAGTTGAACTGAGCACTATCAGGAGGGGCAGTAAGACAGCCCTGAAGAAAGAATCCCGGATTATGACTCTGGTGCTGCCCTTATGGACCCCTTTTCAGAGACCTGGTCCTTGCCCCCGGCAGCACATATGCGAATCTGTGGATAGTGGAGTAAATGAAGCAGGATGGAACAACATAGGGGCTTTTCCTGCTCGGACCACTCAAAATCTACCTTCATTATTGTTATTATTATTATTATTTTTACCATCACCCTGATAGAAACTTGGTACTTGGACCTTAATCCAGACTTGACTGCCTGGTTTCTTGCCGGACCCTATCGATTCATCTTACTTGACTGGCTGCTTACTCGAAGTGGACGCTTCTTGCATTGCGAGACTCCCCCCTCTCGCAATTATGGCCCTCTGTTCTATCAAGGGCCCATCTCGAGGATGGACTTTGGAGTCCTGAGAGATGGCATGCATCAAAAAAGGGGCTTTGGGGTTTTTTAAATAGGTATTTAGTCAAAGTTTTAAGGGTGGGGAGGGGTGGGGAAGGGGTGTTTAGGGTAGGGGAAGAAATTGTCAGAAGGGAACAAGAAGACAGGCCAGGCGACGGAAGAGGATGGAGTGCTGAGGGTGCGGACGGGGGGTTGAGTAAGACTAACTCAGTTCCAATAAGTACCGTTAGCGGGAGGGGCAGGTATGGTGGGAGCAGGGAGCCGTATCATAATAAGGGAGCGCGCACCCGCTGCTTACGAGCGGTCATGCGCTCCAACCCCCAAGGCTCAACCTGTTCTCGGGGTTGTTCAGAACCACAGGGCCCTGGCTGTAGGCTGATGCTGTGCAATGCCAGGTCTGTGGTAAATAAGGCCCCCCTCATTCAAGATTTAATCTCAGAGGGGGGAGCAGACCTGGCGGGTATAACGGAGACCTGGTTGGGACCAGAGGGCAGTGTCCCTCTGGTGGAAATGTGCCCACCGGGTTTCCTTGCATTCCACCAGCCGAGAGCTCAAGGCAGGGGTGGGGGAGTGGCGGTCGTGATCAGGGAAGGTTTCAGGCCGAGGGAGGTCACTGTTCCTCAGACGGCAGGCTGTGAATCCCTTCTGGTGAAGTGGGACCTAGGGGGTCCGAGGGCGGTGTTGATTACGTACCTGGCACCCTGCCACGTATCAACCTCCCTGCCCGAGCTCCTGAGCGTTGTCGCCGTGGTGGTGGTTGTGGTCCCCAGGCTAATAGTCATGGGTGACTTCAACCTGCCGTCTGGGGGCGGGGCATCCGGGGAGGCTCGGGAGTTCATGGCTTCCATGACAGCCATGGACCTGACCCAGGTAATTCAAGGCCCCACACACACAGGGGGGAACACGCTTGACCTGGTTTTTGTCTCTGGACAGTGGCTGAGTGGTCAGAGTGTAGGGGATATAGTCATTGAACCCCTGTCATGGTCTGATCACTCTCTCCTATGCTTGGACTTTCGGACCGTTGCACCCCACCGCAGGGTGGCGGAACCGGTGAGATGGTACCGCCCCAGGCGGCTGATGGAACCCGAGCGGTTCCATGCAGAGCTTGGGCCAATTCCTGAGGTTCTGACACACGACTCGGCTGGAGAGCTAGTGGCGGCCTGGGACAGGGCGGCTGCCGGTGCCCTGGATCGAGTTGTGCCTTTGCGGCCTCTGATTCGGCGTGGGTCTCGACCGGCCCTGTGGTATAACGAGGGGTTGAGAGAGATGAAACGCCGGAAAAGACGCCTAGAGAGCAGTTGGAGATCGAGCCGTGCCGAATCTGACCGAACATTGGTAAGAGACCATATTAGGTCCTACCTAATGGCGATAAGAGCAGAGAAGTGTTCCTACCTCACTACTCTTATTGCGTCATCAGATAACCGCCCAGCCTCCCTGTTTAGGGTGACCCGCTCCCTCCTTCATCAGGAGGTGAGGGGAGACCCCTTAGAGGGTAGAGCTGAGGATTTCAGAAAATATCTGTATGATAAAATCGCTCAGATACGGGAAGGCTTCGACTTCAACTGGGTATGTTCAATGGGAGAGGCGGAGGCTGGTCTTGAGACTGTTACCTGGGTTGAGTTTGACCCCGTGACCCCCGAGGACGTGGACAGGTTGCTGGGGGTCTTAGGGCGACCACATGTTTACTGGACCCATGCCCCTCCTGGTTGGCGCTGGCCTCCCGGGAGGTGGTACGAGGCTGGTTCCGAGCAATTATCAACGCTTCCTTGAGTGAGGGTGTCTTTCCGGCCGCCTTGAAAGAGGCAGTGGTGAGACCCCTCCTCAAGAAGCCTGCACTGGATCCAGCTGTTTTATCAAACTACCGTCCCATCTCCAACCTTCGCTTTCTTGCAAAGGTTGTTGAGAGTGTGGTTGCCCGACAGTTCCCGCAGCACCTGGAGGAATCGTCATATCTCGATCTGTTCCAGTCGGGCTTCAGGCCTGGCTACAGCACGGAAACAGCATTGGTCGCGTTGGTGGATGATCTCTGGCGGGCCCAAGACAGGGGTTGCTCCTCTGTTCTGGTGCTATTGGACCTCTCGGCGGCTTTTGATACCATCGATCATGGTATCATGCTGCAACGGTTGGAGGGGCTGGGCATAGGAGGCACTGTCTTGCAGTGGTTCTCCTCCTTCCTCTCTGGCCGGATGCAGTCTGTGTTGACAGGGGGCCAGAGGTCGACTCCGAGACCCCTCGTATGTGGGGTACCTCAGGGGTCGGTCCTCTCGCCTCTACTGTTCAACATTTATGTAAAGCCGCTGGGTGAGATCATCCGTGGTTTTGGCGTGGAGTACCACCAGTACGCTGATGATACCCAGCTGTACATTTCCACGCCGAACCACCCCAACGATGCCCTTGCCGTGCTGACCCAGTGCCTGGAGGCCGTGCGGGTATGGATGGGGAGAAACGGACTCAAGCTCAACCCCTCCAAGACCGAGTGGCTGTGGTTACCGTCGTCCCGGTACAGCCAGCTGATTCCATCGCTGTGTATTGGGGGCGAAACAGTGGCTCCCACAGGAAGGGTTCGCAATTTTGGAATCCTCCTGGACTCACGGCTGTCCTTAGAGGACCATCTGACGGCCGTGGCCGGGAGGATGTTCTACCAGGTTCGCCTGGTGCGCCAGTTGCGTCCCTTCCTAGACCGGGACTCGCTACGCACAGTCACTCATGCCCTCGTGACCTCCAGGCTGGACTACTGTAATGCTCTCTACATGGGGCTCCCCTTGAGGTGCATCCGGAAGCTCCAACTTGCCCAGAATGCAGCCGCGCGGGTAGTGATGGGAGCGTCGTGGCGCTCCCACGTAACACCGCTCCTGCGTGAGTTGCACTGGTTGCCGGTGGTCTTTTGGGCACGGTTCAAGGTGTTAGTGACCACTTTTAAAGCGCTCCATGGCATCGGACCCGGATACTTACAGGACCGTCTACTGCCAGCAAATACCTCCCGCCGTCCGGTACGCTCCCACAGAGAGGGCCTCCTTAGGGAGCCGTCGGCCAGACAGTGCCGGCTGGCGACCCCCAGGGGGAGAGCCTTCTCTGTGGGAGCTCCCACGTTATGGAACGAGCTCCCCCCCGAACTCTGTATAATAACAGATTTACGCACCTTCCGTCGGGAACTAAAAACATTCCTTTTCCGACAGGCCGGCCTGGCATAGAAGCTTCCGTTCCAATAGGGTCAAAATGTTTTAGGGGGACTGAGTATTTTTAAGATTTTAAGTTTTGTATGTTTTGGGTTTTAAATGGGATTTTGGCCAAATTATTTAATTCATTTTTAATTATTTTAAATTTTGTATATTTATATGTTTTTTAAATTTTAGGCTGTACACCGCCCCGAGTCCTTCGGGAGAGGGGCGGTATAGAAATTTGATAAATAAATAAAAATAAAAATAAATAAATGGGGAAGGAGAGATCCGGAGTGTACCATTGGAACAGCGCAACAAGGATATGGTCCCCGATGGTCCTGTGTGAAATAGGCTACTACTAAATGGAAGGGACTTGAAAGTGGATACGCTCAGTTGTCTAAGGATCTAGTGCAGAGCGACTGTAAGAGTTATGATTGTAATTGGGTGAATTTTACTATTAATAATCCACAAACATTTATACAGGAATGGGGATCCCAATTCGGAATTCTAATATATGGAAAAGGATTGGATCCTATTGGACTCTTCCATTTGAGTATTCAAAGTCTGGTGGAAGTGGGATCTCAGGTGACCCACAATTTTTATTCAGAATTTTGGAAAGAAATCAAGAAACCATTTGATCTCCCTAATGTAGCTAGAAATCTATTTATTGAATTAGCTGGTACAGTGGCTCAAGCTTTAAATGTGACAAACTGCTATGTCTGTGGGGGTACTAATGTAGGAGACCAATGGCCCTGGGAGGCTGCAGAATGGGATACTTCCAAATTATATAATGCTACAGGCCAACCGATACATCAGAAAGATAGTGTGTGGGAATTGAGACAGGACTTGGTATTTACATGGTGTATTGAGAGGTGGGAAGAGGATACACCAAATATAGGGATGAGCAGGTATGAAATGATTAAGATACTAAATGTAACTAATAGCACAAGTACTTTTTGGCCTAATAATACCGATAACCTTCCTGTAAATTATTGGCCTAAAAACAGTAACGAAGAGATCAAATTAAATTGGCCAAAGGGAAGTGTAAATATGTTACAAAAAGATTGGAATCAGTCCTGGCCTGCACCAAATGGACTATATTGGCTTTGTGGGAAAAGAGCGTATGCTACATTACCTAAACAATGGACTGGACGATGTGCTCTGGGGGAAATAAGACCAGCCTTTTTCTTGATTCCAATAGGAGAAGGCGAGAAATTGAATCATACTGTGTATGATAGAAGGAAGAGAGAATTGAAAATCCAGAAAACAATTGAAATATATCAAGATCAAGAATGGGATGGTAAAACATGGGATACTAAAAAGATATTGGACACCTATGGACCTGCAACATGGGCTCAAGATGGGATGCAGGGTTATAGAACTCCAATATACCTGCTAAATAGAATCATCAGGTTACAAGCTGTACTTGAATTAGTAACACAAGAAAATGCAGTTGCTTTGAATTTGTTGGCAAAGCAAGCGACTCAGCTTAGAACAGCTGTTTATCAGAATAGGCTAGCTCTGGATTATTTATTGGCCACTGAAGGAGGAGTTTGTGGAAAATTCAATTTGTCCAATTGTTGTTTACAAATAGATGACAATGGTAAAGTGGTAGAAGAAATAACGGATAGGATGGTTAAGTTGGTGCATGTACCCCCTCAAGAATGGACAAGTTTATTGGATAATGGAGGTTTCTTGGGGGGCATTTTCTCCAATTGGAAACAAGCCTTATTCATGGGATGTGTAATAATTATTGGATTAATGATGTTACCTTGTCTAATTCCGGTAATACGGAGCATTGTTCAAAGTTCAATAGAAGGAATGATGAAAACCCAAACATCCATAAAATCAATGATGGTATTAAAAGAAAAAGGAGATCAGATTCAATTACTGGAAGGTATGGAAACAGTTGGACCAATGAAAGAGAGTATAGTAGAAAAAGAAAGATTGATTGAAATTCAGAAAAATATTAAACAAATTGCCAAATAAGAAATGGGGGATTGAGGAGGGTATTTCCAAGATGGAGTATTTTCAAAAGGTTTAAAATTTTCCATGACTCATAGCCATGCTTCCCAAAGTGTCCGCCTAGGCAGAGAATAGGGAGGTAGGATTTAGCCAATAGAAAAGGGACACAAAACAGCCATATAAGGAAATAGGTAAAAATAGCCATATAAGGAAGTAGGCCATATAAGGTAATATTTGTGATAGTAAGATATGATTGGAACACTGGGCTAGTGACGTATGAAAAAGGGGGTGGGATGTTAACTAACTATAAATTCTGCTAACGCTTCTGTAAAGGTGTGGCTTTTTCCTTGTAACCGTGAGGTGCTTGGTAAGAGTCCCACCACGCTTTGCAAACCGTTTTGAACAATAAACAGAACTTTATTTTTCTAACTCTGAAACTCGTCTCGTCTGGATTTCTTTAACACGAAAATCCTGCAAACAATAGCACAAGCCACTAGAATATAAACTGAGAGCAAACCTGCTCTTACTAGCAGTGATGATGTTACCTAGTTCGTAACGAAACATATGCAAGAAAATCACTGAGAATCTCCATACATTTTCAAAAAGATTATAGACTACAGGATTCAGGTGACCATGAGAGCACAGATAAACCTCCAAGAATGCTAACAACCAGATGACAACAAGGAGTATTAATCCTTCCATTCTCCACTCTTCAGTCAGAATTGAAAAAGTGTTTTGGATGAGAAGTGAAATGTCTTCAAGCAAAGCAAGAAAGTCCAATTGCCTTTTGAAAGAAAGCACCCTTGGGACAACTATGATCTGGATGACTGAGAATCTCCATAGATGTCTGAAAGAAAACAACATAGAGTACCAAGGACCCCCTCATTCCTGGACTATTGTTCAAAATTAATCTTATAGGTTCCTCCATTCCAAAGAGGGAAAAATAGCAAACATTATAGAGTAAAAACACACTTAAAAACAAACAAACAAACAAACAAACAAACAAACAAGTAATTCCCACACCAATTCATGAGAAACACATTGAAAATTTGGCTTCACCCACATGTATGCCATGGTTACACCCATTTTGTCTGTTCACCTTGTTTACCATACTCCCCAGTCTTTCAACTAGGGCCCGTATCCACTAGAAGATTGTCATTGTACCTTAAATAATCCTGAGGTGATCTGAGAGACATGTAACAGCATCTTTCAAATGCCTAAATGAACAGTTTGGTAGACCAAAAGAATGTTATGCATATAGTATTCCTCAACCTCAATAAAGCACTTGACAAAATCACTCATGAGGTCTTTTGGACACAATGAATAAATAGAGGCTAAAGGATGTGCAGTCCTATTGGGACTTCCTGCTAAACAAGCTAACAATGCTGTCCAGCAGTTAAAAAATCCAAAACAATCTTGGGCTGCATTAAAGAAATGTTGTGCTTAGATCATGGAAAGCAATTATTCCACATTTTACTCTGTACCAATTAGTCTATGCTTAGAGACTTCTCCAATTCTTGGCATTACAGTTTAAAAGAAAAAAGCTACCTGGATGGTAGAGTTTGGTTTCCAGAAGTTTTATGAAGAACAGTTAAAAATCTGAGCATGCTGAATTAATAAAAAAGTGAGCTGAGAAGAACAGTTCTCTGCTGAAACCAAGGATCTAAAACATGAAGTTAAAAGGAAGTGTTTCAGACCGAACATGAGGAAGCATATCTTGGTAAGAGGTATTATATATGGCACAGTCTGCCTAAAGCAGTGGTGGCCTTGCCCTCACTGAATGTTTCAACTGGTTGGCAAGCTGGAGATGGTTTAGTGGTCTCCTGAATTCAGAAGTTGGTTTAGAGCAGTATTAATTTTTTTTTACTTTGGCAACTTTAAGATCTGTGGGCTTCAACACCTAGAATTCCCCAGCCAGTATACATCTTAAAAGTTGTCAAGAATGAAAAACACTGACCTAGATGGGGAACAATGGATTGAAACTGAACCCTGGCAAGACCAATTGGCTCTGGGTTGGGATTCTTCGGTTCATGGAGAATTGCCACCTTTGGTCTTGGATGGGGTGGCACTGCCCCAAACAGACCCTGTGTGTAATCAGGAAGTTCTCTTGGACTTGTGATTCCTGCTTGAAGAGCAGATGGCAGTCATAGTCTGTACATGCAATTGAGGGTTGCACACCAATTATGCTCTTCCTGGACCAGCAATCCCTATTCACAGTCACTCGTGCCCTAGTCACCTCCTGTCTTCACTATTGCAAAGCGCTCTACATGGGGCTGCCCTTGAAAAGTATCCAGAAGCTCCAGTTGATTCAAAATGCAGTGGCCCGCATGGTTTTGTGCAGACCTCGGTATGCACATGTGTCAGCTCTACTGCAGGAGCTGCATTGGTTACCGATTTGCTTCCAGTTGCAGTTTAATATGCAGGTTGTTACCTTTAAAGTCCTTCATGGATTGGGACCAGGTTATCTGAGGGATGGCCTCTTGCCAGTCACATTCATCTGACACATAGAGTGGAGAGGCAAGGATTGTTGTGGGTCCCAAAGGTGTTTTTCCAGGAGGCAAATGGATTTTCTTGTTTTTCTTTGAATAAGTTTTGATTCTCATTCAAGAAGCTTCTTCAGCTCTAACTAGATGGTGAGGAATGCAAGAATTTATATTTCTTGCAAACTGTTGTGATTCTTCGCCAGCCAGTGGATCCAGCAGCGGAGTCTGAGGAATCAGATGAGGAGGAGGGGCCTGGAGTGACATTAGAGTCAGAGGAAGGCTCTGAGGAGCTCCAAGACTTACAGTCGAACGAGGAGCCTGGCCCCTCTATTCATGCTTAGGCTGAGACATAGCTGTGCTGAGAGCCTAAGTTGGACAGTGATGAAGAACAATTGGGACAAATCCAGGATGCATGAAAGTGCAGGCAAGAGAAGCGAGTAGGATAGAGGAATGCAATGGGGCAGCTCCAAAGGCAAAGGAGAAGGTATTAGGAAGCCACACCTTGGCTGAATTATAAAAGGGAAGGTGTGGGAGGTGCTGGTTGCTGAAGGCAACCGTTCGTGTTGAGGATCGAGTTTTTGTGGACTGTGTTTGTTTGCCTTGGACATTGACTCAGGTCTGTGAGAATAAAAAGAGTTGTTTTTTTCTTGTGGTTCCTGCCTGTTTCTTGGAAGAGGGGTTTCTCCTTGTGAACATAACAAGAACTCATGTAGGCTGGGACAGAACACAGACAGCTTGTCATTTGCATTCTTTTAGAGAGTCGTTGAGGCCACTTGGAGGTTTATCTGTGTCCTCAAGGTCACCTGAGTAGTGCAAATGTGTGTGGAGCCTTCTTGGCTGCAGGATGTTTTTTGCCCTGTGTCCCTTCATTGTTGAAGACAGGCACAGGCTGTTGGGAATGAGTCTGTGTTGTCTGCATCTCAAACTAAAGTGCAAATGGTTCCTGTAGTTTGCAATGTTTTACAATTTTATTCTAAAATAAATAGATGATGTATGTATGCAGAATTTCTTCTATATAATATATTCTATGATTCCACAGAATAGTGGGAAATAGTTTTCTCTTTTCAACTATTCCAGAAGGAGGAACTGCAGTCTAGAAAGGAGTCCTGGTAGCATTTTAGCATAATATGAAATAGTGATTTGGGGAAATAAACCCCACTGGATTCAGCATGATATGCTTTCAGACAAACTTGTATAGCAGTCACTCATGTTTTCAAGCATGATGTCTAGCTTCTCTAGCCATGTATAATACTTCGCAATAGCATTTAGACTTATATACCACTTCACAGTGCTTTACAGCCCTCTCTAAGCCATTTACAGAGTCAGCATATTGCCCCCAACAAGCTGGGTCCTCATTTTATCATCCTCGGAAGGATGGAAGGCTGAATCAACTTTGAGCCGGTCAGAATCGAACTGCTGGCAGTCAGCAGAATTAGCCTGCAGTACTGCATTCTATCTACTGCACCACAGTCAGTGAGAAATTTGTAGAGAAACTCAGAAGTTTCAAAATTAACACCCAAGCACTACACAGTCAAACATGCATATGCTCATGAATTGCTAAATAATAATCTATTTCTATTCTTCTATAATCTAAATTATTAAAAAAACAAAAGTTCTAGATCAATTTTTTTCAACCCTATGAGAAATTAAGGGGAAGAAAATCGGTATTAACACAGACCCTGTTTTGTCACAGGGTTTTTTTGATCAGGGGTTCTGGAAAAAACAGGTTTTCAACTGGAAGGTCCTGCAACCTGAAAAAGTTTGAAAACCCCTCTTCTAGGTAAGTCTAGATAAACTGTTAACTTTAATTGCAGTCCAGTATGCTTTAATTGTTATAGCAAATAAGGAACGTACATCTTTGCTCAAGAAATAAATGAGTTAATGTGAAAAATGACAGCTGAAAATGAGTGACAAACCTTTCATCTGGCATTCTCCTATAAATTTATACATTAATCCACTTAGCTTCATGTGGAAAGGATGGCCAGATAGATGAATTAATAATGCTGCAAAATTACACATACTGGGAAAAGGAGAACTATTATAATTTTTTTCCAGAGTACCTGGAGTAGAAATCCCTGCTAATGAGAAGAGAAACAGGAAAGGAACTGGGTGTGCTTAGCTTGTTTTATAACAAAAGACAACAAGTTGTTAACACCTCATTTTTGGAAGCTCCAAGATCTAGTTGATGAGAATCTGGGAAGATAATTAAAGAGGGATGAATTAAAGATCAACTTGGAAAGGGCCAGGATGGCAGAAGCAATATTTAGAATTGTAGCCTCATTAGTACAGAAAGAAAACTAATGAGCTGAGCTGTATGACTGACATTATTTGTTCAATGAATCAAATCCAAAATTCTTTTCAGAATAACTCTATATGCAGCAACAGAGATAAAGTATGTAGAAACTGATGCTTCTTAGAGAATTCATCACTGCCACAATCCACCTTTTGTTTAAAGGAATAAAAATGGAATAAAATCTTGAAAAGCTTAGAGAAGATTAAATGTAATCCCCAAATTCTTCTATATTTTTTCCTAAATGGCATTATACTGAAATGTTCTTCTGTTTGTGTATTTATTTATCAAAAGAAGAGAAATATTTTTTTTATCATTCAACAATGGAATGAATCCAAATACGGCTATGCTTAGACCCACTGAAATAAATGGAAAATATTTTTCCCATTTTACAAACTTTTATAAAATCATCCAGGAAGGAAAATGATCTCAGCATTAAACACCCCCCCCCAAAAAACCCCTACCTAGTTACCAATTTATAACACTATAGATAGTCCTAGTTTAGCGACTGCCTTGGACAGTGGCCATTTCCAATTTCAACAGTGATGAAAAAGTAACTGCAACCAGTGCCCACATTTATAATCTTTTTTTTTAAAATATATTTTATTGGTTTTTTTTTATAATTTTTACAGAAAAAAGAAACTAGTCATATCAAATCATAGTGTTAAAATAAACAATCATCCATAAACAGAACATAAATACATTTTTCGATACAACTAATACTAATAACTCAACTGAAAATAATCATCCCAAACAATTAACATCACTGCTCGGCACCCCCACCACCACATCCCCCCAACCCTATCCTTCCCCCCTCACTTACCAACTAACTACCTACCTTCCTCCCTCCTTCTCTTCTTTCTACTTCATCCTTCTCTATCTCCATCCTACTCTTCCCCCTTCTTATCAACTTCCACTTACATCAGCCTTCACTCACATTTATAATCTTGATGAATCTGTAAAGCAAAGGAAAGCTGAAGTAAGATTGGAAGCACAATTGCGGTTTCACTTGGCGACTGCTTTGCTTAAGAACCGAATTGTTACCATCATAATGTATTGGGTTTTAAATGGATTCAGGGCCAAATTGTTTAATCTATTCTTAATCATTTTACTTTTTGTATATTGATGTTTTTAATTTTGGGCTGTACACTGCCCCGAGTCCTTCGGGAGAGGGGCGGTATAGAAATCGCAAAAATAAATAAATAAATAAATAAATAAATTATTAAAGTTATTAAATTTTCCTTTAGCAAGTGCCATAAGGTTTTTTTTTTCCTGTTTAACCTGAATTTTTCCTTGTATATCCTCACTGAGTTATCCTCAGAGAGGAAAATTCTGTTATCTCTTCTATAATAATGCATTTTTTTTACTTTTCTGTGTTTATTTTTTTGGGGGAGAATGGAAGACCCCCAAATATTGCAACCTTCCCAGAGAATTTGTTCCAACTCCTTGACTGCATATTGGCCAAGCCCTCTAGCAAGGGTTTTTTTTTTTTCAAAAGTCATTCAAATTATGTACTTTTGGCAGTTTTAGTTCAAGAGAACTTTCCTAAAGAGATCATCTACCAATAATGACTAAGCCCTTTAGAAGCTGTTTCTTAGAACAGGTTGACAAAATTTTCTCTATAAGTTGTCATTATTGTTATAATGGCAAGACAAAAGCGTAAGTTAAATACCTAATATATGTCAAACAGGCCTTCATTTACATTCTTCCTTTTATTAACAAAGATAATGCATACCTTGTGAAACTGATGAACAATAGTAACATCTATTGTTTGCTTCACTAATATATTGTTTATCCCAAGCTGAAATATTTCTTGATTCAGAAGGCAGGAAATCTTTCCTCCCCCAAATACAGATGATGTTCAAACTCTAGTATTCATTCATCTGTTTGTTCATTTTCAGCTGCCTTTATATGCCACCCAAGAGCCAATACGGTTTATAAACCATTACAAAATGAAATATTTTCTACTAGAATACCGTAATCATTCTCCCTCAATAGAAAATACGCAGACCTGTATTGCTCCAGTTTTTAAACAATTGCTGAACATCATAGCATGCAGAACAAGTATAAAAGGAATAGTCCAATATTTTCTCAGCAGTACTTAAATCACTCAATCATAATAAATGTCCCAGGCTTACAAAATGATAACACATGAAAATTCTGCTGATTCTAAAAAACCACTGTGTCAGCTGAACAAGGCTTCTTGCTGGAGATCAATGGTGACTACCACTGGAACATTATTACTTGGAATAATCATGTGGCGTGTTGTACTTGACCAGTGTTGCATGCCAGGATGTCATATTGGTGCAACAGATATTGGTGTTAGATGCCTTATTGCCACATGATTTATGACAGTATAAAATCAAACTGCTGCAAAGTTTTAAAAGGGAACTGGAATATAGAGGAGCAAAGTGTTTGAGCTTTTTGAAAATCCCCAAAAAGCCACATAAAGCCAGACAGCAATGGCAGAAGCAGGGCGAGCCAGCGAAGGACAAGATGGACACCTCCGACAGGCGAGCCAACTCCAAGCCCCCCTGGACTTGCTGGTCGCCAGTCGCCAATCGCTGGTCACTGGCCGCTGGTCACCGGTTGCTGGCCGCAGGCTGCCGGTTGCAAGTTGCAGGCTGCTGGTTGCAGGTTGCAGACTGCTGGTTGCTGGCTGTTGGTTTACTGGATGCTGGTTTACTGGATGCTGGTTCACCAGTCCAGCTGCTGCTGCTGCCTTTCGGCTGTAAGTTGCTCTGCTGCTTTTCGGCTGTAAGTTGTTGCTGCTGCTTTACTGCTCTTGGTTTACTGAATGCTGGTTTACTGGATACAGTTGTCCCTCCGAGGGATGAAGGCCTGCTGTTCTATATTAATTCTTAATTCTTTGGTTGGTAATAGTCTTCTTTTTGCTGTTACTTGTATTTACCATTCAGAATTTCATTTTCAGTCAGAATAGACAAACCAGAACTAAGTATGTGCTTCAGTACTCGTCTCTGCTCTGGTCAGGCCTCCGTTCAGCTTTGTTGTAAGTTGCAGAAAGGTTATTTGAAGATTAAATCCCTCTCCAATAGCAACCCCATTAGATGTTCCGACCTCTGAGATAGTGCTGAGTTACTTGGCTCCTTTTGAAAAGAACTCCAGGGCTCCGGAGGAATTCTTGCTGCCCCAGCCCTCTGGAATGGCCTGAAGTTATGAATGTTACAGTTATGAATGTTACAGAATGTTATGAGAAAAGGCTATGATGTTTGGGACTCTCTAGCTTGGAAAGAAAGGCAAATGAATGGGGACATGATTGAGAGGTACAAAATTATTCAAGATATGAAAAAGTAGGCTATGGGAGGTTATTTCCCCCTCTCTCAGAACTCTAGGAGTAGGAATCATCTAATTAAGCTGATTGGAAGGAGATTTAGAACAGACAAAACAAATCAATTTTTCACAAAATGAATAATTAACCTATGGAATTCATTAATGTAAGATACAGTGAGGGTAACTAACATGCATGGCTTTAAAAGAGATATATTCAAGTTTATTACAGCCATTGACCAATGTTTTATACACATCTAAAAATATAAAGGATTGAGGATATTAGAAAGGGTAGTGGATATATTCATGGAGGATATTTCTATTAAGGGTTATTCATCTTGAGACTCAATGTTACTTCTTGGAGAAGGAAAATAACAGCTGGAAAAGGAGTTGTCACCTTTTTCTATTTGGGAACAAAACCAGCTGGCTACTGTGAGAAACAGAATGTTAAACTGAGATCATTGTTGGATCCAAGAAGGGTATTCTTATATTTTCAGTCTTACTTTTTCATTCATTTTTCCACAATTAATGCTGTCCCTCTCAGGAAAGAACGACCCTTGACACCATGGGGCTAATCAAAAGACCTTTTACTGAACTGCAGTAAAGCCAAGCGGAATCTAATATTCCCATGCAAAGTACCAAGCTATTCTTCCTACTTTGAAACCCAACCTCCCCTGACCAGTCCATCGGTAGCCAATACAGTGCCACAAAGTTGTTTCAAGAACACCGAAGCACAGGACAGATAATGGTTCATCTTTGGGGCACAGCGACCTTGGATCAGGCTGGTAGTGGTTGGGAAGAGGTCCATTCCATCTCCATAGACAATCCCCTTCCCTAATTCTCAAATAGCGACAGCATTACAACAAAAGTGAAAGTATGCAAAGAATGTTTCCCCAAAGAGAGGCCTCCTTCCCCTCTCCACCAGAATGGCAGGGCACCTGAAAAAGGGAACCTGACATGCTGCCCCCCCCCACAAGGAGAGGATTAAACCTGCAGAAAACAGGTGAAAAGAAAAGGCAAAATTAAAACAATCACTTAGGTTTATCAGGATATTTATTATGAAAACGGTTCACTAATTTAGGAGCTCTAACACAGGGATCCTCAATCTTTATGGGTTGGCAGCCCAGGGCAGGAGATGAAGGCATCTTTACGCATGTGTGCACACGTGAACGGAGCCACAAATGCATGCATGAACAGGGCCACGATTGCGTGCACAACACAAACAGGGCCAAAAGCGCCCATGCGATGCTGCAATGCTAGTGCAAGTGGGGGAGAGTATGCACTTGTGGTGACAATAGCTCCTACACAATGCTGTGATACTAGCATGTGTGGGGTGTGTGCTTGTGGCAATGCTAGTGCCCATACAACACTCATGGCATCACTAGCGCTTACATGACACCAGTCTCCGGAGAGGAGCGGCATACAAGCCCAAATAAAATAAATAAATAATGCTAGAGCGAGTGGGGAGTTTGAGCATGCACACATATGTGCACTGGCCAGCCATTCAAACAGCCCAGTGACTAGCAGCCCAGACCCAGTAATGGGCCACAGCCCGCAGGTTGGGGACCCCTGCTCTAACATGTCTAGAATCCACCCACTCATTTTGACCAGAAGGAAAATCCTTCCATGCTAATAAATACTGAAGCTTACCCCTCTGCAGTCAAGAATCCAAAATTTCCTTAACTTAAAAATGTTGTTCCCCCTCTATCATTAAAGGTTGTGGGATAGGAGGAGGAACTGGTCTAAGGGGTGAGGAAGCCTCATGTTTCAACAAACTACAGTGAAAAACAGGGTGAACCCATCAAAGAGACTTTGGCAACTCTAACTAACTTAGCCTCATTCACCAGATATAGCTCATTTTGAGTTTTCATTTTCTGGCCTCATCTTTCAGTTCCAGCTTTGTTCTGAATTTCTTTAGTGACCTCTTTCTCTTTCCTCCCACCTGAAATGTCCTTTCTTTTTCCATATCTTCTCTAAACTTTTCGGATACTCAAATTAGTTTTTTCTGCTGTCTTCCATTATTTTCTTCATTGGAATTATTTGGAAATCTCTTCTCAGCACCTCCATCTTTAGGTTATATACTGTTCATTTTTAAAAAATCTTGTGAGATGCACTTGAATATTCTTATTTATTGGTATCAGCAAATGACAACATCTGACTTGTTATGTCTAGGCTCATAAACTAGATTGGGTTGAGCCCAATTATTACCGAGATTGGAAACTGCCATGGAATAGCAAAGTGAAAATAAAGAATAATACTTTAAGAAG
Organism: Bothrops alternatus; assembly: GCA_034064705.1. Classification (NCBI taxonomy): domain Eukaryota; kingdom Metazoa; phylum Chordata; class Lepidosauria; order Squamata; family Viperidae; genus Bothrops; species Bothrops alternatus. The sequence continues at coordinate 2,902,722 of JARGCV010000166.1, forward strand.
GCAATGTCACAGAATTTCTGTACTGCTGCCAAGAAAACTCAAGAAATATATTGGTATAGTCACGAAAAGTCAAGCTTGACTTGAGAGCATATTTGCCTAGAGAACATACATATTTAAGCTGATCAGCTACTAGAAAATGTCTCTTCACATTCAGCTGATACACTCCATATTTCCTACCTTATTCTTATCCTTGTTGATTTGCTATTCTCCTCCTGTTTGATTTAGATTTGCATTCTTCTGTAGTTTTCCTTCATTCAACCTCTTTAGTCTTATCTTGACACGCTTCTAACTTTCTGAAGTGTAAAACCTAAGATAAATATGCTAGGCAAAGAAAAAATTTCCAAAGCTTGAAGAATAAAAAAATCAACCATCTCGTCTTATTTTATTTACAGTAGTGCCCTGAGAGAAAATGCAACATTGATCACAATATTGGATTCCAACAGGTGTAACAATCAGGGCTAATGTGGGGGAGGAAAGTAAGATTAGAAAATGGAGACATTCATGAAAGTGAGATGTGTGGTTGAAAACAAAGGAATTGACGCAGGTGCAAATGGCTACAGTGCATCTCTTGCAGCAAACACTGTATGACCTTGAAGAGTGACCTCCTGCTAATGTGTATGTGTCTGGATATTTATCCTTCATAACAACATTTCTGCAGATCTGTGGTTTTCCTGGTTTTCCTTATTTCAGTTAAAGCCCAAGGGAAGGTATTATGAGGAAGTCTGCCCTTTCAGCTCTTTCATAGGAAAAAAGATTTGGAATGATGGAAAGCTAGAACAAAAAATAGCTTTCCTAGGCCTTGTCTTTAATAATCAGTAAAGTTAAAAATATGAGCAGAAGCAAGTTGAAATAATATTTCAATTATCCTAGGAACAAGATATTTAAAATGGGAAAGAATATTTTTGACAAACTGCCAAGTGGATTTCAGCACACTGTAGTATATTTCATTGTTAAGTAATACATTCTGTTGTGAATGCTCAAGGGAGTTATTAATAATATATGACAGACAGGGTTCTGGGGCATTAATGCAATCCTTTGCATTGCCATTTGTGAATTGGTTCTGTTGGATTAATTGGACTTCTATTGGTTTAATGAATTTGTTCAGATTTCAGAATACAACCTTCAACTTTCTCCTTATTCAGTTGAAAGTGTTTTGATAAAGATGTAAATTTTAATTCTCAATTAGAAATGAATTCAGTCTTCCCAAAGAAGTATATTCCAACTTGTCAAGCCTCTGGCAAACCTTGTCAAGTTCCTGGCAAGCCGAAGGAAGCAGGAACGATACAGATTTCAGGAAAACCGGGATAAATACAGAATCTTGAAAACAGTAAGAGGAATTTTCTAGCCTGGGTTATAGTGAGTTCATGAAAGCAAAGCCTTTTTGAAGGACACTTGGCTATAAAGACAGGAGCTCAACCAGTTCTTGCTCAGTTGCCTGGAGATCACTTGTAAGATGCCAGCTACCGTTACCAATGTCACATCAAGTTCTGTAGACCAAGACCTAAAGACCCTCACTAAGCCCCAAAGCTCAACATTATCCAAGAGATACTGTCCACGAAAGCCTACACCAATAGAAAGCCTATTCTCTTTGGAGAACTTCTTCCCACTTGTCTCAGTAGCTGGACTGAATTTACTTTCTGAAACAAAAATTCAAATACTTCTTCCCCAGCTTTTCCAGAATCTCTCACCTGGAGGAAAGTATATTGTGAAACTAATATATGAGATAGACTCATTACATGCAAAGCAAGATAGTTCAAACTATGATGTGTCATAACTGAGATGATTATGGCTTACAGCTCATGAAAACCCCAAATCCACAATCTCAGAAAATTAGAATATTGTGAAAAGGTTCAATATTCTAGGCTCAAAGTGTCCCACTCTAATCAGCTAATTAAGCCATAACACCTGCAAAGGGTTCCTGAGTCTTTAAATGATCTCTCAGTCAGGTTCAGTAGGAATCACAATCATGGGAAAGACTGCTGACCTGACAGTTGTGCAGAAAACCATCATTGGCACCCTCCATAAGGAGGGAAAGCCTCAAAAGGTAATTGCAAACGAAGTTGGATATTCCCAAAGTGCTGTATCAAAGCAAATTAATAGAAAGTTATGTGGAAGGGAAAAGTGTGGAAGAAAAAGGTGCACAAGCAGCAGAGATGACCACAGCCTGGAGAGGATTGTCAGGAAAAGGCCATTCAAAAGTGTTGAGGACTTTCACAAGGAGTGGACTGAGGCTGGAGTCAGTGCATCAAGAGCCACCACACACAGACGGATCCTGGACATGGGCTTCAAATATCGTATTCCTCTTGTCAAGCTGCTCCTGAACAACAAACAATGTCAGAAGCGTCTTACCTGGGCTAAAGAAAAACAGAACTGGTCTGTTGCTCAGTGGTCCAATGAGAGCAACTTTTGCATCTCATTTGGAAACCAAGGACCCAGAGTCTGGAGGAAGAATGGAGAGGCCCACACTGCAAGATGCTTGAAGTCCAGTGTGAAGTTTCCACAGTCTGTATTGATTTGGGGAGCCATGTCATCTGCTGGTGTTGGTCCACTGTGCTTCATTAAGTCCAGGGTCAACACAGCCGTCTACCAGGAGATTTTGGAGCACTTCATGCTTCCTTCCGCAGATGAACTTTATGGGGATGCTGACTTCATTTTCCAGCAGTACTTGGCACCTCTCCACACTGCCAAAAGCACCAAAACCTGGTTCAATGACTGTGGGATTGATTGGCCATCAAATTCGTGTGACCTGAACCCCATAGAGAATCTATGGGGCATTGCCAAGAGAAAGATGAGAGACATGAGACCGAACAATGCAGAAGAGCTGAAGGCCGCTATTGAAGCATCCTGGTCTTCCATAACACCTCAGCAGTGCCACAGACTGATAGCTTCCATGCCATATCGCATTGAGGCAGTAATTGCTGCAAAAGGGGCCCAAACCAAGTACTGAGTACATATGCATGCTTATACTTTTCAGAGGTCCAATCTTGTTCTATGTACAATCCTTGTTTTATTGATTGCATGTAATGTTCTAATTTTCTGTAAGCCATAATCATCACAATTATGACACATCATGGCTTGAACTATTTTGCTTTGCACGTAATGAGTCTCTCTCATATATTAGTGTCACCTTTTAAATTGCATTACTGAAATAAATGAACTTTTGCACGATATTCTAATTTTTTGAGTTTCACCTGAACAATCTCTATTGATATGAAAACCTCGATCCACAGCTAAGTTTAGAATACCATCTTTCGGCTGTGGCGAGGGGGGCATTCGACCAGGTTCGCCTGGTGCATCAGTTGCGGCCCTATTTGGACCGGGAATCACTCCTCACAGTCACCCATGCCCTTGGCACCTCGAGACTCGACTACTGTAATGCTCTCTACATGGGGCAACCTTTGAAGAATGTCCGGAGACTGCAGGTGGTTCAGAATGTGGCCGCGCGAGCCGTCTTGGGTCTCCCAAGACATGCTCATGTCACTCCAGCCCTCCGTGAGCTGCACTGGCTGCCAATTGGTCTCCGAACACAATTCAAAGTGTTGGTTATGACCTATAAAGCCCTATATGGCAATGGGCCAGGATACTTGCGGGACCGTCTTCTGCCTCATGAATCCCAGCGACCGGTTAGGGCACATAGGGTTGGCCTCCTACGGGTCCCGTCTGTTGGACAATGCCGTTTGGCGGGACCTAGGGCTAGGGCCTTCTCTGTTGCTGCCCCAGCCCTCTGGAATCAACTTCCCTCAAAGGTTCGTACTGCTCCTTCCCTCCTAGCTTTCCGAAAACATTTAAAAACACATCTATGCAGACAGGCTTGGGGCTTGTGAGCTGCGCTCTGCCCCTGGGCCTTTGATTGGGACTGTATGTTGTATGAGTGGGTATAGTTTTATTGTTTTTTATATTGTATATTATTATTTTAACTAATTTATATTTTGTACTTGTATTTTTTGCTGTGAGCTGCCCTGAGTCTGAGGAGAAGGGCGGCATATAAGTCAAAATAAAGTAAAGTAAAGTAAAGATATTTCTTATTTTCCTCATTTTTGTTTCTACTACCTAAGGCATTGATCTTGTGATTCATATATTCATATACTAGGGACCTTAGCAGGTTTGCTTTGGCTTTGCTTTTTGGAAGTTTTTTTGTTGTTGATATTGCTGCTTCTTAAATCCTTCAGATATTTTACTTCTTACAGAATGGTTAGATTTGGTTAAGAAAACAAAGGATGTATCAACCATGCCTGGAAGCTTCTGCAAATTGGCCACAGACCCCCACAATTGTGACATTTGAAAGCCTTGTTTTCATCTCATTCATTTGCCAGAGCAACTGAGTCCATTGGGTTCCAATAGCAGCTGAAATCATTATTTCTGTTCAGAAAACAGAGCCGTTTCTCAAAACAATCTTATTTATTTTACACAGTGATATGAGAATTTCTATTATATTGAATGCACCTCAAAATTCTTTGACTTTTTCATTTCTTTCATTCACAGTTTTTTTGGGGGGGTACCCTTTTTTTTTTGGAAACTGTTTGTTACATCTATTGTACTAAGAATTAAGATCCTGGAATATGAGAACCTGAACTCTTTATTCAAGAAATGAAAGATCTTCCTAGTACAAAAGAGCTTTGTTGGGATTTTAAAGACAGGATCACCTCAGCCAGACAATACTAGTTTGTTTCCTTTCAAACCGGGAACAACTCATGTCCTTTGTCTTCTCCCTGTGGCAATTAAGAGGAGATTCATGCAGGAAAACACATCCAGCAGAGCTCTGATGCTACAAAGTCAATATTGTACTTTTTTTTACAGATGCCATAATCTTCACAAGACATTCTTTTCTCTTTTTTCCTCTTCCTAGAACTCCAGACAAGATAACTCCTTCTAATTATTTTGATTTTATCTATTTTGGCTCCAGTGTAGGCATTTCAGCAATGGGAATATATCCAAATGCTCATGATTTTTCTGTGAGGACTATAAAAAGGCAAAGTAGCAGAGTGACATTCCCTCCAACAATTGCTTAATACAGACAACATTAGTTGGTGGGTTATAGTAAACTTGTACCTACTATGTGAGTTTGCTTGTCAGTTCTACCCATCTGGTTCGTAGAATCCTATGTATCTTTGATGTTTTACTTCTTGGAGAGTATGAATAACATTCTGAAAGGACAAATTTAGACTGGATCAATTAGTGTCTTGCATGATGTAGAGACACTTATCAATCTTCCCATGGATTTTAAGTTATCTACACATATGGGGCATTAATTCCCCAAACTGCAACCAGCATACCATAATCATTCTGGAAGAATTTTAGTTTGAAAACATTTGGAGAATACCCTTTTTACAATACATTGACGAGCTTTGGATCCAGCCCAATCTTTTGAGGGTGAACAAACATTTATGAAATCTAACTATATTTGATAGACAGTGTGGATAATATAAATCTATAGATATATAAAAGTGTAATAAAACCAAGCTCTGCTTTGAACTTTTCTGATACAAAGTAGAAGTATGAGCTTTTATCAAGATTTGTGACAGTAGAATCATTTACAGAATAATTAGTATATATTAATTAGTAGTTTTTGCAAAGATATTTGAAAACCAAGTAGCCAAACGAAGTGGCCACTGGAGCAGCAGCAGCAGGCAAGTAGGTTCTCTGCTTTTAACCTAGATTAAACCAATTTACTGTTTTAATTTTCTTAATTTTAAATCTCTTACATTTTTGAAACTTTATGCAGTGTGGTCACTAATCCACTTAATCCACTCTCAGCTATATTTCAGCTACAGGTTAGCTATATTTTAGCTGTATTTTTGATATCCCGAGCTGGGCCTCAGCTATGGGAATGCCTTGCTGCTGCTTTTTGTTGTTGCTATATAGGTTTTTCTGCTCTGTCAGGAAACCTAGTATTTTCTAGTTTTGAGTGATTTTTAGTTGATCTATTTATTTACCTATTACTTTTTACCATTTTTCTTATTAGTATTTTCTTTTTACTATTTTACTATTTTGTGATTTTTTATTCACTCCCTACTCCCTGCTTTGGCGGGAGGGTAGGATTCTTGCCTTACTTGTGAGAAGCCTTGTTATTGTTTGCATCGGGACTTGCTTGTTCTTGACTCTTGGCCCTTGGCTTTTTTGGATCCAGGACTTGTCTTGCGGATTAGTCTCTTGTTATATTACACTGCTCCTCCTTTATTGTGTTATTTAACACAATGAAGTCAAAGAAAAGGTGCAGATCCCTTACTGACCTGGTTCCTCAACCTTCTTTGAAGCAATCCAAGATGGAAGACTTTGTTTTGGCTCTGCCTCTTTGTTTGAAAACTCCAGCTCCTTTTTTACTGGCTGCTGCTGGTCATGGCGATCCTTTGATGGTTGAGGGTGTTGCCTCTCAAGTTGAGAACAAAGGCTCCCCTAAATCTACGGTCCCCAATCAATCTTTAAACAAGCCCACCCTTACAGAACTTCTGGCTCAGCAATGTTTCCTGGTTGCAGATACAACAGTGAGCATACAGCTCCAGCTTGATAAAATAATAAGTACCCTAAATTATTTAGTTTCTTGGGTTGCCAGTGGTAGTGCTGGGGCGGCCGCTCAGCATCCCAAAGCGGTAGCAGGCCCCCCCTTGTCAAGCCTCAGCAAAAGATCTGCTCAATGTAACCCTATCAACAGTTCAAACTCCATTTCCCTAGATGCAAACAGTCACCTGGTTTTACAGCCAAAACAGGTGGCCCTATATATCAATCCTATTAATGGCTACTTGCCACGTTGGGGCTCAATACGGCTGGCAAGGGGTCATATACTACAGCTATTGGGGTTGGAAGCTGATGATTTGAAGAAGGTTGAATTTTTACCCTCCTCTATATACTGCGCTCGAGTGTTACTTAGTTTTGACAATTCTAACACCCCCAAACTATTCTTCAGGAGAAGATCTCTACTAAGGTCTTTCGGCATTTTGCCAAGAAGAGTCTTCAAAGATATGTCGACTAAGCCTCTTTTAAGTAATCGACCACCTGTGAGTGTTAGGAGAATTACTGCCCCTAAAAGATCTTCAGTAGCTTATGTTAATGTGCCAACCTTGAACGTCATCTCTGATGTTAGTCCATCTACTAAATATACATCTATGCTTGTAAAATCTCCTGATGGTGCCCTCTCTGATGGGGTTCTGACTGATCTTCCTATTGTCAATCCAACCAACCCCCCCACAGCAAGTAACATCTCATCAGGATCCTTGCCTTGACTTGATCAGCTGGGAAGAAATGGCCTCAAAGGAAGCGACATCAGCCCAGGGTATTCAAGGCAAATAAGCCCCAGGCCAGTGACTCTGGGATTCCATCTATTCATGTGACTGACTTATCTCGAGATAATTTCTGGAACCAGGAGGAGATACAGCTCTTCAACTCCTTTCGTGTGCTCCCACATTCAGAAAGGGCCCAAATTATTAAGCGTCTGGCTGCAGTTAAAGCCAAGCTTTGGAGTCTCTCATTATCTGATAAGGATTTCCCTGGATTCCAGGAGCCCACACCAATTCATCAGTGGAAGTTCCCCTGACCCTTTTCCCAGGATGTCTAACTTGTCAATATGAAGATCATGGGCTCCCTCAGACCCTGTCTGCTGATGCCACTGAATGCTTGCCAGCCAAGCATCCAACTAATTCTACAAGTACGAACTGGAGTGTGTTTAGAGTTCTACAGCCCCCATGAATAAGGTTTGCCTCCCTTCCCCCCTTCCCTGCCTTTATCTCCAATGAGGGTGACACTGCCTCTTAATAACGGGTGTATCTTTTTGGACCAGAAGGGATCCCTTCAAAAAATTAATTATATAGAATGACTATCAAATTTGACAACCCCCCTCTGTACTCTTAAATGTCTTTCGTGGAACATAGCAGGTTGTGGGAGACGGTATGGTACTATAGAATTTACCAACTATATTCAGGCATTCGATATGGTTCTGCTTCAGGAGACTTGGGCATGTGATAAGATATCCCTTACAGGGTTTATGGCCATCTCCTTGGCCGCCATCAAACAATCGGCGATGGGAAGACCCAAGGGTGGTTTGGCTTGTTTGCTCTCTACCTCTTTAAAGGTGGAGACAGTGGAGCTGTTCCCCTGTGGCTCTTTAGCTATGGCACTCCTAATTAAGAGATGATGCAGCAAATTGCTAGTGTTTAACGTCTACCTTCCTCCGACGGTGAGGCAAGCCGACATTAAGGCTCAATGGGATGAACTGGAAAACTATATTACTTGTATTGAAACAAAGTTTCCAGGGCTATACACCCTTATAGGGGCTGACTTTAATGCCCGACTGGGAGTCCAAGTTCCTCCATTGATTGAGGCTCTTTACTCCCAAGAAATCCTTCAGGTAATAGGCCATCAGATTTCAGCTAGACATTCTAAGGATGAACTAACAAGTTTTGATGGTATTCAGTTACCACTTTTAGCATCCCAACATGACAAGATAATGGGAGTACCCCAGGCGATCTAGTCGGTGAGTTTACTTTTAGTTCCTCACATGGGAGTAGCATTATTGATTTTGTGCTGGTTTCTCAGTTACTAAGAAAGGCAGTCCATGCTTTCTATGTGGACTGCCGCATGGAGAGTGATCATTACCCCCTGGTTACAATTATTGGGCTTTCCTCAAATATACACTTAACTAAAGGCCTCCAGATATTGGATCTCCATGCGGCCTTCTATATAAAGAGGATCAAATGGTCTTCTAATACCGAAAGAAAGTTCCACTCCTTTTTATAATCTCCGGGATGTCTTAGCCTTTATAATCAGGTTCTAACAAGTAGTGGCTCAGAGACAATCTTGGCCTTTGAATCACTAATTAACAGTGTTCAAAGGGAGCTAGGAGCCGATTGTAGGCCAAGGGTCCATATCACTTAAGAAGCAATTCCTGGTTTGATAAAGAATGTCTGATGCTTAGGAACCAGATTAACCGGGTTTACTTGCTTTACCGTAACCGTGGGGACAAACACCCACCAGAGGACTATTACTGCCTGAAGCGGGAGTATAAAGGGCTAATTGTTAAGAAAAAGAGGGCTAAAGAGAGAGAGAAGTGGGATTTATTTCTCTTCTCTATCCAGCAGAAGAACACCTGACTATTCTGGCAAATTGTTGCCAGCTCTCTCTCTGATTACCAAGAACTCCCTCTCTGCTGTATTTCTAACAGAGATTGGGAAAATCATTTTTTGTCAATCTTTCAGGCTTCAATAATTTTGACTGAGCTTGGATCACAACTGCCTCTTGCAATTCCTATAAGGCAACCTGTGACTCATGCTGAAATCGCTGAGCTTATCTCAGAACTTAAGTCTGGCAAAGCCCCTGGCCCCGATGCTATACCCCTCATTTTGCTAAAATCTAATCCCGAGTGGTAGATTCCTCTTTTGGCAACACTCTTCACCCATATTAATTCCTCTGGTAGGATTCCTATCTCTTGGAGTCTAGCAATTATTATTCCAATTTTTAAACGAGGAAACAGGAACAACCCTGCCGATTATCGCCCTATAAGCCTGCTTTCCATCATTGGGAAATTGTATGCTAAATATCTTCAACGTAGAGTCCTCATTTGGGCTGAGGTGTCTAACATTATTGGTGCAGAGCAGATTGGGTTTAAAGCAGGCTGTGCCACATTGGACCACTGTTTTGTTATAGCACACCTGGTTGATAAATATGCTATTACACCAGGTGGCAAACTCTTTACTGCTTTTATTGATTTAAAGGCAGTGTTTGACTCAGTCCCTAGGGAACTGTTGTGGTCAAAATTGCACAAAAGTTCTATTGACAGACGTCTTTTGTTCTTAATCAGATCTTTGTATAATCAGACCTCTAGCCAGGTTAGGTGCAGCTTGAAGGGAGAACTTTCAAATCTTCGGCCCCTTGAAGGTTTGCAAAATTGCACGCAAGGTTTTTGTGCTCCTAAGAAACCTTCTCAAGCCCATTCCTTGAGAAGCAGGCCTTCATCCCTTGGAGGGACAACTGCATCCAGTAAACCAGCATCCAGTAAACTAAGAGCAGGAAAACAGCAGCAACAACTTACAACTTGCAGCCGAAGAGCAGCAGCAGCAGCCGGACCGGTGAACCAGCATCCAGTAAACCAGCATCCAGTAAACCAACAGCCAGCAACCAGCAGCCTGCAACCGGCAATCAGCAGCCTGCAACCTGCAACCGGCAGCCTGCGGCTAGCAACCGGCGACCAGCGGCCAGTAACCAGCGACTGGCAACTGGCGACCAGCAAGTCCAGGGGGGCTTGGAGCTGGCTCACCTGTCGGAGGTGTCCATCTTGTCCTTCGCTGGCTCGCCCCGCTTCTGCCATTGCTGTCTGGCTTTATACGGAGTGGCTGTGGGTTCTGCCTCCCAAGGACAATTCCATCTGTCCATCCATTACCCTGGGCGGGGAAGTCTTGTTGGAGAGGGTTCGCAACTTGGGTGTCCTCCTCGATCCACAGCTAAGTTTAGAATACCATCTTTCGGCTGTGGCGAGGGGGGCATTCGACCAGGTTCGCCTGGTGCATCAGTTGCGGCCCTATTTGGACCGGGAATCACTCCTCACAGTCACCCATGCCCTTGTCACCTCGAGATTCGACTACTGTAATGCTCTCTACATGGGGCAACCTTTGAAGAATGTCCGGAGACTGCAGGTGGTTCAGAATGCGGCCGCGCGAGCCGTCTTGGGTCTCCCAAGACATGCTCATGTCACTCCAGCCCTCCGTGAGCTGCACTGGCTGCCCATTGGTCTCCGAACACAATTCAAAGTGTTGGTTATGACCTATAAAGCCCTATATGGCAATGGGCCAGGATACTTGCGGAACCGTCTTCTGCCTCATGAATCCCAGCGACCGGTTAGGGCACATAGGGTTGGCCTCCTACGGGTCCCGTCTGTTGGACAATGCCGTTTGGCGGGACCTAGGGCTAGGGCCTTCTCTGTTGCTGCCCCAGCCCTCTGGAATCAACTTCCCTCAGAGGTTTGTACTGCTCCTTCCCTCCTAGCTTTCCGAAAACATTTAAAAACATATCTATGCAGACAGGCTTGGGGCTTGTGAGCTGCACTCTGCCCCTGGGCCTTTGATTGGGACTGTATGTTGTATGAGTGGGTATAGTTTTATTGTTTTTTATATTGTGTATTATTATTTTAACTAATTTATATTTTGTACTTGTATTATTTGCTGTGAGCCGCCCTGAGTCTGAGGAGAAGGGCGGCATATAAGTCAAAATAAAGTAAAGTAAAGTAAAGTAACTATCCCGATTGAGAGCGGAGTTAGGCAGGGTTGTGTCCTGGCCCCTCTTCTTATCCAATCTGGCCTCTTACATTGAATGCATTGAGTCTCATGTCCCAAAGTTCTTAAATACGAAGATTCCGCTTCTTCTCTATGCTGACGATGCGGTCCTTCTATCACAATCAAGGCTCGGTCTGAAAAGATTACTTTCTGCATTTGGGTCCTACTGTGCTGAGAACCATTTGTCTATTAATTATGACAAATCCAAAGTATTGGTATTCTCTAGAGCCTGGAAATTATACAACTGGGCTATCAATGGTAATGTTGTTAGGCAGGTTTTCCATTTTAAGTATTTAGGTATTCAATTTTAGAATACTGGTGCTTGGACTAATCATCGAACCCAGGTGCTGAATTCTGCCTCCTGTAGCCATCAGCAGATTATAAGATACTTTTTACCCAAGGAGGCCAGTTTATTCCTTCTGCTCTGCGTATATATCAAGCCAAAGTCCTGGCCCAAACTTTTTATGGAATTCCCATATGGATACGAGGCTTCAAGGATTGTATTGAAAGTACCCAGGCTGTTTTTCTTAGGAAACTTCTGGGTCTTCCTCCCTGTGTTGGATTTGCTTCGATGTACCTGGAACTGGGCATTCATTCAGTCGAATGCATGGCGTGGATTAACACCTTCAAATGGTGGTTTTGGGTGCTCTTTTCGGCAGCCCCTGGTAGCTACCTCTCCCTAGTGTTTGCTGACCCTCATACTTCTCATTGAGAGAGGGAGCTGACAAAGAAACTCACTTGCTAGGTTTTACGGGGGATGCTCTGGGAGATTATGGTCTCAAGGACGCCCAGTTTAGGGTAGTCCAACGGCTTGTGGACATAGATTTGCAATACTTAAGAGTCAGAGCCAACAAAACCTTCTCCCCTTTGATCTTTAGCCATTCTAATAATTCTGGATTGAGGATGGCCTCTTATTTCTATACTCTAACCATCCCCAAGTATAGAAGAGTCTTTTCCCTAGCCCTTTTCAATGTCTTGCCCTCAGCACTACTCGACAGGAGATTCAAGAGGCTCCTGTTTAGTGAGCGATTATGCCCCTGTGACAGGGCTGAAGTTGAAACTGTGGAGCATGTCTTATTATATTGCCCTATGTATAATACAGCCAGAATTAAATTATTGCCTCTCCTTGGAATTGATCCCTCTGGTTCTAATGTTAGTAATTTGGTCTTATATTGTCTAGGGGATGGCTCCTCCTATATTACTTCTCAGGTTTCTAAATTTCCTTTAAGAGCTGTAACTATTAGAGGAGAACGTTGTAATTCCCTTTAGCCAAGGCTTCTGGTGTTGATTGTTTGTGATTATATTTTTCTTGTGTTTTCTTTTGTTGCATTTGCATTTTGGTCTGTGACCGCAAAATAAAAATTATTATTATTATAAATAGCCAAACAGGAGTAGGACTAAAATTGGTTGGTTATGTAAAGAGCAGCTGTTTAGCATAGTCATTCTGGATAACTATGATTAACCCATACTTATATGTTACATTATTTCTTTAGCCTTTTCATAAAAAAAAAATTCTCTGAGACTGCTAGATCAGTTCCCACTGTGTTCTTCAAAAGCTTGCCACATGCAAGCAAAGCAATCTTAGAATTCAGATCTCTGTATGCCATTGATTACTGCTTTAAGAAATTTTGATGCAAATGCAGCTGCTCCATTCAGAGACAGAGAGAGAGATTATGACAATTAATGCCTATCTGAGATTACCCTGACATAAGAGGCAAAAGATAAGGGGAGAACAATATTCATCCATCAAGAAGTTCATGGTATGCAAGAAGAAAAGAGAATAGTCATACAGACACTAGGTTATAAATGAAGACAGGGACCTTAATTAGATTAAAGTTCTAATTTTCATTACCAGTAGAAAATGAGGGCCATGCTGATCATGTGATATTGTCAATGGGGACCAGTAAGTAAGCAATTTTAGTACATTCCTAGGCTATTGAAGAGGGGAATGTCATTTCAAGCAGTGAGTAATATTTCAGAAATGGCACATCTTATTATCTGCTACTGGAAGAGGATGTCTATGATTCCAGACTGCATTACAACAATGTGCTGGCATGATAACATACAGAATTGTTGACATACCAGCCTTAGGAGTTAGAAAGCAATAAAGCTTTGCTACTATGGGGAGAACCTGGGGAAATACAAGCAATTTATTTTCTGTTTTTATGTCAAGTGGAAGAGATGTGTACTTAGGCCTGGGCCTGAGGGGGTTGGAATGATGGATTTAGTTATTGGCTGGCAAGCAAGCAATGTTTGGGTGACAATTTTCTGTTTCTGTTGCCAGAAAGAGCAAGCATGGATTAACTGGGAGGTTACTGTAAGTTCTATACATTTGCAAAACATGTGTTCCTAGAATCTGATATCCAAAATAATCTGAAAATATTCAGAAGAGGGGCTCAATCCTGAATGTATTTCTAAATTGATTATAGAGGAGCTGGATGATAAAATGACTGGTTGATTCAGACAGCCTGTGAAGAAGGAATACCTGAATCAAGACTTTCAAACTATCAAGGGCCCTGAACTCAAGTAAGCATCCTTAATACCGGTAGCTTGCACAGATATTTGCAGATGCTGGCTCATGAGTTTATGTTTAAATCAGTGATGGGCTATCTGCTAAAACAAATGGCATGCATTTGAAAGAAAACTGGGATGCCTGTAATTGTGGAGTCTGTCTGGCAAGAACAAAGAATTCACAGAGAATATGCACGTGTAACACTTGAATCAATTCTAGGTGGTTAGAGGACTGATAACAGTAACACAGAGTTAGACACAGAGTTAGGAATAGGGATGGGCTGGAGCAAATAGAATGTGCATTAGATAACTCATAGAGCATTCATTAGCCAAGGCTTAGGAATAGGGACAGCTAGAGACCAATAGGATGATTGTTAGCTCATTACTAAAATGTTTATTAGATGGTTTTATATATCCCCCTTATCCTGCCTTCCGCTTTAGTGAAAATGTATAAAGCTTTCTTAATTCTATTCAAGGTTCCTTCACATTTTCTAGCCAGGACCCCTTTTCTTGGAGCACTTCAATAAAAGGAAACAAAACCTGCACTCATGTCTGGTGTTCTTCATCAGCTTCAGCACCAGGCTCAGATCCAAACTGGGGACAATATCAGCACTTGCATTTTTAATGAAAACTAGGAAGTAACTTAACCAAAACAACAACAACACTCATGCCAACCACCACCTTATTAACTGTGTACTTTCACTATTAGCAGAAAATCTAACCTATGTTACAAGAAATAAGATGATTGGTATTTGATATTCATCGCTGCTTGTCATTTATTATGCAACTATATAAAGTGTGTTTGTACTCTCCTTAAGTGGGCAGAACCATGCACAGGTAGTCCTTGGTCAGTGGTTTAGCCACATTTGAACTTCTGATGGATCCCAAAAAAGAACTTTGAATGCGGGTTGTAAGTAGCTAATGGCCGGGCCACCCTCACAGCATCATAAGCATATTCTGGGGCTCAGCAACAGGCCTGCATTTGCAGCATCTTGTTGTCCTTTGACTATGATTAGCATTTTTGCCAAAAGCCAACGTTTGCTTCCTATTTCTGGCAAAAATACCCCATAGTAAACAGTAGGATCCCTTAACATTCACTGAACAACCATGGCATTTGTTTTAGGACTGCCACATTCACTTAATGATTGCCATAAAACAGGTTGTAAAATTGGCCATCTTCACATGATGACCCACTTAACAACTATCATGACTTACGACCATAATTGCAGGCTCAATATGATTGCAACTCAAGGACTACCTGTGTTCTGTCCCCTGCGCTATCCAAATACATTTGGCTCAAGCAGGTCATGTGATCTACACTCTTCAGTTGGGTTATGAGAAATTTTCTCCTTCACCCGACATTTCTACTATGTACTTTCCCTTACATACCACATTCGGTTTTCATTGATGAGGTGTTTTGCACTGTGGAGATAACACCCATTATCTTGACAAGCCAATTTGCATCACACAAAGCCCCTTTTTTGGTGCTTCTCTTAGCTAGAGATGGACTTCCACACGCCACAATCCTGTCTAGAAGTGAAGGGCTCTGTTATGTCAGTTACCTTGAAAAACTGCTTCAGATGAACTTTTAGTCATTATCCCTTGAAGGTTTTTACATCCTTAATATTCACATAAAATCAGGTTAAGAATTACATCTTCATTTGAGTTGCAGTGATATGCATACTAACAAAATGGAATTTAATTCCAGGCAAACACTAAGAATGATGTTAATAATACCTTTGCATGTTGGAGGAGGCTATATTTAGCTGCACAGATTTATTCCTATAGAAGCTTTTATTGCTAAAATGAGAATATAGTATGGCCTTAGCAGTTGTAAGTATATGAAGGTCTGATAGAAAGGATATAAAAAGAAGTAGCTGGAACGATTAAACACAGAAGAAAGTTTCTAGTACTGTGGTTCAGATTCATATCGTAATAAACTAAATACTTTCTTATCAGGCTATTGTTTGGATCAATACCCATCACATTTATGATGGCTATCCTAAAAGCATGCATCAGTAGAATAAAATGTCTCCAAAGGGCTCAATGGATTGAAGCCATTCCTATTTTTTTTAAAAATGATTGAAATATATTTTACTCCATATTTTTAGCCCTGCTTCATAATGATTCAGCAATGACATTGGGCAGCTGCACACGAGTGGAATGGACAGGGAGAAGGAGGGCGGAGGGAGAAAAAGCACCAGGATTCAAATGCGCGCAAGCAGGCACAATGTGATTAGGAGCAATACGCTTGACTAGGAGGGGGCAAGGGGAAGAGGGATCAATTACTCACTCTATGAGCAGATCATTGAAACAGCCAGCTGCGGAGCAACTTGACGCATTACGGATGAGCACAATCAACGGGCCGATGACGCGCTCAAGAAGCTAGGCGCAGAGGCAGGCTGTCACATAAGCTAGCTCCCAGATCTCCTTTCACTCCAACTCTGACGATGTTGGCAGTCTGGCCGAAGAAAGCTTAGTGACTTTTTAACTACATGCTTGTTTACATTAAATAGTCTGGTCTATTGTATCCTGGTGTTCGTTTTTCTTTCTTTTAATTTGGTTAATATGATGCCCAGGATTCGCATTTTTAGTATTTTAAAGGATATATATATAATAGTCTTAAAAATATGAGTCTCGGCCAAGTGGCTTAGTACACAATTTCAACACTTGGTCAAAAATGCCTCTACTACCATAAGATTGGCTGAGGACTTTCTACAAAAGCTGAAGATACTGACAATCGAGGAGGACAAGATCATGGTGTCATTTGATGTGGTATCGTTGTTTATGACCACCAGGATCTAGCCAGGTGGTCATGAACGAATTACTGCAGAACAAAGAACCATGAACATCTGGTTCAGTGAATCCCGAAGATTATATACAGCTTCTCAACTTCTGCCTAAAAACATACTTCACATTCAATGGCACTATATATGAACAGATCAAGGGCATACCTATGGGATCTCCCATTTCAGGAATAATCACCGAGGCAGTACTACAGAAGTTAGAATCCATAGCGATGAGGGATTACAAGCCCAAATTCTGGGCCAGGTAAGTGGATGACATGTTTGTGGTCATCAAGCACTGTGACAAAGCCTACTTTATGGAAAAGCTCAATGCCATCTACTCCGACATCCAATTCACGGCAGAGGAAGAAGTGAATAACACCTTACTCTTCCTAGACATACTAATACGTCGCGAGTGCAATGGTACGCTAGTCACCAGCATCTATCGTAAATCCACCCACACGAATAGAATACTTCACAGTGACAGTAATCACCCCACCACCCATAAAATTGGCTGTATTTGTACCCTGTTCAATAGAATAAATACGCACTATAGCACAGCAACTGAAAAAGCTAAGGAGCATACATACCTGTATCAAGTATGCATACAGAATGGATATTCCATCAATTTCATTTGACATTACCATCAGCAATGTTTGCTATGTGCTGCAGATGATAGAACAGCAACCATCACCACTTGGGCCATGCTCCCCTACATCCACGGTGTGTCAGAGACAGCAGCACATATACAAATCAGCACACAACATTAGGGTGGTGCACAGACATAATTAGACCCTCCGTACACATATAATACATCCAAAGAACCCTTACCCATGAGCGAGATGTCATCAATCGTCTATCAGATCAACTGTAATAATTGTGCATGCAATTATGTGGGTGAGACCACGAAATGCCTTCGAACTAGGCTTCATGAACATAAACTGGCCATTAGACAAGAACAATGATTCCAGGTATGGGCTCACATCATGGAGCACAATCACACCTTTAATTTTACGGAGGCCAGAGTCATTGCTCATGATGCAACTAAGGGTAGCCGGCTGTTAAAAGAGGCATGGCTATCCAACCAGTATTCTATTAACAGCATATTGAGCTGTTGCCAGCTTATCAGATGCTGCACCAGCAAGAAACATTAGGCAAGAAAACCGGAAGGATGAAATAACTACAGACCCGTTCCAGCACGAACAGGCGAATGGAAGATCACAACCTCTCCCCAATTAACACAGCGCTGGATCAAACAATGACAAGGAGGCAGATCGCACCGAGGTGTAACAGGGAAGGGCCCGTGACTAATGAGGATAGCAATGATGACAATAAGGAAGAACAAACAGCTGAAATGGCAGCATTACACATAGAAATGTCAAAAGAGCAGCGACTAAACGCACGTTCCACATGGGTGGGGCGAGTGGAGAAAAGCAGAATACCAGAATTCAAACAGCTGTCAAAAAGCCTGACGGAAATAGGAATGGGGCAAGGAGGGTGGGAGCTGAATAGACCTGTAACACGCTTGTTAGCTAAACAGTTGGCTCTGCAGAGACTATAAGAACATATTCCTCAATCCTGGCTTAAACTCTGACGATGCCAGCAGATGCCTGCAAAAGCTAAGTTTTAATAAATGTTTTAGTCTTGGTGATCTGTTTTTTCTGATTTTGTGTCTGTGTGTGTGTGTGTGTGTGTGTGTGTGTGTGTGTGTGTGTGAGAGAGAGAGAGAGAGAGAGAGAGAGAGAGAGAGAGAGAGAGAGAGAGAGAGAGAGAGAGAGAGAGAGAGAGAGAGAGAGAGAGAGAGAGAGAGAGAGAGAGGTTTAGGGCATTGCTTTTAACCAAGAGGTTAAAAACTAGAGTGCATGAGCATGCACTGGCAGTCAAGAGACATGAACAACACTCACAGGTATGGACCCACATGGCCAATCTTGGCCATCAGTTTGATCTTGCCAATGCACAAGGGTACCACCAAGGGAGGCCGTCTACTTCAGGAGGCCTGGCTCTCCGACGGGAACTCCATATACCGCATATACCGCCACATAGAACTCTGCTCAGCATACCAAATGCTGAAAGCATGGGAAAGACAGCATCATAATTCCCAACGAAGGCAATTTACCCACTCTTTGCAAGGTCAGAGAGATGGAATGATGGAGAGAACAACTTGCCAACGAAATAACAGATTGACAATGAACCCCATAGGTAGAACAGAAGAAGGGGGATGAGAAACACACCCCACAGACGCCCCAAGCACATGCACCCCAATCCACCTCACAACGATACGAGAATAAAAGCGATGCCACACTCTATTGGCGACCTTGCAACGGGTGCCCATGAGCGATTGATAGACCAGCCCTTAGGAGCTTACATGCATGTAAGAAAGGCAAGGGAGTTGGCAAATGGTGGAGCAGAACCAAATGCACGTCTTGCAGACAACCTGGCAACAGAGGTGCGACGATCGCGAGTGGGGGGAAAGAGGAAGGAGGATGAGAGTGAGTGGCTGGAAGGAGATCCCCAACACACCCGGGTGCACCCCCAAAAAAGGACAGTGCTCCCAAACAGAGGAGCAGACACAGAGACACGTTCGCCAAAGGCTTCCTGGACGAACACCCTGGACCGCTTGGCAGACCCACCCCTGGACGCCTGCACACATGCAGGAGTGACAAGGACGGAGGAGCAAGAGGACTGCGCTGAACATACAGGGGAGGAACAGACATAGAAGCAAAGAGGGGGGGAACGAGAGAAAGCACTCAGCACAATGTGATGGCTGGATGCATATGAGGAAAGGGATTTGGGGGGAAGGGGGAACAGCAAGTTTGGAAACCACTAGTGTAGCAGCAAACAGCTGGAGGTATACAAGGAAAGGGATTGGGGGGAGGAAAGGGGAAAAGGGAACAGCAATTTTGAAGACCACTAATGTAGCAGCAAGCGCTACATTACATCACTTTAGAATTACTTTTCATGAAAAGTGGCTAAAATTCTTATAACTAAATAAGCCATCCTATCAAATCGTATGATTTGTTTTCCTTTGATTTAATATTATGTATGAACACCATCAATCTTATTCTATGGAACAAGCCATGGCTTAACAAATTATGATTTAGTCTGATCTGTAAACCTGGCCAAACTTGTTTCCTTAGGAAAGAGACCCAGTTGGGATCCATATTCCATGAATGCATATTGTTATTTGAGTAATGCCAAAGAAATGAAGGAAGGAAGTTTACATCATCTGAAATGTGTCTTGTTAATGAGAATAATATTATGTATTTTATAACCCATATTTTTAATCTTAATCCTGAAATAATTGCTGTATCCAATGCAAGTTCAGCTTTAAAACAGAAGCAACAACTGAATAGTCTTTCTTTTTATACCGAGATGCACTCGAGTTGGTTTAAATGACACTGTAGTAAAGAGTGCTTTACATATATTAATAATTTAGCACCTATAAACTGTATGAACATCCTAGTAACCTTTTGCCCCAATTTTTGCTGATACACAAGTAACTGTCTCAATTTTTCTTCCTCTTTCCTCGACTCAGTATCTTATTTGGCAGTTCAGTGACTTACTTTCTCTTTACAATTCCCTTTTTCTTTTAATAGCAGTGAGGAAAAAGAAGTATATATATTTAAGACATCGGTCAATTGCTCTGACCTTGAATTTCCAAACAGCAAAAATACTTGTTGTTTTTATGCTTGCAGATGTGAAATGGAGAAAAAAAATTAGATATATATGCATAAACCTTTTTTTCTGGATTTGGCAGATATGTATAATTCTATTAAATGGTTCTAGCACAAAAAAAAAAGTTTCTCATTGCCAGATATTTTTTTCCCTCTAAGAATACCCTCAAGTATTAAGAACAATATTTGAATTATAACTACAGTTTCACCCTTTCCCACTAGGTTTTTTTTCCCCTCCAAATAAATTCAGTTAAGACGGCTAAGTCTGACTTTGCCTTCATGCATGTGAATTGATCAAATCAAGATAATCCGTTCTTGTATTGCCCCTGATCCAGTCTTTGTCATTTTACTCTCAGAAAACCACACCAAGAGGTTCCATTAGTTGCATTTTCCAAAATGCAGCAATAGCACTGGGACACAATCATAGGTGACAAATGTTGGCCTCTTTAGCTACAAACATCTGACTTTATGTTAGCATTTATCAATTAAATATAGAAATCTCTAAGAAAATATGCCAGCATTGCAGGAAAGGATTATGAGAAATATATTGTAGCAATCCATGCAGGCAGATCTTCTGCTGTTCTCCATTCTGTGGGAAAAATTATATAACATGCCCTGTATTGAATTCTGTATATCAGTCTTTGCATTCTAGGTTTTCTTCCGAATAGAGAAGCATAAGGCATACATATCCTAACCTTAACCCCTTGGGTGCATTCCCCATAGCTCTGGCAAGTTGTGTCCAAATTATAATTTGTAACATGATAGACGATAGACACAAATAATTAATTACATGTGGCCATATTTGTTGGGACTTACATTTAGTGGTGGGATTCAGCCAATTTTCACCACTTTGGAAGAACCGGTAG
Organism: Bothrops alternatus; assembly: GCA_034064705.1. Lineage (NCBI taxonomy): Eukaryota > Metazoa > Chordata > Lepidosauria > Squamata > Viperidae > Bothrops > Bothrops alternatus. The sequence goes on from JARGCV010000166.1 coordinate 2,923,814, forward strand.
CTAATTTTTTGTTGCCCAGGCCCAGAATGGACTTCCAGAAGTGGCATCCACACAGAGAACCGGTTGTTCACATATTTGAATCCCACCACTGCTTACAGGGGAAGGAAGTCTAGCTGAGGAAGGCTAATCTACAAGGTTAGCTGCAGTGAAAGTTTTTCCTAGAGGCTTTGATGGAAAGCATCGCTTTCTTCCTTCTTAGTGCCTCTTCCTCATTGTGTAAATTTATTATTTATTTATAAAATTTATTCGCCACCCATCTTACGGTAGGGTAACTCTGGGAGGCTTACAGTCATAAAAATATATCTATACATATACAGATAGTCCTTGACTTACAACAGTTTATTTTGGGATCATTCAAAGTTACAACGGCCCTGAAAAAGGTGACTTATGACCGTTTTTCCCAGTTACGACCGTGGCAGCATCCCCATGGTCAAATGATCAAAATTCAGATGCTTGGCAACTGGTTCATATTTACGAGGGTTGCAGTGTCCTGGGGGGGAGGTCGTGTGATCAGCTTTTGCGACCTTTTGACAAACAAAGTCAATGGGAAATCCAGATTTACATAACGACCATGTTATTAACTCAACAAATGCAATGATTCACTCAACTGTGGCAAGAAAAGTCATAAAATGGGGCAAAACTCACTTAACAAATGTTTCAGTTAGCACCATAAATTTTGTGCTCAATAGCTGTACACTAAAACATACATTAAAATCAATAACATCTAAGACATGTGGGAAGAGCCAGGTCAGAGTAGCGGGTGTGTATGTGTGTGAGGTGAGATCTGCCAGAGATCCTGGATTTGCAGCAATTCTGCTTCTGCTTTAGCTTTGTCATCATTTATACTCTTCTTCAGCAGCATCTCATTAGCTCTACTGAAAGCAGGAGATAGTATACATATATTTAGAGTATGCGGGGGTGTATATAGTTTCAGATATTAATAGGCATCTAATAGCTACACAGAGAATTATGTTACTATGATGTTACCAAGCAATATTTTCATATTTGTTTGACACCCCTGGCCATCCTGGCCACATTCTTGTTAACTTCCAAATAAACCGATTTTCACACAGTTCACTGACATTTCTGGATTCATCCTACCATTTCAGACTTTGTCTTCATGGTTTTAATTTGTAAAATGCTAAAGCCTGAATAATAGGAGAAAAGAATGACCATGGTGCGATTGAAAATGAAAAGAATACTTTAAAAAAAATCTCATGCAGTTCAGAAATAATTGTCCCGTCTTGTACCAATAAAATGAGCCATGTTGTATAGTTTGTCTGATTTTGGCTTAACATGAAGACAGTGTGAAAATACATAATGGCTCCATCTGGTGTATAGTTGTTGCGAGATGGCTGGCTCTGTAAATTGTATAAATAAATAAATATTGAGCAAACCATTATTTAACAAACAATGCTACTGTATGAGGTATTGCATGCATCCAGTCAGTGTCCTCCTACTGGTTTATTATTTTTCTTGTTTTTGGAATAGAGAGAGAAGGAGCAGAAGCATGGTTATACCTTTCAGTAACAACTTATTACATATGACTTTGGTCCCAATTCTAAATATTTGGAATCCAAAGACCAACAATATGCCAATCTGAAATCCTCAAAAGTATAAGGGGGAAATGCAATTTTCTTCAACACAAAACAATTTTAAATCTTTCAATATAGTCTTTTTCTTTGTTTATGACTGGAGAGAGCTATGATTCCTTTTCTCAATTCATCAATACAACTGTTGAGAGGCCCCTATAGGTTCGTGCTCCATCTATGACCAAAATAGGAACCAGAACTTCTGTCCCTAAGATAGATAATTGTTAAGTGAGTCACACCCTATTTTACATCTTTTGCCATAGCCGTTAAGTTAATTGTGCAGTTGTTAAGCGAATCCAGCTTCCCCCATTGACTTTGCATGCTGGAAGCCCCCTGGGAAGGTTGCAAATGGGGAATCATGTGAACCTGGGATGCTGCATCCAGTGTAAATACATGGTGGTTGCCAAGCACTGGAATTTCAATCATGTGACTCCGGGGAATAGTCATAAGTGTGAGGACCAGTCATAATTCACTTTTTCCATTGCTATTGTATTATATTTTCAACAATACTCTTGGATTTTACAAAGAAAAAAGCTTACTGAGTAGCTAGCTTGCCTTCTGATTAACAGGTGTTTTATAATTATGACCAACATGGCAGCTATTTGTAAGTCTATTGCAGGCATTTGTGAGTCATCTTCTTCTTCACTTCCTCATTTACTGCTTCAGGTGTCAAGGGAGATACAAAATCCTGGTTCTTGTTCTTCCGGCAGCCTCAACCATTTTTAATTGACGTAGTTGCAGTGTGTTTGATGTTATCTCTCCATCTTCTTCTGGCTCTGCCTTATATTCTTTGTCCTTCTCTTTTTGTATATGCCTTGTATGGTGTGGAATCCCACGACAACCTCTCCAGGTGAACAAATCACTTTATTTGCTGTTTTTTGTATGTAGTTTCAGATTGGGTCTTTGCCATTTCTTTCTCTTATGGTCTCATTTCTGATTTTTTCTCTTCTGTTCATTCCAGTAACCTTCCTCAAATATCTCATTTCCCTGGTGACTAACTTTCATTTATGTTCTATTGCAAACGTCCATGTTTGGGACTGGTCACATAGGGTGGGGATGATATGCTTTGTATGACATGCTTCTCTGTGCTGATTGGTACTGCCTTGTGTTGTAGGAGTGGAGCTAGCTGACCCAATACTTGGTTTGCCTTGCTGCATATCATATGTTAATTGTTCTGGACCATGTAGTTCTGTATGTTAGAAGGTTGGCATTATTGGGTTAAGTGCTGTCTCCTTAAGAGATGGCTTATGGGAAATGTAGTTTAGCTAGTCAGCTATCTCATGTTATCAGGTATGTGGGAGGAGTTATTGAGCTCAGCACAGGATTTCCTGGACATAAGACAGTTTGGAATCTCTTTGTCTCAGAAAGCAAGGGGTCACCAGCATGTCTCCGATGACCCCCGATGAAGAAGTGGTATGGAGGAAGCATTAATTTCTCACCTATGGGAATGAACAGAGATGTATTGTCCAGAAGCAACCAACACAAATACAAGTATTTCCTCTGAATAAATATATTTCTGTTTTAAAATCATTTCTATTGAGTTTATCTGTCTGACCCAGTTTTACCACACAATTTAATTCTGGTTGTCAGAACATTAATGATATCCATTTTATCATTTTGGGTGAATGTTGTTCCTAGATATTTGAATTTTGGTATTTGTTTTATGCTTGTTCCTTTGATTACCAGGTTTAGGGCAGGGATCCCTCTTGGGCACTGGGCTGCATGAATCGCTGGCCAGTGTGTGCACACACTGCCCTGGTTTGTGTCGCTTGGGCACTAGAGCCACCCATTTGCGACATGTGGGCACTAGCATTGCCCCCGTTTGTGTCATGCAGGCGCTATCTCTACCCATTTGTGTTGCGTGTACTAACACCACCTCATTTGCATCACGCAAGTGCTCGTGCCACCCCATTTGCATCACATGCACACATGCAGTCCCATGCCTACCCCTTCCTTTCCCTCTGGGCCGCCAATTTAGAAAGATTGGGGGCCTCTGGTTTAGGGCATTGCTCTTTTTTCTTCCAATTGCCACTACTTCTGTTTTCCCTTTGCTGACTCTTGTATTATTTGTCTTGCATTGACGATAAGAAGTGATAGAAGTTCTTAGCTGTATTTGCTATCAATGCCCGACTGCCATTTGTGTGAGCACTCACAATACTCAGATTACTACTCATCCCACTTGGGACCGAAAAAGCAGAAGTCAAGAACTCTGACTCCAGTGGGTATAATCACCACAGAATTTTTGTACAGAGTGCAAAAATTGCATAGATTTATTGGATCAAAGCTTGAAGATAGGTGTCCAACTGATGAAAACAGAGAGGTCATCTAAATTGTAATCTGATGCTTATCAAAAGTTGTCTGTAACTAATTATTTCCAGAAAAAAATTCCTGCCATGGAAAAGAAAATGAGAGAAGTAGCAGGCAAAAAGCAGCATACAAAACAGCAAGCTATAGTATAGAGTTGTTCTTACATTTTTAAACCTTTACACACTATGCAATCATACTATACAGAGTATCTGGTTTTCATCAATATTTTTATGCAATTGTTACAATTTTGGAAGATAATTTAGAGAGGGTCTAGCTGTTCTTGATGAGAACCAGTTTGATGTAACGATCAAAGCACCAGGCCTGAAACTGGAGGGTGAATTCTAATCTAGTGCATTAGGCAAAAAGTCAGATGGATGAACTTAGGTGGGTCACTCTCCCTCAGCTCTAGGAAGTAGGCAGTGACAAACCACCTCCAAAATCTTGCCAGACAACTACAGGGATGTGTCCAGACAGTTGCCAAGAGTCAACATGGGACAGAAGGGAAGGGATGAGAAGGGGTCATTCTTGATCATAGAAATTTTATCAACAAATTCCTGATTGTTTATTTTTCTCAGATCTTCTCCTGGTCTTTGGTCCATCATTTCTTCAGCTGGACTCCCTGTCTAAGTTCAATGAACTGCACTGAAGATGTTACCTGGTCTAGTAATAAAATGCCTGCAAGCAAACAGCCAAGCTTAGAGAGCACTAAGGACTCCACAATTTAAGCCTGAGCTTCATATATTCTCTTCCATTTGGTACTATTTATTATCCATCGTGATTAATAAAAATGGTCATTTGGTCATTTCCATTCAAATATAGTTCCTCTTTGGTTCAGCTAGCCTATGATTTTTCTGAAAGTCCAAAACATCTTTCTAGCACTAATACCACTGGCATATTGAAAATAAAACTAAGTTTGGTTTATTAAAAATGCATTTATCTACTTTATACAATCAAAGCATTGAGGTAGTTAAAATCAGAGGCAATGTAATGATTCTTCTAACTGTAATAATAGAATAGACTTGACTGTTGATTACATTTTCAAAATTGTCCAGATTATACTATTGCTAAGTAGTTGAAATACATTTTTATTCCAGTTACACTCTTGAACAAAGTATTTCTGAAATGGAAAGCATAAAGCTTCCATTATAAAAATTTGTGGGCCAATTTTCTGCCTATTTAGAACAGGGTTTTTAGGTGATTTTTTTCTCTTATGGCTTCATATGCATAGCTTTTCATTTTGCTTTTCTTTATGTCTTTATTTTTAATGTCAAAGAATTGGAAAAGTTCAGCTTTTATCCTTCAGCTGCAGAGCTTCCAGGATTGGTTAATTGCATGCTTTGATCTGAATTGTCATTTTCATTTTTGGCACATGTGATTTATGGGAAATTATGAGCCACATTATTGCTATGAATGAATAACCATGAAGCTCAGGATGCAGTAAAAGTAATGATGTTGAATTGACTCAAAAAGGCCAGTCTACCTATAAGCCCAATCATAAAGAATAAAAAGCAGAACTACACAAAGTTTTAGAGGGATGATTCAGTTTGCAGGAGTTTTAATACAATGGCATCTTTGAATTCTAGGCATCAGATTGAATCAGGTGCCTTTGAAGGACTTTGGGAAGAAAATGAAGGTGATTCAGAGAGTCAATGAATTTTCTGGCTTGCAGAATTTCAAATACGGTTACATCATTTATTTCATATATGAACAAAGCTGATGGGATCAAATGCTGTATTTGCTGATAGTGTGGCGATAACTTGTTAATGAGTTTTATCACCTTGCACAATGAGTTTTATCACCTTGTTATCAATCTATGATAACACCTGAGAGAGTGCTCTTGTGTCCTTGCACTCACTCTTTTGTTAGAATTTGTTTAGGTAGATTCGTTTGGAAAGAGAGATTTAAGTTTATTCTTCTGGTCTTTTTTTAATTTTGCATACTTTTTCTTGTATGAACTAGTATTTTTGTACAAAACAATACCTTGTTTATGCATAGCCCCCAATTTACAGTATTCATCTGGTATATTGATTTTCAGTAAATCACTATATGGAGCTTTCTCTGTAGATATTCACCTCTTTCAGCCTCTCCTTTCATTCCTTCCATTCCACTGCAAACAAAACCATCATCAACATCACCATTTCTTCCTGCTATATATTATATTATATTTATATTTATTCAATTTCTATACCGCCCCTCTCCCGTAGGACTCGGGGCGGTTTACAACCCAATAAAAACATATAAAACAATAAATATTTAAAATTAAATTAAATTAAATAAATACAAGGCTGTTACTAAAAACCTGTTAAAAAACCCGATTCTAAAACCCGAACAGCCTTGTTTAAAAATTTAAAACCCGAGGAGATCTAGGCCAGGCCGGCTTGATTGAAGAGATGAGTCTTCAACTCTCTTCTGAAGGTGCGCTGATCATGACACGTCCGGAGTTCAGGGGGGAGCTCATTCCACATCGTCGGTGCCCCCAAAGAAAAGGCTCTCCCCCTGGGAATTTCACTGTCTCTTTCTTCCATTTTATTGAGTGAAGGTGAGACAGTGCTGTATGCTCGAGTCAATCTGTTTAATGTAGCTTCTAGTACATTTCCTTGTGTAGGGGTATTATACACACAGTAACAGTCAAATTAATAAATTAATAAATAATGTTAATAAATATTTATTAATAATTAATTAATTAATTAATAATAGTCAAATTAATAAATTAATAAATAATAATAGTCACATACATGCACACACACATCCTTCCTAGGAATCTTTTGAAACAATATTCCCAATTATGCCAGTAAGCCTTGATAGCTCAAGAAAATAAATGGACAGAGGATGGTAAAAAAAAAAATTAAAGTTTAATAAAAATGTTAATTTTTATTAAAGTTTTTGCTTTTAATGTAAAGCAGGAAACCACCGCCACCTCCTCCCTGCAGTTTTCTTGGCATTGTTTTGGAATTGGCTTGCCATTGCCCTCTTCATGGGGCTGACAGCGACTGGCTGTCTTAGGTATGATTAGAACTCATCATTCTCCAGTTTCTAGCCCAGCATCTTTAACTACAACAACAAATTGGCTCTTGCTTTCTCCATTGATTCAACAGAATGTTTTGCTGAACAATTTAGATGCTGCTGAGCCTGTCCTTTCCTCAGCTCCATCCATTTTGAAAGAAGTCCAAAGGATATTTCAAACTTTATTGCAGTGAAACCTTTAAAAGCTATCCAACTGAAACCTAGCAAGATTAGTGTTTTGTAATCTACTATCCCCAATATTTCCTCCCAGTCTGTCCCAATGGGAACATTTGTAGGCTTTTGGGTACTTTTAGTTATAGCCTATGGATACATCTTTTATAAAACCTTTTTGCCTTTGAATTTTGAATGTCAAATTCAATTGAATCTTGTCACCTTTTAATGCTGAATGAGAACTTAGATGATTCATCGTACCCTTATTAATATGCTGCCCATGTGGAATAAGTGGCCCTGTGTTTCATTTATTGAAATATGAGGGCAGTCAGGATATTTGTGGAAGGAGAAAAGCGCAAAGACACTTGGAGAAGGTCTTAAAACTTTGCATAGAGAACTACTTTCATTCTTTTCTCCTTCATTTATTTTCTTTTCTTCCATGACATTACTTTCCCCAAGACTCTGGACATCACCAAAAATTAATCTGCCCCAGATTCAAAACCTTTCATGATTCTTGTCCCTCCTTCATTCTTTCAGTAATGTATCATATTTTTTAGATTTATTGTCATTTCTTTGCTATATTACATGCACACAGATTAATTCTGTTTTGAAACTATATCTTTTCCAAACAGATTACCAAATATTCAACATTTTCATTCTTTCTCGAGTCTTTGAATGGCCCAGTCACTTTTCCTGTACATTCTCTTCTAATTCCCACTCATCTATCTACCTAGTTCCCCTTGCCTGGACTGCATTCATTCAAAGTATGTTACAATTGCTTACCTAAACTCATCTTTTGTTGTTCCATTGTCACTATTCATTGGAGCAAAACAGGAAGTATCAGCAATATATTCCTACTTTTTATACACACAGTCCATTCTAGTCTAAAACTGTAATAAACATAGGCTAACTTGGATGAGATCAACTCATATTTTCTTGATATTTTTTCAGTTATAATTAAATTTACATTATAACTTCCCTGCTTGAATATTATTCAATCCAAAACTCAAACTAAGATAAAGTTGAAGGATGAATGAAAGTAGCTTAACAGATTCTCAAACATAACTATTTTTCCTTTATCTCATTAATTCAAGCATTTCACCATTTATTTGTACATGACACATTGCATTCAACACTACGTGAATCTAAGATATTGATCTCTATGATCAAAGTTATCACATAAACGTATTAATATAGAGCAGGTATATACCAAGTTACCTGCCTTAGTTACATCCATATTTCATGCAATATTCTCAGCTAATGATAACAGCAATAGATTCTGGTGCTTTCTGGCCAGCTGCTGGATCTACATCACTCTTGAGGGCTGTTGTTCTTGGTATTCTTCTATCAATTGCCATCACTTTTCAATGCTCCAATGAACTTGGAACTGCATCTTCCATCATGCTGGATATGGCAAAGATAAATATGTCCCTGAGTAGAACTCAATTCTAATGATCCTAAACATCCAGATCCAAAGCAGTTGTATACCACTATCCTCTAGGATGTATTTCAACTTCCAATCTACAATAGTGGAATTGCTGTTGGCCATCCATCCCGGTACTAACCAAGCTCAATCCCAGCTTAGTGCTTAGAATTTCAACAAATGGTTTAGAATTTCACTTTTTTCTTTACTCACTACACTCTTCATCATGGATGAGACAGTACGAATCTACCATTTAATTCCAGTATGTTTAGAATTTAATTATCCCAGTTGAGGACTTTTCAGTCCTTACTTTGAAAAATCTGAATTTGAATCCCTAAATATTCATGATGCTGAATTTGGAGTAGTCTCCCTCTCTTCTTGATATGGTTCACATTCTTAATGCTGTATTGCAGACAACAATACTATGCTCTTCATATTGAGCATAGCTCTGTTCTTAAATCTGTAGCTGTATTCAAATAATATTCAGCAATAGAGATAGCACTTAGACTTATATATTGCTTCATAGTGCTTTAGAGCACTCTCTAAGCAGTTTACAGTATCAAGATGTTGCCCCCAACAATCCAAGTCCTCATTTTACTGACTTCGAAAGGATGTATGGCTGAGTCAATCTTGAGCTGTTGAGGATTGAACTCCTGGCAGTGAGCTGAATTAGCTTGCAATATGCATTCTAACCACTGTGCCACCATGGCTCCTTAAGACAATTTGTGTGATACTCCCAGGGGAATGGTTTCATTTAATTATTTAGGGCAACAAATAACTATGCTACCTATTTTTAATAATTAAAATTTTCATCTATAGATCACAGGGGTTCTCACACATTATGGTTCTGTAATTATTCCCTAGGCTTTTATACAACACAACCAGCAAAGCCTGGAGCTCATTTTAACATCACTCCTGCTTTACCTGTGCAGTCACAAAGTGAGAGAGCAATCAGAAACTATTCTTGTTTTTCTTGGGGAAGGCTGAAACCTGGGGAAGCAAATCCCAGAGTCAGTTTTGACACAGTTCCACCTGTGCAAATCTGAGCCAAGTTTTTTTTAAAAAAAATAAAAATAAAAATTAGGTACACCTCTAAATTAGTCAAGAGTTCCCCAAAGAGGTTAAGGATTTCTTTCTTTTTTTTTTTTTGAGATAGAAATTCAATCCGCTTTATCAATATTAAAGCAAACAACATTAAGCATAAGATCATATTAAGATGCTTTCGTCATATAACATAGGCATACAACATTAGGTGTTAGTCTTTGTAAACATTTGATTTGGTGAACATTCTTCCCTCTTTACGTCAAGTCTCAACTAAACGCCAGGTGCATTTTGTTTGATTGGTGTTTCTCTTGTATATAGTCTGTTATTTAATTTCCTCCTTGTTAAATCTTCAAAGTTTGGTCTTCCCTTTATTCCCCCTTATCTCAAACTAATAATTCTCCACACAATTTACAAATTAGAACTCCTGCATGCTTCCTAAGATCAAGGTTGCTTGAAACTAAACACAACTCCAAAGCTGTTAGGAAAAAACACACCCTACCAGAAGGCATCCAGTCTCACTCCTTCTGCTTGCAGTTCTTGCTAATGTCACACATCAAACTCAGAAAAAGACAAAAAGACATGTGCATACATTTTAGGAGAAGCGCAGAAAGAGAAAAGAGCCATGCAGAAGAGCAGCAATTAATTCTCCTTAAATTCCATGGCTATGCTCATCTAGGTAAAAATTATATGCCTATTAATGTGGAATTACACTTAGGATTTATGTATTGGTAGGTGATACCTAAGTCTTCGTGTAGCAATTGTGTAATCTACATATTTTACTTGTTTGGGGTATTTATCCTTTGTTTTTGCTAAATTCTCCCAGAAGGAAAAAAAAGGTTCTCTTTTTCTTAAAGATGAATTGAACATTCTTTAGTGTAAGCAGTGAGCAGCCCACATACTGAAACCACTAGCAACCCAATTCATCAGCTCCCGTAGTAAGCTTCTTGTAGGAGGTAAGTAGTCTTGCTGTGATTCTAATCCACAGAATATCCAAAGGAACACTGTTATTGAATCTGATAATGAAGTAAAAGCGGTAGGCCAACACATCAGGACAAAACTAGGAAAGGTTGCTATGAAAATTGCAAATTAATTCTATTTTCCAACTCCAACTAAATGGACTACCCTCTAAAAATCAACTGCAGAAAAAGGTCCTATCTCCTTCAATTAAGTCCCTTACAGTAGAAGAACAATGTATTCAAAAACAAAACAAAAAGATACCTTCCTTAAATGATATTCTCTGGATGGGTTGAACTAGCTGGAAATCCCAAACATGTGGCAATTTCCATGTTGAGAAACATCGATAGATGTGTTATCTGGAGATCAGTTTCAAAATGAGAACAATGTTTCCAACTTCATTCTTTCCAAGGCAAGATCCTGAATAACCATTGTACTTGCCTAACTAGTCAAAACATTGAGATATTTCCCCCATGGCCAGTAAGCATTAAGTAAACAGGAGTTGGGGATATTTAGCTATTCCAATCCCACTCCCCAATTTTTATTCTAAAGATCCCACTGGGATTACAGCAACTGCAGTTTAAATAAAGAAATGAAAGGAAAGATGTTCATTTTACTCTTATCCTGGAATTCTCACTGGCAGCAAGTGGCAGGTAAATTTATGGGGATAATTCTAATAAAACAGCTTTAAAAAACATCTGGTTCTCACTGAATAGCATTTGTCCATTACAGTCATCCTATAACATTTTAATTGGTTAATTTAATTGATTAAGGCTTGCTTTCCGAATGAATAAGCAAATAACCTCTATCTGGCATGGGTTGGTGGTTCTCAAACATTTATAACTGTCTCTGCTATGGAACCAGGATAAGAACATGATTAAAGTTTATAATCTTCTCCTTGCCAGCTTCAACATATGGAGCCTAGACACTTTTTCCAGTACACATGTTCTGTCTTGGGGATTTATAATGTCCTTGAATCCATCGATTTATCTATGTGGGAAAGAGACTAAAGTAGATAAACTTTGATTATGATACTTTCCTATTGGATTCTTCCTTCTTTAAAGGAGAGAGACAAAATCAGTTCCACCACCTCTAATAGAAATTAAAGCTTTCCTCATAAATATGCATGAATGTACATTTACTTCTTGCTATGGATAAAAACTGATGGCTACACTTAAATGCATCCAAAGGATAAAACATAGGACATCTCCTAAAAATCCAAATTATTGTCTAAATCTAGATTGGATGTAATTTCCTTGGTCAAAATGTATCTCAGCCTCCAATATTCTGAAAAAGAGCCATCATGTAAATTCAGCTTGTTTAGCTACAATTCCTCCTGACATACATCTCACACAACATAGAAGGGAATCTTGCTCTTAGATAGTTCACAGGGACATTGGAAACAAAACAGTCTCATTCATGTGGACCTGAGCTGTCACATCAAAAATCCTGCTAATTCATGTGGGTTTTTATTGTCCACTTTTAAACTCAGTCATTGTTGAAAATATTTAGACAAGCTCCATGCTAGCCTATTTTATGGACTTTATCTCTTGACCTCCCAGGAAGTGAAAAGGGTCTGGACAATAGCAATAGCAATAGCACTTAGATTTATATACCACTTCACAGTGCTTAAGCATTTCCAAGAAGGTTCCACACCCATTTGCATTATTTAGGTGACCCTGAGGGCACAGATAAACCTCCAAGTAGCTTCGATGACTCTCAGAAAGAGTGCTTACGACTAGATGACTGCAAGAAATATAAATTCTTCCATCCTCCACCATTCAGTCAGAACTGAAGAAGCTTCCTGGATGAGAAGTGAAATGTCTTCAAGGCCAGTAAAATGGCCAATCACCCAGCTGCACCAGCCAGGGGAAAGCCAAGGAGGATTATAAACAATTTGCCGACCGTCATCGTTGAGATGTCCCTCCGTTATCTGTGGGCGATCGGGTTTGGCTTTCCATGCGGCACCTGCTTACAGTCGAAAAAACTGGATTTTTCCCTTGCATGAATCCTTGTAAATATCTCAGTGATGCATAACTATGAAGTTATATTCTAAAACATATATGAAGACTCTGGTTCAATTATACACATTTTATTATCATTAAACATTTATGAAATGTTAAAAAAAGAAAAAAAAGAAAAAACAAAGTCCAGTTGCCTTTTGAAAAAGCACCTTTGGGGACATCCATTAAAAAAGGGACAGTTTTCGGCCTGTGAATGTTGCCACCTTCTCCAAGACCTACTAGATTTATTGCTTTGGGAAGAGGCTGGAATAATGCCATTTAAAATGGTCAGTGTTATAAATTAGAATGTTCGACTCCCTTAAGATGTCATCTGCTGAACTTGGAAGTCCAGCAGAGTGAATAGGATACAAAATGATGAAGCGTATCTGCTCAGTGAGGACCCAACTGATGTCTCTCCCAATATGTGGCACCTAATTAATGTTGCTGAACTGTTAACTGCCTCTTCATTTGCATTCATTTTAAATTAGGCTCTGTGAGGAATGCTGAGCTTTGCAGTTAGTGTGAGGACAGGAGCAGAAGAGTAAAGGCAGAGAGAGGAACAGTGTGCTCTTTTTTTGTCTCATTGTTAGATTACTGCATCTCATAGTATCATCAGAAGGTTCCATTTAATATCCACAGTACTTTAGTTAGTTTACAGCTACCCAGTCCAGAGACTGTGGGAGGTTTATAATAGTAAAAGCATAAAAATACTATGGTATGTGAAATCATTTCTAAACAATTATAAACCTACAAAGCACTTTAGAAAAAAAACCAGCATTGCACCAATATTGAACATAGTAATCAGGAATCAACATAACCAAAACCCAACATTGAACACAGTAATCATAGATGATATATAGCAGACATGGAGCTATGCTATCCATTTATCTAAAGACCCACTGAAAATGGATGATTTCCATAAAAAGGCAGAAAGAAGGGTATCGTCCTAATCCCAGGAGGGAAGACAATTCCAAAAATTGAAAGGAAAACGCTTGTCCTAGCTGTCCTGTCCCCAAAGCCACTAGAGAGATGGAACTATCATCATAACCTCCTGGTTAGAATGCACAAGTTAGGAAAAGGCTACTAAAAGCAAACAATCCCTCACTTCAGAAACGATGGCCTTATGCTGTAAAGGGGTTTTTAGTGTGGAAATAATCACAACTTATTGTAAGAGAATAAAACCCATTTCCACGGCCCCCAAAGCCATTCATAAGCCAAAGAAATAAGAAACTATGTTGCAGACAAATAGATACAATCTAACTAGCAGTTTGAAAATATGGTACAGGCAGTGGTGGGATTCAAATATGTGAACAATCGGTTCTCATTCCGGGCCTGGGCAACAAAAAATTAGCTACCGGTTCTGCCAAACCGGTGAGAACCAGCTGAATCCTACCAATGGCTACAGGAGAATAGATAAATAGGTAGCACTTTAGTGGGAAACGGGGCGGTGTTTTGTGTGGATGGTCAGACCCCTGTTGGTGCTGAACCAACCTAGATGTGATGCTCAACTGCGAAACAACATCAGTAATAAGAAAAGACCCCAAGTGACGCCATATGATTCTGTTCGTTTTTCTGGTATGGTAGGGTTAGTTTGCCCTCTGTGGTGCACTTTGGATAGAGTGCAAGTGCAAACTAAACAGACTAGCAGTAGCCAAATAACTACTTTGTACTAACACTGCACAGGTAGTAGTCCTTGACTTGCAACAGTTCATTTAGTAATCGTTCAAAGTTACAATGGCACTGAAAAAAGTGACTTATGAGCCGGTTTTCACACTTATGACCATTGCAGCACCCCCACGGTCACATGATTTACATTTGGATGCATGAAAACTGGTTCATAATTATGACCATTGCAATGTCATGTGATCATCTTTTGTGACCTGACAAGCAAAATCAATGGGGAAGCCAGATTCATTTAACAACGGCAGTGATTTCACTTAACAAACGTGGCAAGGAAAGTCATAAAAATGGGGCAAAATTCACTTAACAAATTTCTCACTTGGCAACATAAATTCTGGGCTCAATTATGGTTATAGGTCGAGGTCTACCTGTAGTCTCATGGCTAATTGTACCATCTCCATATGCTAAATAAATAACTGGCATCACACAGAACCTACACATACCCCTTATCATCCCAATCTTTGGGGTGGGTGGGAAGAAGGAGAGGGATTAATCCGAGGCCCCTGCAATGGGTCTCTCTCCTCTTCTCTTTAATCTCCACATGCTGGATGGCATGTGGTGTTGGGGCTGATGATGCCAATATGGATGATACCCCCATTTATACATCTCCAAGCCTGGCTGGGCAGGTGAAGTTGTAGTGGTACTGACAGCAGCTAGGAAGCTCAGTTTCAATCACATCTGTCTCTCTGCCACACGGCATCTCTGAAAACTATTAGGCCTTCCCAGATGACAATTGTCATTTCATCCCATCTGCTCTGGGATTGTGACCTCTATGAAATCTGGAATCCATCTCAGGTAAAGGGGACATTGAGGAGTCGCAATTTTACAGCCAGATCAGCTGCCTCCTCTACAGCAAACCCTTGGATGAGAGAATCCTCATCACATACTGACCTGACATTTTGCGGCACCTTTTGTAAGCCATCAAGACTCATTGAATTAATTTTTTCCCTGAGGAGACCGAGCAGGGTCGGTTTTTTTTCTCCCCCCCCCCACGACGTGAATCGCCGAGCTGAGCGGCGAAGGCTTTTTGCCCCCTCCCCCCATGGCGGGCGGGCAGGAAGGCTCCTGTGAGGAAACCTGCCGGCGCCTTCGTCTGCCTTTCAGACCCCGGCTTGGGCTCGGAGCGGGACAGATGAACGCCGGGGAAGGCTTGAGGCCTAGTGAGGGTCCATTAACGCTCCAGGTCCATCCATAACATGGCGGAAGGAGGCTTCGACCCCTGTGAGTGTATTTGCGCGCATGAGCACGCCATGAGGAGGTTGATCGATCTGTTACGGCAATCTCAGTCCTATTGCACGGATACAGAATGTCTTCAGGAACTGCCGGGACCGAATCCCTCTGCTGACAATGACTTCAGTGTCACCATGATGATGGTGGGCTGGCTGGTTCTAGCACTGGTTTTGTTCTTGATGAGACCCACCAGCTTAAGGAGATCGATTAACACTGAAAAGCCATCTCGCCCGCATAGCGGACAAGATCCACCAGCTCCAGCCGTCGACTTAGGTTTCCTGGAAAAGCTTAAACAAGTTTAATCTTCAGTGACCAAAAGAAAGAATGTGATCACAGCATTCCTTATCCTTGTACAATGGGGTTCTGTTCTGTACATAGAATATCCATTTTCTTTTTCTATTTCTTAAATGACATTTAAATGGATTAACTTAACGTGGTGGGAAGTGACAGTGCTTCAGCGATGAGTGTTGCGCTTCTGTCCACTCCAATATTTAAAGAAAAAATGTGAAATCTCTCTATTGATAATCGGTTGAACCTGTTCAGACTAGTGGGTTTTCTTGTTCCTATCTATTTAGAGATTAAAAATTACAGTACATTCCTCTGCAAAAAAAAAAAAGACTCATTGAATTAAGCAGAATATATAAGTAATAAATAAAGAAGTGAGGGGAACAAACAATGCAAAATATTGGTAAATCATATAAAAAGAGCATGATGTGTGAATTTTATTTGTGCATTTCAATATACAGCAGCTTTTCTTTCCCTCTTGAAACTAAAAGATGTTGGAAGGAGAACAGTTCACTAGTGGATTTTAACTAGGGAGGGGAAGAAGCTCAGTGACATTGTCTCATTTATTAAAATGCGATTGATTGGGAAGAACATTCTCTTATTCACCAGCCTAAATGTGAACTCTTATCAATGTCTCCACTTCTCTTTCCAAAAGCAGTACTCCTGGACTGATCAACAGCTCACAGGAAATCCAACAATTGCTTTAGAAAGTGGTAGGCAAGCATTACATAGGCAAATCCATCTGCAGGAACCAAGTATCTGGTCTCTGATGCAGTCCAGCAAGCCAGAATGGTCATGGTGGACATTGTTGAAGGACTGGAGGGGTGGCTGAGGATGGGATGGTGGCAGTATCATAAGGATGTGTTATTTAAGGATTAAATGTTCATGCTGCAGCTAAAGGACATGAGGAAGAGTGCTATCTTAGGTAGACCATGATTCCAGTGTACATCGTTATCTGAAGGATTATCTCTACCCAAGTTACATCTATCCAATCTACCAGAGCGGTGAAAGTCAAATATGGCTTTTTTAGGCTCATGCCTCGGTATGCATATTTTCCAATGAGACAGACCAAGAGAGGAAGATCAATTCATTACAATTTGTCAGAATATTGATACAAAAGGGATTCCTCTCATACAAAGAGGGAACCCAGATCCTTAGCTTGCATCCCATTTTATAGTTAATACAACAAAGAAAATGCAACAGGAAAGTTGATTGGACAGGATAAAAGTAACCCCTCCTTTGCACAGTAGATCAGCTACATGTAGTCAAGCATGTTACATTTATGGTTATTTAAACGAGGTCTGATGTCAGAAGGGGTGTAAATGTTAACAAGGAAAAGGTTTTTGAGAGTTCATGAAGAGACTAACCAGACATCAATGAGCACTAACACATTTTTTCTTATCAGGAGATGGTTTCCAGCCATCCCTTCTATAGTTTATTTTTTCAGTTTAGGAATGTTAGAAGCAATCAATCAAACAATCAATCCATATAGCAATAGGATAAAAAGTTTTCCTATATTCCAGTCTGTAATGAGCCTTAACACCCTTTTAAAAAAGAGAAATAAATCAAATTAAAATACAAAGTAACTATGTTAGTTAGCAAATTACAAAGCCCATGTCATGTGCCACAGTGAGGAGGCAAGGAAAGTTGCAGGTCCCCTCTCCTAAGGAGGACATCTGGCAGGACCCAGAAGGGTCTTCTCTGTGGTAGCTCCCTCCCTTTGGAACATCATCCCCACAGAAATTAGACTGGGCCCCCAATTTGACATTCTATTGTCAAACCAAGAACTCTTGTTTATGCCAACGGGCCTGAGGAACCCAGAATGGGATGAAGCCCATCAAGTGGCTTGTTTGATTGATTGCTGTCACTGGGCCTGGGGTGAAGAACTATTATTTGCATTGGTGTATATTAGGGGTTTTTTGGTAAACCTCCCAGAGACCATATGAGTGGGCAACCATCTAAATTTCCTAAATAAATAAATATAAGACAACTCTTACGAAAAACAAAATAATGGGTTGATTAAAGAATTAATCCAGGATAAGTTAAGGCTGGGGTGGACTATATTATATGGCTATGTTTAAAAAAAAGAACTGGGGCATTATAATTTAGAGGTTCCCCACTCTTGAGTTAACAGCTAATCATGAAGAATTCTGATGAAACTTCATTTAACTCCATAACTGATGCTGATACACATCTATTAAAAATCAAAGCTTGGGCAATGAAAGCACATTCTGGGCCTGCATTGCCAAGTTGCAACCTGGGATGGCAAGAAAATCAGGCAGAATGACGTCCTCTGCCCAAACAGAATCCATCACTGCCCCTAATGCCTGGTATCTGGAGGACCTTCCAGCTGGAGAGCTCAGAAGGTGTTGGCAATAATACTTGACTGACATTGGGTAATCTAAAAAACTAAGGATAATTAGCCCTTTAAGTCCTGGGATGGGAGACCAAAAGGAAGTCCTAAGACTTTTAATTTAAACTTCTGGGGAATCAAACATCCTGGGAGAAGGAAATAGGAAGCTACCCCTACACTGTTGACAACATATTTCAAGGAAGTGTTTGCGTAAGACTCTAGAGCAGAATAGAAAATTAATACTGTATTTTGTTAATTGAAAGTTCTAAGGATTAAACTCAAGACTTTGAGCAAATGCACAGAAACATGCCCTGTACATATGCACACCCTTGTTCTACTACTTGCTATAGCATATTTATTTCTTTTCTGGTCAGATGGCAGAATGTTTGTGCACAGGGAGGTTCAGTTTCCATCCTACAGCAGCAAAAAGCAGTAAAACATAGCAGTTCTCCCGTAGAGGCAGAAATCATTTCAGAATGGCAGCTTGGTGAGCCGTGTCACTGCCAAGCTTAAGGAATAATGGCAGGCTAAAGACACTTAGCAGCTCTCATCAATCCATCCACATCAGAATAAACTATTGCACACTCCCAGCCAACTGAATAAGGGGGGGGGACCCTCCAACTTCTTAGTAAGAAAAAATTCCGAGCTCCTGACTGCAACCCGAATCCACCAGAGACAAGAATTTTAATTCTTAATTCACAGTATCCAAACAATTTTAAAAAATATTTTTTTTCAGTTTGCAAATTGGTAAAAGACGACTTTGAAGATAACTTAGATTCTCCCTTGTCTTTCAGATGCTTACAGTGGGAATCTCCTGAAAACTTTGCAAGCGCCTACTCATGATGCCACCTTCTGGTTGCCACTGGAAGCAGATTCCAGAAAAATAGATGTGTTGTATTGATTGACTAGATTTAGCTAGGGGTAGCTAGCATTAGCCATTTTAGGTCATGGACTAGCAAGCTAGCATCAATAGGAAAGAGGGTGACTGCCACTTTCCTGAGTCCCCCCCCCTCAAATAATGCTAATATTGCAGAAATTGTATACAAGATCTTACATAAAATTACCAATATATCTCAAGGCCTCATGTTAAATTATCAACATCTACCGTGATATTGAAATCTCATGAGATAGCTTAAGTCTCAAATTGAAGAATGTTGAAGGCTTTCAAAATTTCACTAAAGATTCCACAAGAGAATTTACAAGATGTGAATGTTGGAGAGAGCGAATGTGTGAAAACTGGGGGGGGGGGAGTTGATTAACTTTGTTTGTTTTCAATGTGTTTTTGTCTGTTTCTGCATCTGTTTGAAAGTTTTTAAAAGCCTGCATGAATTCATATGCATTTATGTAATCATTTTTTTCTTAATGTGCCTGTTTAGCATTTAGCCTACAAGTGGAAAATTTGAAAGGAACTTGTTTGTCCTTTTGTTTAATTCAATTCAGGCACTGCTTGTTACCCCGCTGAGTAGTCCACACAAAGTGCACTACCTTTATTGTAAGGTTACAGTAACCGCACAGGACAGTAACAGAATATTACAAGTCTGAAAGTACATCTCTCCTACCTCTGTTTTACAGTCCAAGAAACTAGGGTGTCTTCTGAAACATTTACCACCCCCATTCCTTCTGCAGACTGTCCCTTATCTGACCATTGTTTAGTCTTCAGCTCCTCCTCCTCCTGTCTCTCAAGGTCATTCTCACAGGACATTACATCACCTGACTCCAACTGAATCTGGACCATTCATTGTATAATACTATAAAAACCAGTACAAACCAAGCACAAGATGGGATCTGGGCATAATACTGTATACAGACAAATGTAAAAATTACAGACATCCAGCAAGAGGCCCCCATCAATCTCATCCCAAGGCCTGGGAGAATAACCAGGTCTTCAGATCTTTACAGAATGCCAAGAGGGCATGTGAGCCACATGGATTTCAGAAGGGATCTCATCCCAGAGGGCAAAGACTGCAACAGGGAAGGCATGCTTCCTGAGCCCCACAAGAGTACACTATTCAATCAAAAGGACCCAGATGTCCAATACCGACAAGCATATGCTATCTGGGCAGAAACCATGGGAGATAAGTGGTCGTTCAAATTATGTACCCTATGTCTATATTAAAATTGATCCCAATATAAAGTATATCTCAATAATACACAGTATTAATTGTATTAATATTGTATACAATATTGATATATTTTGTTGGAGTGCTCCATAGGAAACAGTATAACATTTTGAAAGATAATCGTGGATTTTTTTTTCATCCATTAGTTCAAAAATTCAAATTAGAGATAAATTCCTTTTATATTCACCTATCTGAAATCTAGGTAGAGATTTAAGAATTTTGAAGAAGCAAACTTAATATGTGTGAAATATAATGTAACCTGAAAACAAAAGCTGATGTCATGGTTCTGATGGATGAAACTCTTTAAAATAACTTCGAGGCATTGTTTACCTGCTGCTATATTTAATTGGAAAAATGATTAATATTTGAATTGTTACTGATGATAGAAGCATACTACAGCTGGAATACCACCTAAAAACCATATGCTTTTAATTCAGTTGTGCTGAATAATTAGTAGACTGATTAGAAAGCATATTATTAAATGAAGAACGGAACTGTTAAGTGTATTGATTGGCATTGATCAAAAATGTTCTGCAATTGTCTAAGAAACTCAGTATTTGATTTCTCTGAGATTGTTTGAAGAAATAGATGACTTTGATGAGGGGCAGATAATGAAGACTGCACATAACAGACCGAGAGCAGGAGCAGGTATTTTGAATAGTATTGTCACAGGTTTTTTTTTATTTATATGCAAAGTCAGGTTATACTTGCAAGAGATAGCCACTCTTTCAAACATTGAGAAATAAGCTTCTGTGTCCTCTTTCTTGGACAACTTGGGGATTTTTATATCTTTGAAACTACCTCCACTCTACATGTTCTGAGACCCTTAGGATAGAATATGCCCCTTCTGGTGACTGTATCCCTTTAACTAGGTCTATCAGTAGGTAGTCTATCAGTAGTTTAAGTAAGTCTAAACCAGGGGTCTTCAAACTTGGCCCTTTTATGACTTGTGGACTTCAACTCCCAGAATTCCTCAGCCAGGGCCAAGTTTGAAGACCCCTGGTCTAAACTCTTCCAACTTCCCTTTCATGCCTTTCCCTTTCCCACGTTTTCTTTCCTATTCCCTCCATAGCCACTCTTCAACTAATCACAGCCTTTCTTCCTGGTTCTGCCTTAAATGTTCTGAAACGTTGGACTATGCCGATACTATGTAACCAATAAGCCTGTTCTTTGAGGAAGTTTCAAGCCTTGGGGTTCTGATTTGTTTGGTCTCAACTGTTGGAACCTTGACATTAAACCAAGTCTGAAATTCCCTTCAAGGAGAGACAATATTACAAAGCTGAACTTTCCACCCCCATGCTATGCAATCAGCTACCTTACAATTGAACAGTTTGGCAGACTTTCTAACCAGTTGCTCACACCCCCCCCCATCTAACCAACAGAACTGACCCTATTTTCTACAGGACAGTAAAATGTTTAGACTAGTAAAAATCCTCCATCACCCTTCCCAATCCTGCAGCCAGGTTTGTTGTAGAGTTGACACAGGTATAGCCCATTTCAGGCTGTTGCTGTAGCTTTCCTGTAGGAAAGAGTGAATCCCTGCTTCTACCAAGGTAGTAACCTATTCTAAGGAAGAAACAGCACCTTCTGTTTGGCCCATGCATTTGGTATATGTTCTAGTAGGTTTCCTCAGCCAGGATGTTGGCTAATATCTGCAAAGTCTGGGTTCTACAAGAGCCAAACTCCCTTTTACAAGCTGCTTTTTAACTAAGCCATGTTGGTTAAGAGTGTTAGAGAACTACTTGTGTGTTTGCCCCTTTGTGTTGGATATCTTTTTTTGGATACCCCACTTCATGAATATCCCTTCACTGCCACCACTTTGCTAGTATCTTTTATCTACATCCCAAACCCCAGAGGGTCAATACAAGCCCCCTATAGCTTTTAGGCAACCCACACACAAGCTCAGAACAGGTAGTACTCACAGTTCCTTCTCACAAACTTCCCCTGCTAGTATTAGACTACTACAATTTGTGAACCCTATTGCTAAATAATAGTCCTTCTATCCCTTAGCCCTAGGCTATTTCCAATGGCTCCATTTCCACCAAGTAACAGAAACCCTCACACAAACTAAAACACTTCCAACCCACCACACTCCGCTGCTTTTCTGCTCAGCTTTTATAGCTGCTGGTTGCTGAGCAGCTGGCTTGATTAGGGAGAAGTCTTAAAGGGGCAGGGCACCACCAACGCAGGGGCTAGCCAATTTTCAGTCAGCCTATCCTCTTGCAAGTATCTAACCCTTCTTTGCACAACTGAGCAAATATCTTTTTAGTTTGGGCAGGGTTAACTATAATGGCTTGATGAGGGACACAAGCTTATCTTCTCCTCCAGCTAAATTCAGGTGGATGGGGGGGGGGGATAAACCTGAGGGTAGCAAGAGCCAGTTTAGTTAGTGGCTAAGGCCTGAGGCTAGAAACCTGGGGCCTGTGAGTACTACTCCCACCTTAGGCCCAAAGCTAGCTGGGTGACCTTGGGCCAGTCAGTCTCTCTCAGCCCTAGGTAGAAAGCAGTCACAAGCCGCTTCTGAAATCTTGCCAAGAAAACTGCATAGACTTATCCAAGGAGTTGCTAGGAGTCAACATTGACTCAAAGGCACAAAATCAGAGAATTGTCTGCAGGAGGGAAGGAGGAACAGTTAAGAGATTTGTTGTGATTGATTTTCTATTTTTATGGGAGCTTTGCCAGCAGATTGCTTGTTAACAATGGCGCAGCTAAATAATTTTAGATGTTGAATAATGGACTTGCACATTCTTTCATTTTTGAGGCATAGGTTATGTGCCAGTAATCCCCTGGTTTGCATGGGAATAAGCATCCTTTTTACTGAAGGAAAAGATCACACATTTGTAACAAGAAAGAAAGAAAATGAATGTTAATTCTAAACTTGGTCTTGAAAATACTTTGAAATAAGAAGAAAGGGTGCTGTAGTAATTAGTATCAGCATGAGTGATAATGTTCTTATCCCCTTTATCTGCTGATTCCTGATATTTTGGGACAATGGATTTGCTGGTCAGGTTCAGCTTCAGTTCCACCACAGTTATTAATGTCCCGTGTTTCCTCAGTGTGAGCAAAGAGAAGAGAAAATGTTTTTAAAATGTCTTAAATGGCTGAAGCCATCAAAACATCAGAGGTTTAATATTCTGACTCTGAGTTAAAAACGCCTTCTTTTAAATCAAGTCAGATAACTCAATAGAAACTCCATATAACTTTAAGTCTCTTGGAGACTCAGGCTAAGAATGAAATCTAACACCTTCCAAAAGTTTTTATGCTGGTGGACTGGCCCCCTTTTCCATTTTGTTTTCTGTCCCACTCACTGCTTTGCCAATCTCTCCATTCTAGTTTATAGTTTATTTGCATAAAATGCACACATGTTGTAGCTATTTTAAAATTGCTACTACAACATGTGTGCAATTTTATGAAAATTTCCCCAAACATGCCCATTTTGGGGGTTTTTTGGGGGGGGAGGTTTTGCTGGAGGTTTGGGCTAATGTACAAAATTGTTCTTGGAAATAAAGATGATGCCTGAGCTGCCCCTCTGTTTAGAAGGATAATAAAATTCCATTTCATTTTTTTATTAAAGAAATCTTAACAAATATTAAAATCAGATGGCCAGCAAGCTTGCAATATGTTAATAGTAGTGGCCACTAATAGAATTGTCTTGGGCTGCAGTGTCATGAGCTACACAGATGTGACACCAAATTCAGGCAATTGCACTGTAAAGACAATCAGAAGAATACAGAACACAGAATCATAGAGAGGAAGTGGCCTCGGTGGTCTTCTAATCCAACCCCCTACTCAAGGCAAGACACCTTATACCATCCATCTCAAATGGTTGTCCAAGGTATTTTTGAAAACCTCCAGTGATGTTGATAGATCATATGGAAATTCTGATAGCTCACATGGAAGAACCCCTCTGTTGTCTACACCTTCTCCAACTAAGCATTATAAACTTCAAGAACTTTTGTTATTTTTACTAAATTATAGGACTCAAAGGCATTTCATTAGGCAACTGAAAGTATCTCATTAGGCAACTGAAAGTGTCTAAAGTTCCATCCTTTAATTACTGTAATGCTTCTGTTTGCAGCAGGCCAATTCTCCAGAGAGAAAAAGCTTGAGCATTCCTTCAAAAGCAATTATATACATGCCAGGAATGTCTCATTTACAAATGAAGATTCACCATTCTTTCCTATTGATTCTGCATCTTCCTAGGCAGCTATTATCATAACAAGCTATTTATGGTCTGAGCAAATGAATAAGCTTCCCAGTGATTTTAAATACAACATTTAAGAGTTCAGGCTGCATCCCTATAGCTTTAATCAAATTGAGAGGAGGCCTGCTGAAATGAATAGGGGTAACTCATTTGTAAATTGGGTCTCTTAGATTATGCTAGATCAGTTCATGCTTAATGACCAAGATGGATTTGACTCTGACTTCTTATCTGAATTTAGTTTATCCAATTTTTTTTTTCATTTTTTTTAAACCAGATTCACCAGCTGGTCAACTTTATCCAGGCCTCAAAATTAAGCTATGTTCACAATTTAGCAGAAAATCAAGGGGCTTTTTGCTACCCTAGGAAGCTTTAAAAAAATCCTAAATGAAGGTAGCAATAAACTATTTCATTTCTGTTACTCAAAAAACTGAGTGATAAATATCTGAAGTTGATTAATTGAATCCAACTCAAAAGGATTTTTTAAAAAATAATCAAATAGGATATATAATAAATTATGGTCATGAAGTGCTGTAGAAATCTTGATGTTGCATCTAGACTGGAGATGTTTCCTCTGGGAAGTGTTCTCTCTTAACATAGAACATAGAACAGGGTTAGAAGGGACCTTTGCGGTCTAAAAACCCTATTCAAACAGGAGACCCTACATCATTTTGAACAAATATTTATCCAATCTCTTCTTTAAAACCTCCAATAATGGAGCACCCATCAACTTCTGGATACATGCCATTCTACTGATTAATTACACTCACTAATTTCTCCTTAATTCTAAGTTGGATCTCTCCTTGATAAGTTTCCATCCATTGCTTCTTGTCCTGCCCACAGATGCTCTGCTTTCCCCTCTTCACTGTGACAGCCTCTCAAATATTAGAAGACTGCTATCATATCATCCCTAGTCCTTCTCTTCATTAGACTGAACACACTAGTTCCCACAACCATTCATCATCTGAATGACGTGAATCAGTCTTGATAATGATTGAAAAAGGTGTTGTCTACCAAACCACTTACATTGCTCTGGGACCACACCTGCAGGCTTTGATGCATCCGGCAAACTATTTAAAATGCCCTTTGTTTAAGATTTTACCTTCACCAGTTTGTTACAACAACAAAAATGTTATTCTAATTTTAATTTAATCAATTTTGGGTTTTGTCCTGATCCTACCCACATCTTTATCCTGGCCCCTACTGTCTTTTTTGTTGGGCAGCCTCCTGCAGTTCATTTACATGCAAAAGTGAAATGGAAACTGCAGTCTGAAGAAGCTAAAAGCATCAGTGCAGGCTCTATAAACCTCTCATCATCTATTCATAAGCATCTTCTGGATCATAATTCTTCCAAAAGTCAGCTGGACCTTCTTGATTTTTTTCACCTTGAAAATGTTTTGTTCCTCATTCAAGAAGCTTCTTCAGTTCCCATTTTTGTGTACACTTTCTCATAGTGTTGTTCATTGCCATCAAGTCAATATTGTTGAATCAGGGTGACCCTGTACACAATTGTCCTGAACTGTGTCAGTCTACAATTAGGCAGCTAATTACTGTGAGAGTGGCATCAGCAGCTGTTGTTATTGTATCAATCCATCATGTCACTGGTCTTTCTCTTTTGCATTTTTCTTCAGCTTGGTCAAGCATGATCTCTTTCTCTAATGATGTGTACAAAACATGAAAATCATAGTCTTATCATTTTAATCTAAGGAACACTTAGGCACTTAATATCAGTTGAGGTGTTCTTCAAACAGTCCACGGCACCTGCAGTATTATTTTCCAGCACCATAATTCAAAAGCATCTACTCTATTCTTCTCTTCATCATCCAACTTACATATACATATTGTAGAACAATATTGAAAATACCATGGAACAAATCAGATATTTGTATATAAATCTCTCTAAAAATCTTGTCTAGGTCCTTCATGGCCAAAGACAAATCTATTTTTTTCTTGGATACTTGTAATTTTATTACAGTTTATTGATCCAAGAAGGGTGAAGTTGTCACCTAAGGGTAATACTTGATTACAACCATATGTTTAGCGACCATTCAAAGTTGCAACCAGTGTGGGAATCAGCCAGTTCGCACCACTTCGGCAGAATCGGTAGCTAATTTTTTGTTGCTCAGGCCCAGAATGGACTTCCAGAAGCAGCATCCACACATAGAACTGGTTGTTCACATATTTGAATCCCACCACTGGTTACAACACTGTTCAAAAAAGGGACTTACAACCAGCCCTCACACTTATGATTGTCACAGCATCCCCATGGTCACATGAGCATGATCCAGGCACTTGGCAACAGGCTCTCATTTGTGACAGTTGCAACATCTTGCAAGTTATTTTATGATTATAAGTGCAATGCCTTTTCTTCTTTGCATTTCATTTCTGGCAGAGTACCCTATGTGATTCATTTGGATTCAAAGTGTCCAATGCCACTCCATTTGAGGTCATTAACACCTAACAGATCAACTTATGGGTTCTATTTGATTCTCAGCCACTTCCAGTTTTCCCTGATTCATGCTTGATACATTGCCAGGGGTGGGAGGTGGGAGGCCGCCAGGTGCAGAGAGGGTTGCTGGTACGCGTGGGGCCCGGCGGGTGCCTTACTTCCCTTGGGCTGGGCCAGCTGGTGGCCCAGCCGGTGGTTGCCCTGCGCCGTCACTGCCCCTTGCCAGCTACGCCTCGGCCGGCGCAGGGGCGGCACCACGCATGCACGGCGCTCCCGGGCAGGGAAATAGTCCTCGACTTACAGCCGGTTGGGGGTCTTCGACTTATGACCGGTTGGGTAGTCCTCGACTTACGATCGGTTGGGGGTCCTCGACTTACAACCGGTTGGGGGTCACGGCATTAAAAAAGTTGAGAACCACTGCTCTAGAGAGTTAAGAGTCCTAGTGTCTTTGGAGGGAGCAGTTCAGGAAAGGAACATTTCTGTAAGTGCCCTATCTTGGAGTCCTAGGTTCTCCCCATAGATCAGGAGTTCTCAACCTTGGCAACTTTAAGACTTGTGGACTTCAGCTTTGCTGGCTGAGGAATTCTGGGAGTTGAAGTCCACAAGTCTTAAAGTTGCCAAGGTTGAGAACCCCTGCCATAGATCAAATATGCAAGTTAGCTGTCTACCAGACATAATCATTTATGAAATATTATGGAATAATTTATTCTGCTTTTCACTTCCTATCACTCTAAGACCATCTGAAAATTGGCTAAATAAATGACTGCTGATTCAAGAACTATGCATTTTCATCATTATTTCCATCACATATCCATTTTGTACCAGTGTCACATTGCATTTATTCTTCTTCTCCCAATGCAAGGACATTATAAGGGCATTACCTTCCCCACAGTTTCGTGTCTTGATGAAGAATGAAGAATGACAGCTCAGATCTTGGATTTTTGGTATATGGAAGAAATCTGCATTGCATGGGCCTCTCATTTCTACTATCTAGAGAAAATATTTAGAAAGCTTTAGTTACCCTCTCCTGTGTTAGACAGTTGCTAAAGTAGTTCCCCAATTTTGTAGGAAGCATTGCTCAAAGGGAACATTTCCCTAAAACACACAGTATGACATGCCATAGGTATGGTATATGGCACACATGCACACATCTAATTTCCCTTGACACTCATCCTTTTCTATTCTGAGTTTGTGCAATGAACATTATATTTGGATGATGGGGTCTATTAGACATATGTTCATGGATAGATTTATGTTCTCCCTTTCTTTACCATACATTTTTAAGAAACTGAATTTCTGTTGTTGTTTTAGCTAGTAGATACTGATGTTATATTCTCTCAGCAGCATACATAGATTTCTGACTAAAATGTGTGCTTTTAAAAAAAAATTGAATGTTAATAAATGTGATTTATAAATTTTTTGATTTCTAGCTTTCCCAGGAGTGTATGATTTTGTGTAATCAGGAATAAATTATTTGTACGAGAGGATTAGGTTTTGGAATTCCAATTTTGCAATGGAGAAGCAATTGAGAATATCATGTATGTTTTCTTTTAGCTGGCATAAACAACCAAGATATGTGTCTTTAGAGAGAGAATCAAAATATGCAAAACCTGTGAGGTATAAAACAAGTAGCAATCTCAAATTCTGCTCCCAGTGGGTATCATGATTTGATTAGTAATAACTCACAGTCAGACAGATACCATTAGACACAAACAGAATAAAAAGGCTGAATATCTCAATATGGCAATTCCTGTGTCTTCTAAGTATTAACAATGAACCTTATTCTTAGGGCTTTCTGGAGAATGGTTGAAACATAGCTTTTGTGTAAGATTTTTGGAAATTAAGTAACATTCACTAAACATTGCTTTCTTTTAGTGATGATTCATAGTTTCTTATTTTATAATTATTTCTATTCTAGTCTGATTTTACTGCATTTATAAACTGTCTAGAGCACGGGTGTCAAACTCGCTGCATCACGTGACATGTCGTGACGTATTATGACTTTTTTTGCATTGCAAGAGCTGGGGTGGGCATGGCCTCTGCACAATGCAACCGGCCCATGGGCTGGCTGTTTGACACCCCTGGTCTAGAGCTTTTAG
The DNA here is from genome assembly GCA_034064705.1 of Bothrops alternatus. Taxonomy (NCBI): domain Eukaryota; kingdom Metazoa; phylum Chordata; class Lepidosauria; order Squamata; family Viperidae; genus Bothrops; species Bothrops alternatus. The sequence goes on from JARGCV010000166.1 coordinate 2,952,728, forward strand.
AAGCAGTTTATAAGCTTATAAACAAAGTACAAAGGACAAACAATTAGATGTTCAGTCTTTGGCACATCTATGACATCACTATACCAGTACACTGAACATGCCCATCCTATTGATCTTCCTATGACTTTGTATTATTCCTCAACCCCCATCCAATTCCTGAGCATGGCTGGCTCAGGAATTCTGGGAGTTGAAGTCCACAGGTCATAAAGAGCCCATAGTTCCCCATCCCTGGTCTATAGCAATCACAAAGGTGTTCTTAAATATGCTGAATGAAGGGTGTATTAATGTTCTCAAATCCATAGTTATATAAATCAATAAATGTAGAGGAATGAAATAAATATCTAAGTTGGAAACAATGAAAGAACCAATGGAAGTGCCAATAACATAACAAACTCAAGGTAATTATAATTAGAAATGGGTAAGACAGTTCATAATTTGAAATGGTTAAGAGCTCCATTTGCAATTAATTTCATATTCATGAGTATGTAACCATAAATCTGTTCCATTCCATTTTTGTAATAGTTTGCCTTTTTCTTTTTGTTTTTTAACTGATCCAAAATTTCCATTTATTCCCATTATGGTTATCTATTTCTTGGACAGGGTTGTCCATACTAAATGCACTTTTCGATGGACTGTTTGAGCCAAAAACTGCATCACAAAATTTAGAACACAATATAGTCCAAAGAAGTATTACATTTGGTTAGTCCAGGAATCGCAAATTAGCTTGGGTCACTTAGGATGCCCTGCACACACAGTTCTTCATACAACTCTATTCATAAGCCAGATACACTAGATAAGAAGTCAGAATATGCAAATCTAGCTTTCACTTTCAGAGGGAGTAGAGAATAAACTATGTCAGGCCTTGAGACATGAAGCATGGCACCAACAAGCCAGATGCCAAATTGAATCTCAGTAGTTGTCTCAAGTGCAGGGGAACCAAATTATTGATAGCAACTGAGAAATATTCATTGACTTCTAATCTGCTATCAATCATGGAAGATCATTCTCCTCATCATTCTCTTAGTCTCATGCCTGGAATGATTAACAGGAATATTAACTATTTTGGTAGGCTATGGAAGAGAAAAAAGAATCTTTTAACTTTGGGTAAATTATTCAAACTCAAAAAGAAAAGTGTGCATAATAGCTGAAAGACACTGAGTAGCAGTTTTTAAGGCACTAGTTTTTACATATGTAAAAATCCATGTTACAATTTGAATTAATTCCCAAATTGATCATAGCTGAAGGATTTGAAAGCTGTTGTCTTCCTGATGTTCTAAATCAGGGTTCCCCAAATCCCAGTCCCTGGACCAACACTGGTCCACAGCGCATTACAAACATGGCCGGGCAAGCAAGCGAAGCACTCATGGAATCCAAGCACCATGTGAAACCATGCACCCCCAATCTGTGGAAAAAACAGCCTCCACAGAATCCTTCCCTGGCACTCAAAAGGCTACTATACTAAACCACAATTCCCCAAATTCCTTCCATTGACTATGTTGGCTGGGATTGTATTGGATTCCAGAACCTCTGAGGAACAGAAATTGGCAGCTGATAGGTGCAACTTATATTAATCTTTAAGGAATTTGTGTCTTTGGAGAAGGCTACTCAAAGAATTATTTGTCCCTGTATATGTCCAGTTGAGTATGATTCCTACTGACTTCATGTACACATCCAAGGTACATTTTCTGGGCAACAGTTCAGAAGATGTTTGACACTGGCTCTTCTTGGACTTATTTTCCCATTTACTTCCCAGTCTAACCTACAGTCCAAGTATTTCTGATGGGTTTGCACCTATGCTTTAAAAAGGGCCACCCTTGTTTAGCTTTTTGATGGCAGTCAAGAATATTGGCTAGTCTAGGAGAACAGCCCCTACTTTTCACAATGAAGACCCTGATAGGATCCATCTGACAGTGAGAATAATCAACCAATGGAACAGACTGCCTTCAGATGTTGTTGGTGCTTCATCACTGGAGGCTTTCAAGATCTGAAAAGAAGTGAAAGTTAAAATTTTTAAAATGTAGTTGGTTTATAGTTAAACTTGGATATACGGAGTGAAGAAGGTCTACAAATTTAAAATGATTGTATTAAGTTGAATGGCATTTAACTTGAATTTTTTCTTTGTTTACATGTACAAATGTTTATCTAATAAAAAAAAGAAAAAAAGGAGAGACTGGACTGCCACCTGTTTAGAAATGGTATAGGGACACCTGCTTGGGCAGGGGGTTGGACTAGATAACCTACAAGGTTCCTTCCAACTCTGCTATTCTATTCTATTCTATTCTATTCTATTCTATTCTATTCTATTCTATTCTATTCTATTCTATTCTATTCTATTCTATTCTATTCTATTCTATTCTATTCTATATTCTGTTCTGTTCTCTTCTGTTCTCTTCTCTTCTATTCTCTTCTATTCTATTCTATTCTATTCTATTCTATTCTATTCTATTCTATTCTATATTCTGTTCTGTTCTTTTCTGTTCTCTTCTCTTCTATTCTCTTCTCTTCTATTCTCTTCTATTCTATTCTATTCTATTCTATTCTATTCTATTCTATATTCTGTTCTGTTCTGTTCTCTTTCTGTTCTCTTCTATTCTATTCTCTTCTATTCTATTCTCTTCTCTTCTATTCTATTCTATTCTATTCTATTCTATATTCTGTTCTGTTCTCTTCTGTTCTCTTCTATTCTATTCTCTTCTATTCTATTCTATTCTATTCTATATTCTGTTCTGTTCTCTTCTGTTCTCTTCTGTTCTATTCTATTCTATTCTATTCTATTCTATTCTATTCTATTCTATTCTATTCTATTCTATTCTATTCTATTCTATTCTATTCTACTCCATTCCATTCCATTCTATTCCATTCCATTCCATTCTATTCTATTCTTCCTGCATTCTTACAAAGTGTAATTCAAGCAAAGCTTTACCATTTTTTCTCCTCTATGATATGAAACAGAACAGTGAAAACAGTAATACACATTTCAATGCTCTCCTAAATGGAATAGTAACATAGTGAGTCAACAATCTGCTGTAATTGCAATAAACAAACAAACAAACAAACACAGTCTATCAAAAAAAAGTATAATCTCCGTCTCACAGGGATCAATACTTCTACTTTATTTTGAAGTGGTCAGATTTCTGTCCTTAATACTCTATCTATTTCTGGGCATCACACTTTCAGAAGAATTTAGAGAAAGTGGAAAAAAAACCCCAAGAAGTAGAAGAGAAATGGCCAAGGAATTAAAGTTCTGTGAAAGAAGATGGAAGGGATTAAGAATTCATAGCTTTGAGATTAAGGGAGATAAGACAGCACATTTCAAGAAGCTTCAGGAAGATGGGGGCCTATTGAATGAATGATAGGAAAAGTGGTAGCAGTAAGAGCATTCAGTTGCAGACCAATTGGAAAGGTAATGGTCTCTCTTTTGCTGGATGTGTTCAATCTTCTGCAGGGAATGCTTTAATTAAATGTAACAGTATGTTGGATGTGATGACCCAAATGGATCCCTTCAATTGTATTAGCAACTTTGTTCTGTATGAACTTCAGAGTAATATATCTTATTACTCCGACAAAGAAATAGTCATAGTAAATCCATTGGGGGCCATTGCCTGGTTTTGTCCTATAAAAAAAATTAGGACCACTTTGAGTGATTTCATTGAAACAAATAGCTTTATCATCTTTAAGAGCTGTCTCAGACAACATAAAAATAATTGCAGAGTGGGAGAAAATATGCAAATAAAGAAATTTTAAGAGCCAATCTTCTGATGCTAGAGTATCCCAGGGTTGCATTTTTCTTGCATTGCTTTGTCAGAATGTGATTAAAAAGTGTTGTTCTCTCCTCTCCCTATTTGAAATCTCAGACAGGCCATCTTGGTGAACAGACAAGCAGACACATTGCAAAGGAATTGGAGACCAGACTTAATATAAAACAATATGGAAACAAGCTTAATTCTCTCTAACTAGTGAGCAAAGGAACTTAAGTAGGGTTATATAGCCAGAGCAAAGAGTTAGACAGGAGAGTTTCCTGACCTATTCTAGGTCAGGGCTTTTCAACCTTTTCACCCATTGTACCACTTTTAGGATATGGCAACATCCGAGTACCACCAGTCGCGTAGCAAGGTGTCAAAAACTTGATGACCAAAAAAAAGGAAAAAAGTGATAAAGTACAGATAGTCCTCGACTTACAATAGTTCGCTTAGTGACTGTTCGAAGTTACAATGGCACTGAAAAAAGTGCCCCCCAAGCACAGCCGAGCAAGACACCTGCCTGCACACCCGGCCATGCTCTTACTCCTTTCTGAGGTTTTCATTGTTGTGAGCATTTCTGTTGAGGATTGGCAATGGGGGTGGGGTGGGTGGGTGTTTGGTTTTTATTTCCCCCCCCCCATCTGCTGGGTGGTTGCAGCAGGTTTTGGTCACTTCACATGATCCTGGGACACTGACTGTCATAAATATGAATCAGTTGCCAAGCATCTGAGTGTAAATTGCAAGACCCTGGAGATGCCGCAACATTCCAGCTGATCGTGCTTCTTCTGGGCTCAGCTGGAGCCTGGCGCTGATCCTGTCGCTTCCACTGAGCCCTGACAGACCTGCAGCTCCAGCCATCTCTCACTCAGGCTGGTGCGGTGGTGCCACCAGTTCAGCTCATTCCCCTACCCCTCAACCACTTTTCTAGGATGGTCGCGTACCACCTGCCAGATGCCAATGTACCACAGGTGGTACCTGTACCACTGGTTGAAAAGCCCTGCTCTAGGTGACTTCTATTAATTTCAGCTTTCAAGCAATCTTATACATGTGTACTTATATAGAAATACACCCCACTAAATTTAGTAGGATTTATTCTGAGGTAAGAAAATATAAAATTGCAGCTAAATGTGTATACAGGGCAAAACATACACAGAGAGAAAATTATCCAAATGCTCAGAAATATACTTTAGATTATCAATATTTAAGTTAATGAATGCAAAGCCCCTGGCATAATGGCAAATGGTATTCTATATTTTATCTTAAATCATTATAATTCAAAGCAGCCAGCTTTAAATATATTTGGCTGCTTGTGGTATTTTAGTCTTGGGTGTTCTGAACTGATGGATTTACATTAAGAGCTCTTTCTCACATCCCACTGAAATGCCACACCACCCAATTTTGGAGGACATCACCTACAACTCATCCCCAGCACACCAACAAGGCAGCTGAGAATCATATTTAACTGTTCTAGCTTTAAAACTATTTTTCCCCCATCTTCTTCTGACACAAGTCTTCCCTTATGAACAAACAGCAAATGCCTCATTGGCAACAATGCTGATAAAGTTGTCTCAGACCAGGATTTGCCTAGCTCCTATTGGTCATATTAGGTTGTTTCATACCTGCTATCTTTTCTTGAATAATTGGTCAGTGCCCTTCATGGTCATTTTGGCTTGGACTGTTGGACAGACTGTTGGACAGACCTCTTCATGCACTTGAATCTGTCCATGTAATGCCTGGCCTAGGGTTATGGGGATCCTTCTATACACAGATTTTGTTCCTTGCCATCCACACTGCTGCTCATACTGACATTCTTGGTACTTTCTGTCTTACACCCGAGTGACAAGGTATTGGGACAAAATGGTACAGAATGAAATAGGAGAGAGCTTCTCATCTTGAGTCTATGCTCCTCTGCCTATCAACCAGGCTACTTTTTGGAGGTGGGAGGGACAAAGATCAGTACCAAAACTCTCATTTAAGCAGCTTCAAATGATGCTAAAACCCCATTCCAGACAGTCACTGTCGTCCAAGCCAACAAAGCAGATATACAGTAAGGAATTGATAAGCCATTTTTTCCCATTAGCAAGTGAAACTAGGCAGGAAGGGAAACAGCAAAGGAAAACTACCATCACTGGCCTTCAGTTAAATAGAGCTTAGCTATCAAGGCAGATTATGCCAGGGTCCTTTTCTGGTGACTCAAGGCTGGAAGAATGCGCATTCACAAAGCTGTGAGAAAGAATCCTAAGGCTGCACATGGCATTGGCCCAGTTCCAACAGCCCTCTGCAAACTTTTTTTTAGGCTCCAACAAGAAGCATTCTTTGGAAGAAGAAATGAAACAAAAGGGTTGTGTCAAAAAGAGGAAAAAGTCAGAAAACAGATCTTTGGCCCCTAGGTTGTGCTTAATAAATTAGTCCCAATTAGTCCCAATTAATTAGTTACATTTACATCCTGTCTATTTTCTAGAACCTCAAGTTGATAGGTGTCACCCTTTACTTTATCCCCATTATTATTGCTTGACTAAAAGAGAATGAGAGTGTCAATGGTTGAGGAGAGTCTTGAATCTCTGTCTTCCCAGGCTTAATCCAGAACCTTTATACCACATTTGCTTTCAAGAATATCCTCAACAGAAAAAAAAAATACTGTAAGCTTTTTGGCTGTGATAGAAGATCCAATTATAGCACTATTTCAGAAAAGTCTTTTTGTGGAGTAGCTATTTAATAGGTAAGTGAGAACATTCTAGAGGAGCTACACCTCACAATATCCTTCAATATCAACCATGAAGCCAAATGGAGGTCACAGATTCTCTGTCCTTGTATTTGGAAGGCTGTCCAAGCCAGTTTAAAGATGAAGCTTAAAAATAAAGACTATGAAAACAAATGTTTTGAAATTGCTCATATTTAGCCTCTGAATTTCAGGCTGAGTAGGTTTGTGGATCATCTTGTCAGTCTTGCCCATTGTACTAAGACCTTCTACATTTTTTTAAAAAATCAGCACATGCAAATTGTATGCATTATAACAACTATATTTTGAACAATTTGAAGTGATGTGAGAATGGTCCTCAAGAACAAGACTTAATTCTTGAGAAAGTATTCACAGATGTTCAAATTTATGACAGGAATTTAATAGCCTGGGTTAGGATTTACTCTTATTTTGTATTATATTATTACTTTATTTTTCATTGTTTAATACTATAAATTTTGACTGGCCTGTATGCTAAACTAAAATAGAAAACAGTTCACAATAGGATACGCTTAACCAGGGTTGATGGATGGGCAGAAAGAGAGATAATCCTTCCTTCCCAAAACTGAAAAAATAAACAATTATGTTTTTAACAATTTTGTGGCCCTTCCCTCCTATTTACATAATTACAGAATAACAGAGTTGAAAGAGATCTTCGAGGTCTTCTAGTCCAACTCCGTTTCTGCGTCCAGCAAAAATACCATGGTACTGGTCATAAAGAACAAGTTGGCATCCAATGGTCAATCCATGTATTATACAACTACAATAGTAGGCGACTTATAATTTCATGCAAGTAATGAGACAATGTACGTCACTGATTCTGAAAACAGATAACTACCGGTAACTCACAAGGACCTGACCACTTTGGTCATCCCACCACCTGTATTTGGATTAGGACAGATGTATCACTGACTCCGATAATGATCTTCTCCCTGGGCCAAGTAGCTCCCTATGAGGAGGATATGGCTGAAGGATCTGACCTTCCTTTATACTACCTGGAGGACTCTAAATAGGTTGAGAGTTGGAGTTCTTAAATGTAAAGCCAATATGCTCAAATGGAGACTCTTAGCAGATAATAACATGCTATGGGAATGTGGAGAGACACAGAGGCCATCCATCTGCTGATATATCAGCTACTACCAAAAACGTGTACCGACAATGATTTATTTTTGGCCAATGACAAAGCCAAGAAGGTGGCTTCATTCTGGCACTTTAAAGTTTGATCCAGGCATGGAAGACGAAGAGGAAGCTTCTCATGCTTTTAAATATTTTATCCACACGTATTATTCCACTAAAAACAATTCATTGTTTATCTGATTTACTATATCTGTATTACTTTTCCAAATGCTATATTACTGTGTGGTGGTGTGCAACTGCAGCAGTTGTGAAAATTGTAAAAAGTCAATAAATGTAGAGCCTTCTTATCCTGCCATCTTTCACTTCTGTCTGCCATGGAACCATTTGTTATTCTTCCACAAAAGAAATAAAAGAAAATGCAGTCTAATATTTTTTTTATTTTAAGAAACAGCAATCCTTGAAGAGAGATGATGCCAGCATTTTCATTCTAAGTGCAAGGAAGTGTTAATTGCTTGTGAGAAGGTGGAGAAGGAATTTGAGAGCCCATGCCATTCATTTTAGAAAACTGTAAGGGAATTTATAATCACGAGGATTCTGAAAGGGAATCATAATCCACATGAATGGAGAAGGGAAACCATTCTAGCAAATCATTTGTCATGCAGGCGATAAGAAACATCTGTTAGGAAGCAAATCTCCTTATGAATGGGCATAAGGTATTAATACCCCTCTATACAATAGAGGAAGAAAGAGAAAAGCACAAGTCCATGCAAAGCTTATGGCAGATTCTTTTAAAAAAATAATATTGGGCTTTGTGAAAATAAAAGTCTTATTTTAGAATAAATGCTCCTGAGGACATGTGGTGGAGGTGAAGCAAGATAGAGGAAGAGCCACACTCTTTCTATTAAAAAAAAAAAAATCCACTGTTTGATTACCGGAGGTTCCTGGAGCTATTACTAAATTTGGTAGTTGTCTTCCATTGCCATTTGATTTGGGGCAATTAGCAGTTATTAAATCCTCTAGCATGAAGGACTCCACTTCCTTTTGTAATGGTTATATTTAGCACACAGGAGCCAAGCCAGTTTGCCTTTCTTCACCAAGTCTGAACCTATTTTGTTTTCTTTCAGAGGGTATTCTTAAAAACCTCCAGGCCTCCATCAGTGAGATACCATCAGTACGCTGATGATACTCAGCTGTACATTTCCACTCCTGGCCATATCAGTGAAGCGGTTGAGGTGATGTGCCGGTGTCTGGAGGCTGTGAGGGTCTGGATGGGTGTTAACAGATTAAGGCTCAACCCCGATAAGACAGAGTGGCTGTGGGTGATGCCTCCCAAGGACACTTCTATCTGTCCTTCGATTACCCTGGGGGGTGAATCTATAAACCCCTCAGAGAAGGTTCGCAACTTGGGAGTCCTCCTTGATCCACAGCTGACATTGGATCATCATTTGTCGGCAGTGGCGAGGGGGGCATTTGCCCAGGTTCGCCTGGTGCACCAGTTGCGTCCTTACTTGGATCGGGAGTCACTCCTCACAGTCACACATGCTCTTGTCACCTCGAGGATCGACTACTGCAACGCTCTCTACATGGGGCTACCCTTGAAGAGTGTTCGGAGACTACAATTAGTGCAAAATGCAGCTGCGCGAGCAGTTGTGGGTCTTCCTCGTTGTGCCCACATTTCATCAACTCTCCGCACGCTGCATTGGTTGCCTATTGGTCTCCGAGCCCAATTCAAGGTGTTGGTTATTACCTATAAAGCCCTTCATGGCTTGGGACCAGGATACTTACGGGACCGCCTTCTGCCACATACTTCTCTACGACCGGTGAGAGCGCACAGGGTCGGCCTCCTCCAGGTCCCGTCAACGAAACAATGTCATCTGGCGGGCCCTAGAGGGAGGGCTTTCTCTCTTGCGGCGCCCACCCTCTGGAACCAACTACCTCCTGAAGTCCGCGTTTCTCCGACCCTCCTGGCCTTCCGAAAGAATTTAAAAACCTACCTCTGCCGGCAGGCCTGGGGATGATTGTTGATTGTGGTGTGATTGATGAGTATGTATGGGGTTTGTATTTTTAATGTTGTTCGGATTTGTTCAATTGTTTATATATATATATATATATATATGTTGTAAGCCGCTCCGAGTCTTCGGAGAGGAGCGGCATACAAATCCGAATAAAATAAATAAAAATAAATAAAATTTTGGTGTCGAGGAAAATAAAAGATGAAGAGGTGATTATATACATATACCGTCTTTACTGCAATCCACGATTTAAATATAAGAATGAGAATTTAGCAATGGGAAGAGGAAGGGTTAATCTCCTGTTAAATATCTTCCAGAATACAAAATCAAACAGCACTTGCTTTATTTTTACAGCAAAAGTTCACACTGTATGAAGAAACAGGGAGTTTTATTTCTCAACAAGATACAGATTTGGATTGAGAGGGACTCCTTGGCCCGAGACCATCCAGCTGCCTTGTGTGTCTAAGGGAGGACTAGAAACTTGGTCTCCCTATATTTTTCCTTCACCATGCCATGCTGATTCTCTTACAAAAATAAAAAGATCATAGTAACATATAAAAATAGCAAACATCCAGCTGCTTTGCTGTTTTCCGTCTTCAATGTTGTTTTGTGAAAACAAAACTGTATCCCAGTTCACCTACTAAAAACTATGTTTTGAAAAATGCTCAGTGTAAGATATTGTGAGGGAAATAGCCACCAGCCATTTCCCTCATTTTGCCTCACTCTGGCATAATGGACATCTGGACCTAACATCTGCTATGGAAAACTGTATTAATCTAGTGGCTCCTTTAAGGAGTCCTCAAAGAGAGATTTTTTTAAAAAAGGGAAGACGGCTGCATTGCAAAGCTTAGCAACTGGTCCTAGTGCTTCATTCTGGTGATCCTTCAGGAGGTATGGAATCAGCCAGAAGGTGGTAGCTTAAAGAAAAGCTCAATATGCCATTATTTCTAATCCGCCATCTAAGAAAAACAGTCTTGGAAGGGAAAAGAATGGGCAACAAAGGGCATCTAGAAATAGAATATTAATGCAAACAAAGCAAAACTTTGGCAGGATAATCAAGTCTATATTCTACAATCATACCTGTTCAGTGCCCATGGCTCCTAATAAATTGCAGATCAGATATGTTCACTCAACAGCATCACTGGTGCTGCCAGTCTGTTTCTTGTCATGTTTTTCCAACATTCAGTGTGCAATGTCCACATGTTCATTTATTTTAAGGACATGTTTTTCTAACTATGTCTTCAGTATGAATATCAGTATTCTTCCCTGTTTCACAGATATTTGAGAGATTATACCCTGCAAGAATTAAGAGAAGGGAAAGGAAGTTCTCTTCTATGGAACTAAATCATAATGCATTCTAAATTGCACTACAGGACAGCTGAGTAATCTTCTGAAATATTAATTTTAGCTAGTGAACGTCCCTATACTTCATTTAGAACCAGAAGTATCATGGTGGAATATTCATAACATATTAGTCATTTCATACATTAATATTATATTTGTGTTGGGCTATATGATAAGCAAACAACTCTATAAAAAGAGAATATGGCCTGCAGAAGAATTCAGGTATCAGCAGGAGACAATTGTGAAATTTATTCCAAATTAAAGTCCTCAGAAAAACAGTAAAAATGTACATCAATTGATAAACTACATCAAACTATCACCTTAATATAGAAATGGAATCCAAACAACTGGGGTTCTAAAACCCCTTTTTGTAAAAGCCTCATGGGTTCCTTCAGTTACTACGGGTGTTATATCTTTTAAAAATAGGAAACACAATAACTGTGGAATAAGGATTCTTTTAAAAACAAAAGAAAAAAAGAAAAGAAAACTCTTCATAATTATTTTCATCTCAACAATGGAGAGAAAATCCTGACCACCGTCCAGTGTTTTTATGAATTGAGAAGTCTTATCAATTTGACAAGTGAATAAATGTGATTGGCATGACACATTCACTTTGCATGATCACTCTACATGCTGCCCCTTGACCCTCAAAATATGTTAGGTTGACATATTTGGACTTCAAATGATCATATCTCACACACATGATGTAAAGACCTAGACTTCCAGGTCAGGGAAGATGATGATGGAGAAAATATATCCAAATGGTTGCTAATTTTTTTATTTATTACATTTGTTTTGTTATTTTGGGATGGAGAGATATGGGATGTATCTTCAAAATCAGATGATTTGAAACAAAATGTTTTTATGACTGTGAATAAATATCCACCAAGGCAAATTTGACATTTTTTTGTAACTGGAATAAATTATCCATGTATATCATATATCAAATTTATGAGATGGTACAGAAAATTATGCAAAACAAAAATCTCAGATTGTCACTTTTAAGCCATGTACAGTAGTATCTCAGGATATTACCAAAGGTGAATGCAATTTTCAGATTTTTAATACTTGCTCAGTGGTATGGAAATGCCTGTGCAATTCTATGCAAAATTACACTATTCTACATAGTTATATGGAAATACAATAGTATCTTTATTCTACCAAGTACACAAAGTAAAGTCCAGTAAAAATATTATGTTATTTAAAAACCAGCATAACAACAAAAATACATAATCAAAGATAAGAGCAAGATTATAAAATTCTAAATTAGAGGGTGGACTAAAACAATTTATGACCCTTACCTTTAAACAGAGAGAGAGAAAACATATAATTTTATTTGTCCATCTTGTGCTTCTGCCATGGTCTGAGATTAGTTGTCAGTCTGAGCACACAATAAACAAGAAGATAGAGAAACTTTGCTTAAGGACAAAGAAAACAGGATGTTTCTGGGTTTAAGTGAGTGCCAATATTGATTAGAATAAGATGTATTTGAATAATCATTTAATGATCTGAGATGATATCTGAATATCAGTGTTATTAGATTCAATTGTGGAAAAATGTTCTATGAATCATATGCCAATGAAATGAATAATTATATGTTTGTGTGCATTAGCAACTTCATAACAACAGCAACAAATCCCTAACAAGCAACCAGAAATGTGTAATTAATGAGTGGACAAACTGATGAGCTGAAGGACCAAGTGATTGATGGTTTTCTCAGTACATCAGAGCAAACAGAAAGTGTTTGCATTTGCAAAGTAAATGAGAAAAACCCTCTGGATTTTTTTTGTGGTGAAAGAAACGACAAATTGGCCAAAGGCTGTGGCTGCATATTTTGTAATGTAAGAGGGGAGTCATTGAAAGTGAACCATCAACTGCAGTGTTAATACTAAAAATGAGAAATAAATCTTTTTTAAAAAAAATCATCTTAAAAACAAAGAACTATACCCATTACTGTATATTCCACTGCATTTACAAGAAGATGAGTCTCTAGCTCAGGAATAAAGAAAGTTTGGAAAATTTGAGAACACATTATAGGTAGCCTCATAATATGGTTGTCACAACAGACTCAACTGGTCACAAGACTCCTATTTCCAGAAAGCAAGCTGGAGTACAACCTCACATTTCTATTTTTTATTTTTATTTTTAAAAAAACCTCATATGGAGTGAATGTGAAGGACAGAGAAATTAAAAATATTTCTTAAAAATGAAATGAAAGTCAAATCAGGCACCATGTTCTAACAATATGTTTGATGTATTTCTGATTCAAAACATCTTAAGTAAACAAAAAGACCTAGAATCCAAGAAGGAAAAACAGGAATCATCTACAGCAGGGGTGTCAAACTGCCACGTCATCGGGAAACCACACCCACCCCATTGCCGGCAATGGCAAAAAAGTTCCGATACGTTGTGCGATGTCACGTGATGTCACAAGTTTGACATGTCTGATCTACAGTATACAGTGTAAAGACTGTAATAGCTACTACGTAGAACAAATAGGCAGAACACCCTTGGTCCAGCAAACAACACCCAGCTAAACAGAGATTAACATCGGTCAATCAAGGAACTACCAATGCAAAAACATCACCCCCACCAACACTGACAGGGCAAGCTATTATATATAAACAGAGAGCAAACTCCATTCCTTTCCAGCACTGAAGACATTACGTAGGCCAGTAATGAAATGTCTGCACAAAAACAATCAAATTCAAAGAGCACCAAGAATTCCAAAGTTCAATTTTGTGTTACAGATATTCTCTTTTATTGAAATATAAATATCTTTTCCATGGAGCTGGAATAGAGTGGAACCGTAAAAAAAATTGTGTCTGACTGGGCTCAGAAAAGAGAAGGAAGAGTTATACAATTCAAAGTCAGGAAGTCAATCAGAACACAGCTGGAAGGGACCTTGGAGGTCCTCTAGTTCAGAGGTCACCAACCTTTTGGGCACCAGAGACTGGTGCCATGGAGAAAGGTTTTTCCACTGACCAGAGGGGGTGTGGTTTTGAATACTGCCTGCATCCCGAGGATGGAGCTTTGCTTGTTTGTGTGGCCTGCGCGCTGGCATGCTGTGGACTGGAGTTGGGGACCCCTGCTTTAGTCCAATCCCCTGCTCAAGTAGGAGATCCTATACCCTTTCAGATAGATGGCTGTCCAGTCTTTTCTTTAAAACCTCCAGTGATGAAGCACCCACAACTTCTGAAGGCAAGGTGTTCCACTGGTTAATTATTCTCACTGTTAGGAAGTTTCTCCTTATTTCTAGGTTGCTTCTTTTCTTGATTAATTTCCATCTGTTGTTTCTTGTCTTGCCTTCTGGTGCTTTGGAAAATAAGTTGACCCCCTCTTCTTTGTGGCAACCCCTCAAATACTAGAATACTATTATCATTTCCTAGTCTTTCTTTTCTCTAGACTTGCCTTACCCAATTCCTGCAACTGTTTTTGTTTCCAGGCCTTTCATTATCAGTGATCCAGGTTATAAGCTGAATATTTCACTGTGCAATGCAATTGCTTGGAGCTTTTAGCAACATTATGTTGCCTTTGTGGGATCTTACATTTATCAACCTCTGGCTAGCATAACTAAATAAGAATGGAAAATTTACTTCTTATAGCTTCTTCTGAATTGGGCTGCATCAGTGAAAGAAAAGCTTGGAGAACTCATAAAATATGGAATGACTGAGTGAAATATTCAAAGGACTTGACAAATTATCAAAGTCATGTAGCTTACAGATAATGGAGCCATATGTTTAACATATTCAATATTTATTTAAGAGCTCACAGTTACTGTCTGCTAATTTACCCTCTAGTAAATATAGATGAGATTTCAGTCTTAATCAGGGAATGCAAATCAAAGATGAAAATTGGACAGAAATTAGAAAAGCATTCATTATGACAGTCAGCTTAAATTAGGCATACCCATTTTTGAGCTGCAAAATTACCAAGAGATCACTAGAGATTCAAAACTTCCAACTCTTCATGGGAGTCTAGATTTTTACATTTTAAACAAAAAAAGCAATATTTTTACTGGGCAATTGTATATACAAATTAACCTGCAAGACGTTTAGCATCAGAGCAAAGTAGAATAAGGAAGCTGATGTTTGTATCAAAATTTAGCCATGGCTTAAACTGTGGGTACCATATTACCAACTGGTCTTATTGGCTATTTACCTGCAGTTTCCATTACTTTACTAGGACTATTAAATCGGTCTGTAACACTACTGCCAAATCCACTGAGTTGCCCAATTCAATCTCATCATAAATTAAATTTCAATTTTATTTTGTAACCCAGTAGGCTATCATACTTTTTCTTGAACACAAAGAGTCATTAATTCTTAGTTTGGTGCCTAAGCAATTGTTGATGTGTTTTTTTTTTGTGTGAAAGAAAGAGAGGGGGGGATGTGTTTAAAACTGTGGTTCTACAAGAATTACAGTCTCAAGATATTTATAAATGCTTCTTCTTATACCCTCTTTTTAAAACATCCAAGTGGATTTTTATTGTTTACAGCTTAAACTCTACCAGGTTGTTTTAGCTACCAAACATGTTTATAGCATTGGTGTAAATAAAAGGCATTTTGGGCAGACTTACCATGATGGAAGACTACAATTCCAGAAACATAATGAATGATTATAATAATGTGTTACCAGTTGTTTGGATGTTTATTATTGTTTGAATTCATAAATTAACATGGGGAAAACAGCTACAATGCAGGCTTCTGCTGAAATATATTAAATTCTAAAGCTTAGAAATATGACTTTCCATCTACAGATTGCAGACAAATAGAAAATTTAGAATTCATTAGGACAAAATTTGGGTGCTAAGTGACTTGCATAAATCTTTCTTTCATACTGAAGAAAAGAAAACAGAGAACAGAACAACTTGTGCTGTAAGAACAAGCATTTATGCCTTCTATTCATGGGTAGTACTGCTACTGTTTTGGAAAACCGAGATTAAGTCAATGCATTTCCGTTTTCTTGCAGGAGTGTTGCAGTTATTCAGCCTCATCCATTATGCTCAACTATTTAATCAAACACTACATCACATGAAGCAGGACTACCTCAAAATGCCATAGGTTACATTCCAATGTGTTTTGCTTCTTGATAGCATAGATTTAAAAGCAGAATATAACCTGATTAAAATGGGCATATTAAAGTGGGGAAAGGAAATAACTGGATTGCACTAAATAACACTCAATGTCTCTTGCAAACAACTATGCACTAAATTGGGTGCCATGGACATAGGTGCTATCAAGTCAGAGTTGACGCCTGTCAACTGCCTGGATGAGCCCCTTGTCATGGTCATCATTCTGCTAAATGTCTATGGAGATTCTCAGTCATCATGGTTGCCCCAAAGGTGCTTTTTCAAGAGGCAATTGGACTTCCTTGTTTTTCTTTGAAGACATTTTGTTTCTCATCCAAGAAGCTTTACATCCTGCTAGCCTGGTATTTTTCTTTTTTTGCAATTCAGGGGGAGGGGAAGGGAGGAGAATGGAATGCAGGAGGACATGGGGGTGGTTTGGGAGCCAAGCAGTGCCAGCCCAGAGAGTGAGAAGTGCCAATCCAGCCCAAGGTGCACAGAGAGGGTCCATTATCCAAACAACCTGAAACTTTTCAATTGGTCAAGGACTGATAACGGGGGGGGGAGGAGGAGAGAAGTCCTGGGGGAAAAGAAAGTTAAGTATATGTGTGCCAATTTGGCAGATTCCGCTTTGCTACTTCTGTAACCACTTTTGATTCAGTAAAGTGTATTCTTGCTCAAAGCAATGGCCCAAGGATCTTTCTTTACTAAGTAACTTAAGTGGGACGGATGACACCCTTAGAGTTTCCTTGTCAAGATTTCAGAAGTGGTTTGCCTTCTTCCTAGGGCAGAAATTGAAGGGCCCAAGGTCATCCAGCTGGCTTTGTGCCTAAGGTGGGATTAGAACTCCTGCTCTCCTAGTTTCTAGACTTGTGCCTTAACCACTACACCAACTGTTTTTCCTTCACTACAAACCCTAATAGTCTTGCTTGGACACCAATATGACATCCTGCGAAAGAGACCTGGCATATCAGTAAACTGTGCTGGTTTTTTTGGCTGAAGTCTGTGCTGAATACTTAGGCATCAAAGATACGATGCTAAAAATCTGCGTCTGCTCCCTTCATCTTTATAGCATGCAAGTAACAAGCAAATAAAATTATAATCACCCATATATTGGACAACTTCAAAAATAGAATTACACAGATGTCCCTCTATTTAAAAAAAAATATAGTGAAAAATGCATAACTGACAGCTTAAACCTTTGCAGAAGGAACTCCAACTGTTTGCAACTTACCACCTAAGGAGAATGCTTAGCAATGCAGCCACATTAAGATATTCTGGAATTTTTAATCAGTAACAATGGATCAAGTGCATTCATCATGATGTACCCAGACATAAATGCATTTTATCCTTAAATTAAACAGAAATCTAGCTTGCTCTAGCCTCTTGCAATGCAGGACCTACACAGACAGTGAGAAGGTCTAGTCACTGTGCTTTTTTTCATACACTTTAACATTTTGGATTGAAACAATGTCATGTAGAGAAGGCAGCTCCTTAGATTCTAGCTGATACCTCTGAAACATTGAAAGTGTTGCAAGCTAAGCTGCTAAGAAAGCACAGGCTCAGTGGGACATAAGAATACAACAATCTGGGTCAACTAGAGGAATAGATCGGTAGCAGCAGAAAGCACTGCTCAACATGAAGACATGGGTTGCTGAAAGAATTTTGTGCATCTCTGATGCATTTGGCCTTTGAAAAGAAACCCCAGTACAAAGGGGTTTCAGTCCTAGGAAAATTTTCTAACAGAAAATTCTTAGATCTCAGTTGCTTGGCTCATAATCCAAAGTTTAATTGAATTGCAGCAAATCAAATATGTGTTACATGAGAAACCGTGCTGACTGAGACTTCTCATAGCTGAAGCCCATCATGGAGGGAGGTTTTAAAAAAATGCATAAATAATTCCTGTCTTTCCCCACCAAGAACAAAACAAGAACCAGACAGGCTCATCTAACTGTTCCTAAAGCCACTTCTGCTTAGAGACTACATTATATAACGAGACTGTATAGCAGTGCAACAGAGCTGCTGAATTACATAACACAACACAATGCTTTCCAGTCTGGACACTTTCTTGTTTTTCAGAATGGAACCATAATAACTAAGGTCAATATCCATAGCAGAATAAAGTTTTTAGGTCTTCCTTAAATGATCTAGAAATAAATAAACAGTAGAACTAGGCTCTGCAAGTCATTCATAAGAGGTGTTTCATAAACTTTGTTACATAAGAAAGTACTTCTCTTTAAAGCCGCTATGCCCTTTGTAAGCTTATGCAGCAGCTTCAAAACCTGCCTGCAGTTGTCCACACATCTACAGCTAATCCAATTTGAAAATGTTCATGTAGCCATTATATCTGGGTCCTCAGTGCTGTTGTTTGCGCTGAAGGAAGTAGGCAGGTTCTGAGAGGTTTTCCACACAGGAGCTAACTTTGCACGAGAAAGAAATAAGCCCTCAGGTCCCATCCGTCTCTTTCTCCCCTGCTTTGGTTGTAAGGAAAAACTCAGCAGTCGAACTACTACTTCACAAGTACCGGTAGCTGGATGATATTTTATTTGCTGGCAATAGTTTTATAAGCCAGCTTCTCCTGATATTTACAAAGACCAATCCATTTCAGTGGGGTTTCTGGAAGCAGAAATATATGGATGGCCTCTAAAGTTCAAAACATTATGAACAAGATCATTTGAATCTGATTTTAAATAGATTGGGATATCAATTTGATTTGATTTGATTCTATGTTGCCAAGTAATTGTTAGCTCTTAGCAACCACATAGATAGATTTTCTCCATGATAGTCTGTCCTCCACCTGGTCTTTTGGGTCTTCCAATGGTGCACTCATTGCCACTGTAACTGAGTCCATCCTTTGAGGGTCTCTACTCAAAGGATATTGATATAAAAATATATGTAGGACTTACAACAGAAAGCATCCATGATCAGCCAGATCCCAACACTTGGTTTTATTTAATTATTTTTAAAAAATGATACATATGGCCACCTAACTCAAACAATAAGACTTTGGGTGGAATAGAAAAACAACCGAAATAAAACAATAGTTAGCAATAAAAGTAATAATTAGTAATATGACTTCCATTCCTGCACTCTTCCAATGAGAACTTACTCACCTTGACCATTGTGCTTGGGGGAATGACTTTGGTTTCCCCCTATGAAGAGAAGGAAAATATTAGAAATATACAGAAAAAAATTAAATTATATCAACTGAAAAGAGCAACTTGTAAGATGAGATTTTACAGCTTTTATCATTAAATGAAATTTTTCATGATCTAAACAGGGTATCTGTAGGAGACTTCTTTGGAAAGTAGATCAGATATCTGATGGAACAATGAACAGATAGCAAAGGAGAATAATCTCAAAGCTAAATCCATTTTGTGACATTCTTTAATGGAATTAAGCCTTACAGCAGAGAAGATTACAAACTGTAACAAATGAGTTCTGGGAAACTGCTAAAAGGACAGACTTAAGAATCAACCTTGACATATAATTTTCCACAAACTGAAAATTCTGTATTGAGGCTGCTTTTTAAAGAAGATCATTGGATAGTACAGATGATTCTCTCTCTCTCTCTCCCTCCCTCCCTCTCCCCCTCTCCCTGTCTCTCTCTCACACACACACACATACACACACACACAGGTGGCAATTTAAAATGACAAGAGTCATTCCTCTTTCTCAGCCAGGCTGCATCATTATGTGCTAGTCATTCATTCTATACCAAGGGCGTCAAACTCACAACGTCACATGAAGTGTCGCGACATATCGCGACTTTTTCCCATTGCTGGCAATGGGGTGGGCATGGTTTCATTATGATGCATCCAGTCCATGGGCTGGCAGTTTGACAACCCTGTTCTATACCATTAAAGCAGTGTTTCCCGCCCTGACCATTTGAAGATGAGTGGACTTCAATTCCCAGAATTCCCCAGCCATCCACATGCTGGCTGGGGAATCAAGCTCAAGTGGCCAAGGTTGGGAACATTGCATTAAATGTTGTTTCATTATGGTTTACTGTGTATAAACTGAATATTTGTGGGATGCAAACTTTCATTTCTGTCTTAGTGCAGTCTATGAACCCACCTATAAGATAGACAAATATGCTTTCTTTTTTTAAAAAAAATAGGTTAATATATATGTCGACACAACTGCAGAGTAGTTTAAATGTTTAGTCTGTTGTATTCAGTTGCCTTGGGACAAATAAGGATATATGTCAATCAGACACAAACCACCCTGCTCTAAACTGAGGTTTATCTCATGCATATTTTTCATTCTTTCCTTAAGTAATTGACAAAATAAAAGGTCAGTCAATCTGTATGTAAATCAGCGAAGTATGAGATTTCTGCAAGCAGTGTAATGTTTTGTTTGGCTTGGGGAGAAATCTGATATTTATCTCCGTAGGTCTAAATTAACTTCTACCTTAATCCTGACCCACAGTATTAAAAATGTGATATATTACAAATTACTCTGTTTCTTGCCACTTGGCATTACTTTCCACCCTGAAATGAATGGATTAAATTGTAAGTTTATGCCCAGCAATAGTAGAAGGCTCTGTGATCAATGACATCACTGATAAATTGTCGATTTACCCCATTTCAATCTTCTTTAGAAACCTAAGACTATTTCTGAGCAACACTGCAAAATTGTTGAACACTTGCCCATATTTAACGTGAATTATGCTGCAAGCCCATCTTGAGCATTTCAAGAAAAAATTACCATATTGTTCTGTCCCAGCCTATGTCCGTCCTTGTTACATCATAAGAACAAACCCCATTTAAACAGTAGGCTGGGAAAACCAACCTCTTTTTATTTCAAAAACAGTCCTGATAAGTTTTTCTCCAAAACAAAAAACACAGAATACTTTCCTAACAGATAATTAGTTACAAAAGCATACAGAGCAGAAGTTTAAACAAGAAATTCACTGATAAAACAAAACAGATCATGATCCTTGGAAGTTCTTTACAAACAGTTGCCTTCAGCAACCAGGACCACCCACACCTTCCCTTTTTATAAAGCAGTCCCAAGGCATGGCTTCTCAATGCCTTCTCCTCCTCCCCTGGAATTGTCGTATTGACTGCTGCTGATCTGCTCTAGATAATTGCCTGCATCTATGAGCATCAATCATGTCCATCAGCTGTGAATCTTCCAAATCCGACTCACTTTCCCCACACAGCTGAGCTTCATCCGTAACACAACTGGAGGGGCCAGGCTCTTCATCAGACCGAAAGTCTTGTAATTCATCAGAACCTCCCTCTGACCCTGATGGCCCTCCAAATGCCTCCTCCACCTCCTCCTCAGATTCCCCGGACTCAGCTGTTGGGAACACAGGCTGGCACGGAATCATGACACATATAGATATTTAAATAAAAACAGAGTCACAGCCTCTTCCAACCTGCCCTGAGAATAACAAACTGCATCAGCTATGGATTTGGTCTGAGTAAGGACTGAAGTAGAAGCTTTTAACTTTACTTTATTAAATTCTTTAATTTCTTTATTGATTTTTATAGGTAGCTCTCTATTCACAATTGTAGTTGGCAGAATCATGTGCCCAAATCTTTTGCATATGAGTTCATAAGTTCACCTGTAGATTTAATGTCAAGTTTTAATGATTTAACAGCTAAACAGTTTATGTAAAGATGTAATGTAATGTGGATGATGCAATAACAGGAATGACTCAGCAGGTGTGTATATCCCTTTAAGAGTCTGAGTATAAAAGGAAAGTTTTTTTGCTGGAGTCTTTCTCCCTCATCCATTTCATTGCTGTAGTTGCTGTATAGTGGAGTTTGCTGTTTCACCACATGTATGTATTTTATTTCTTGTGTATATTTGTAGATATAGTGTAATATAGACTACCATTTAATATAGACCACTGTGTACTGCATTTACTCCTGGGTTACCTCAGCACAGTAAGACTGTGCATGCTCTGACAGAAATTTTGCATCCTAAGCTGCTTTCTCACTGTGCTGCTCCCAGATGTTCCTGAAGTCAGCTTAGCACATTCCTACCAAACCATTGCAGTGGTTTGGCAACATTGTCAGGTTGATGCTCCATCTGGGCTATGGCATCTCAAAACCTGAGGGGTCATTGGTGCTCTTTGAGCTTGGCTGTTTTCTTGCAGATGTTTCATTACCCATGTTAGGTAACCTCAACACTGATGATGTTACCTAGTTTGGATAATGACAGAAACATCTGCAAGAAAACAACCAAACTCAGAGAGCACCAAGGGCCTCTCATTTCAACCCTAAGCTACAAATACCCACCTTTATTGGTATCTCAAAACCTGCTTGGCAATTGTCCTGCTTCTTGCCCTGACCATCCATTTAAGGAAGGCAGACCTTGCTGGCTGATCCCTCCATAAGCAACTTTACCAGTACTTGCCTTTTTCTTTTAGGAATTGTCCTATACTCCATAGAAGACAGTATACTGTATTCTATACTCATTAGTCCCTGTTTTTATCCTTTTTATCTCAGATGTTCACATACACAGATGCTTTCAGACTTGCTTCTTTTTCTGACCCACCTCACCCCATGGTCCTTTAGCCCCTTGTTGTTCTGATGCCACAATGATCCAAACTTGGAAACAGGTTTTTCCTTCATTCTTGTGTTTCACTGTAGGTGCACAGAAACTTTGTAGTAAGAAGTGGTGGTTCAGATTCATGGAAGGAAAGGATTAGCCTTCATTCATGCCAGTATACCTAGGTTGTAATGTAAATATTTTTTAAAGGAAAATACTACCATACATTGGGCATAAGATGATAAGGAAAGTTGGGTATACCTCACCCTGCCTTGCAAAAATGAAAAAGTGCCCATTTGACGATGTAAGGTTGGAATGGAATTGTGTTGGCAGAAGTTTGGAAAATGTGGTGACCACACACTTTCCTGGACTCCATGAACTTTGTAGGTTATGGTTAGATCAAGTGCAACCACAAGAAAACTGCCGATCAGCTGAGAACATACCAGCCCAATTTCCCAGTGTGAAATAGCAATACTTGTACTGGAAGCAGTGGTGGGATTCAGCTGGTTCGCACCACTTTAGTAGAATCAGTAGCTAATTTTTTGTTGCCCAGGCCCAAAATGGACTTCTGGAAGCAGCATCCACACAGAGAACAGTTGTTCACATATTTGAATCCCACCACTGACTGGAAGGTGATCAACCCCTGCATGGGAGGGGACATGCAAGGAGCCATAGCCAACTGGATCTTCAGATGTCACTAGATTGGAATGAAACATTGTAGGTTAAATATCCAAAGACAACTTAAGACAGCTGAGGATAAAAAACAGGTCTTTTGAAGTAGAGCATCAAAACCTAGTTGGGGATGCCTTTGTGATGGACTGGGAAAATCTGGGATTTAAAAAGTGGTGGGTGGGCGATACTGCCAACAGAATGAACAGAAAATTCAAATCTGGTTGAAATTTGTAGTGGATGGGTCAGTAAATATTTAAACATATTAATGAACAAAGAGATTTATGTGCAGTAGTCAATGGCAAGCTTCTGGCTAATATTATTGTTAATATATTTGCCTTCTTTTCTCTACTCCATGTTTTATAACAAGCTACATTGTTCTTCTGCAAAGATTTTTAAGTGTTCTATGAACCACCTTGTCAGTTGATGCTTCCTCTTATGTGAGATGTTCTGTTTTGGCTCCATATGTGTGGGTACTTGAAGTCTTATACTGATATTAAAAGTAACTTGAAGTGATCATCATTCCAGCTTCATTACTAGTGCAAAAAATGTAGTAATGTTTGACAAACAAGTTAATAAGGAAAATTATAGACTGCATTTCAACCAATGTATATTTCTAAAGCTTAAGATATTTGGAAAATATAGAATAATTCAAGGACCATTAAAAAGAAGGAATAGTAACTATGTATCACCAAACTTAACTGGTCTTTGAACTGAACATCACAATTTTAGTGTACTTTCCAAATATTTAGTCTGAGCTCACTGTTTTCCAAAGCACCAAAAGGCAGGACAAGAAACAATGGATGGAAATGAATCAAGGAGAGAAGCAACCTAGAACTATGGAGAAATTTCCTAACACTGAGGATAATTAACCAGTGGAACAGCTTGCCTTCAGAAGTTGTGGGTATTTCATCACTGGAGGTTTTTAAGAAGAGACCAGACAGCGAATTTTCTGAAATGGTGGTGAACCTATGGCACATGTGCCACAGGTGGCATGCAGAGCCCTCTCTGTGGGCATGCATGCTGTCATCCCAGTCCTAGGCCTTCAGTTGGGTTTATAAAACATTTTCGCGTTAGGCCTCCACCGCCGTGTGCAAAAAAAAAAAGTTCAATCAATCAATTTCAACTTCTCATGGGAAAACAAAAAGATCTCGCAAAGTTGGAACTGATTGATTGAACTTTTTAGTCCCACCCAGTCTGTCATTATCACCACAGCCATGCCCACCCAATGGGCCACACCCACCCAATGGGCCACATTCACCCAATGGGCCACGCCCACCCGGCACATGACGATACATAAGTGTGTTTTGGGTTGCAGTTTGGGCACTCGGTCTCTAAAAGATTCACAATCACTGGTACGGGGTCTCCTGCTTGAACAGAGGGTTGGACTAGATGACTTCCAAGGGACCTTACAGCTCTGTTCTGATTGAAGGCCCATTAAAAAGAAGGAATAGTAGCAGTGTATCACCAGACTAAACTGTCCTTTGAACTGAACACCACAATCTCAATGTACTTTCCAAATATTTAGTCTGAGCTCACTAACAGCCCCCACACACACTTCAAATATCTCTTCCCCATCACGTATTTCAAATAATTATTTTTCAGTTTATTTAAAATTCAGAGCATGCACAGTTCTTCCTCCATCCTCTTGAGAACTGGTTTTAACAAATGCTTCTTTCCAGGCTTCTTTTTTTAATTAGCATGAAGATAAAACAGCTATTTCCACAGAAACATCATTCCAAAAGGGGGGGAAAACAAAACAAAAACCCACCAATCTAAGAAGAAATTACCATGCCCTAAGTTGTCATTCTGTATTTGATTAAATTCTATTAGGTTTAGGAGTTGGATCCTTTGGGAATTTCAACCCCCTATTACCATAAAACATAAGCTGCTCTTTTAATCATTTAAGTAGAATTATGGTACTTGCTGGGGGGTGGGGAAATGTAGCAAATAAAAGTCTGCATCCTTTTTCTCCCTGTCTCTTAGAAGTGACCAGGATCAAAGTCAGCTTCTCTCTTTGCCTAATCCTATCAAATCCAAATTAACCTTTCCTAACTCCAGACAAGGCCCCTTATCCATCTAAACCAAAGAAAAGACATCTCCTTACCAGTTCACTGTCCATCCAATGACAGACCTAATAAGGCAGGGGTTCTCAACCTTGGCAACTTTAAGACTTGTGGACTTCAACTCCCAGAATTCCTCAGCCAGCTTTGCTGGCTGAGGAATTCTGGGAGTTGAAGTCCACAAGTCTTAAAGTTGCCAAGGTTGAGAACCCCTGTAATAAGGGAATTGCAACCTTTCATTCTTCATCAACTTGACGACTTCACATTCCATCTCCTTCACAATGGACTTCCCCAACTCTACAGCCCTTGTGAAAAGGCTGCATTGCCTAAAAATAGAAAAAAGTCTACAGTACAGGGGCAAGGATCTGCCTAGTTTTGAGCAGGCTCATTCGATCTCCAGGATTCAAACTTGCCAACACATTCAATCTCTAGGATTTTCTGCTTGTAGTCCCCAACTTCTATAACAATTTTTTGCTTTCTCATTGTTTGGGATGCCTCTTTCTTGTCAAGCAGATATCCAACAATAAATATGGTTCTTCTCCTCAGTATTGTGCTCTGTACTCCTGAATTTTCCACAACAGTTGGAATCTAAGCTAACCACACTATTTAGTTAAGATAATATATTGGACTAAATGTGTTCTCTGATTTATAATGCTGAGAGCCAATTTGGTGCAGCAGATAAAGGTACCAAGCCAATACGTGGGATACTGTGAGTCTAGCCCATCTTAGGACAAAACCAGC
Organism: Bothrops alternatus; assembly: GCA_034064705.1. Classification (NCBI taxonomy): domain Eukaryota; kingdom Metazoa; phylum Chordata; class Lepidosauria; order Squamata; family Viperidae; genus Bothrops; species Bothrops alternatus. The sequence goes on from JARGCV010000166.1 coordinate 2,978,686, forward strand.
TAAGTAACTTTGAGTCAGTTACTCCCTTCAGCCTTATGAAGGAGACAGTGGGAATCCATTTCAGAAAACTTTCCAGTTGAGGGCCTCCCAAAAAGAAATAGTTGTATGTACTGGAATTCAGGTTTGCATTCATTGGTTTCCTGCATCTATAGAATCATTGAATCTATAAATGCTTGGGTAGAACCTATAAATGTTTTGGAGTAAATGTGGTGATAATGGAATGACTTTGTATTTTTATCTCCTTTACTTACCAAAAAGACTTACCGTACTTTGCATACTTCAATCTCAGTTCAATCTTCTTTCTCTTCAGGAGATAGAGAAATGGGGGGGGAGATATTTTATACACACACACACACACACACACACACACACACACACACACACACACAATGTGAAGTAAAATAAGGTGATCACCAGGATAAAATCATAAACACAAATGTTTAATCTACAAAACCAAGCTTTCGTCGGCCACACTACTGACATTGTCAGGGTATAAAATGCTGGATCCAGGAGTCTGTTTTTATGTGGCTGTCTGCCTCTGCGCTTTGACACTGGATCGGGTCATAGGTCCCTCCTGGATCCAGCATTTTATACCCTGACGATGTCAGTAGTGTGGCCGACGAAAGCTTGGTTTTGTAGATTAAACATTTGTGTTTATTATTTTATCCTGGTGATCACCTTATTTTACTTCACATTATGTGAATACCCAGGATTCGTGCTTTTAATACTACCGTATTAAGGAGATATATATATGTGTGTGTGTGTGTGTGTGTGTGTGTGTGTGTGTGTGTGTGTGTGTGTAGAGAGAGAGAGAGAGAGAGAGAATAAGATCTGTTCTTACTTTTTAATACGATCATATAGTGGGAGTTTAATTTTATTCATTTCACTATTATAAAAATTGTTTAAACGTGACTATTCTGTTTTCATTACTTTAATATTAATAATACCTATGTAAAGAGTATTTGCATAGTAGTCTTAGTGTTTTAATTTTAATAAAAGGCAGTACCTTTTCAAGATTTTTATGTTACCCGTTTTTCACTGTTATTAGTGAAATTAATTTTATGTTATTTTAAACTGAAATAAAGAGGGAAATGAGAATAAAATTATAATCTATAAAATAGATAAAGGAATAGGGTGTCAGGTCTGCCAAAGTGGCTTCTGATGATTAAAATATGTCACTAGAAGCCCCCTGCCTTCCCTGTGCCCACTAGAACAACAGAATAACAGAGTTGGAAGGGGCTTTGGAAGTCTTCTAGTCCAGGGGTTCTCAACCTTGGCAAGTTTAAGACTTGTGGACTTCAACTCCCAGAATTCCTCAGCCAGATTTGCTGGTTGAGGAATTCTGGGAGTTGAAGTCCACAAGTCTTAAAGTTGCCAAGGTTGAGGACCCCTGTTCTAGTCCATCCCCCTGCTCAAGCAGAAAACCCTATACATTTCAGACAAATGGTTGTCCAATTTCTTCTTAAAGACCTTCAGTGTTGGAGTATCCACAACTTCTGGAGGCAACTCGTTCCACTGATTGTTCTGTCCGGAAATTTCTCCTTGGTTCTAGGTTGGTTTCTTTCCTTAATTAGTTTTCATCCGTTGCTTCTTGTCCTGCCTTCAAGTACTTTGGAGAATAGATTGACACCTTCTTCTTTGTGGCAGCTCCTTAGATATTGGAACACTGCTGCCATGTCACCTTTTTCATTAAACTAAACATACCGAATTCTTGCAAATAAATTTTGGAATAGCTGAGGAATTAGCCAAGTGCCCTTAATTTTCATAAGTCAAAGAAGACAAAGAAGTCATATCAGTATTCCAGAACAGAACAAAGTCCTTTGGCACCCTACAACAGAAAAAACATATTAAATATTTACTTATTCTTGCTTTATTTATCAGTTCTATATTCTGCCTTTCCTTCAAGGAATCAGGACTTGCCACAAAGAAGAGGGAGTCAAGCTATTCTCCAAAGCACCTGAAGGCAAGACAAGAAGCAATGGATGGAAACTAATCAAAGAAAGAAGCAACCTAGAACTAAGGAGAAATTTCATGACAGAACAATTAATCAGTGGAACAACCTGCCTCCAGAAGCTGTGAATGTTCCATCACTGGAAGTTTGTAAGAAGAGACTGGACAGCCATTTGTCCAAAATGGTATAGGGTTTCCTCCTGAGCAGGGGGTTGGACTAGATGACCTCCAAGGTCCCCTCCAACTTTATTATTATTATTGTTGTTGTTGTTGATAATAATAATAATAATGATGATGATGATAATATAATAATAATATTATTATTACATTCTATTTCCTCCTCCAATTCTAGCACCAAAAGAGCTATAAAGTAGATTGAGGTAAGAGATAATGATTGGTCCACAGGTAGCTTTCTGGGTGGAAGGCAGATCTGAACATGAGTCTCTCCAATCCTTATTCAAAAATTATTCCATTTCAATGGTTTTCTGGATTTATACCTGTTTAGGATTAGTTGCAAAGGGAACTGCAGTCCAAGAACCACTCCCAGCTGGACCTCTGAAATGTTTTGGAAGGCATATTTCAGATTTCCCAGTTGCATCACTAATATTGTAGGGAAAGGGGAGATGGATAAGGAAGACTTTTGTAGGGTATCTGAACTAGGAGGTTATGCTAAAATCAACATAAAAAAATATGGAGACAGATTTGAAGGGCTTGAGAAAAATGGCATCAAGTGAATGGCATCATAGTTCCTTTTTACTATCTTTAAAGGAGTCCATCTCTTTTCAGTGTTCCATGCAAAAATGAAAAAAGTTGCTGTTGCTTCTTGAAATAATTGATTTGGTTAATTCAGATACAACTTCTGTTCATGCTCATACAGAACTCAGAATAAAGAAACATTATCTGAATGAATGAAAAGGAAGAAATATACTGATGCTAGATCCAAAACACTTCTTCTGAATCCTTTTCAAATTGCCAGTGGCATCCATGGGGGTTCAGTGTGGGCAGGAGGAAAATGGAGATGGGGATCATCCAGGTAGATGGCAGAAGATACATTATGATACAGGTACCATTCTTTATGTACAGGTGTTGTGTTACTACACTGCTTCCACCTACTTGCTTACTTTGACACACACACGCCCGCAGACATTTTATGGACACTGTTGAGCACAGCCATGCCACATAGTTCTAGAAGACAACACAGGTATACACAGCAAGAAGAAGAGAAAAAACAGAGATATTTGGATGGGGATGATGGTGAAAGAGGAAGGGTAGGGTGCACAACAAAATATGCATTCAAGAACAAATATGTATTTTCCAAGGAAATGAAAGCAGCAGAGCATATTCATAACCCAATAGTCACAACACTAAAATACCCCATTAACAGTCTTTAAACAATATCTCCAGAAGAATTTGCCTTGTATCTTCCCCAGCCTTAAATTTAGATGCCACTTTTGTCATGCCCTTCAAATCTCTCTCCATATTTCTCATGTTGGCCTTGACATAACTTCCTAGTTCAGTATTAAGATAGTGTTTTCCCTCCTCGCTCCTCCCATGACACAAATCTTGCCAGGTTCCAACCAACCGAACTTTCCTAAAGAGATCTTTTGGAGAAGGTACTCATGACAGATGAGACAGTCTCTCCCTTGGCCTCTGAACTGGAAGCATTCTATTTGATTATCTGAGAGAAAGGCAAAATGGTGGGCTTGGGATCCTTTAAACCAGCTTAATATTCCATACTGATGAATCTCGGAGGGGGAGGACAAAAGAACTTTCATCAGACGTTTTTGGTGCTAGCCAGGCCATCATGGAAATAAATTGTGGCATTTTATTTATTGACTCTGCTTTGATACATATCTATAATATTTTGTTTGAAAGCAGCTCCTCAAGCATCCTGGCATGAAATATTGATATACCTATTCAAATCTCCGAATAAGCTGTTCACCTGGAAATCTCATATGGATCTCTCTGCGTGCATAAACACTTTCTTTATAATTGTTTAAAAGCGTATACTGCTTGCCACAGTGTAAAAAATAAAAGACTCTGCAAAGTGAATTATTTATATTATCACCTTATTTGTGATTGATATCTTGATTTTAATCAGCATTATCAAAATTTTATAGGCCAATCAAGTATAATGAAAACCAACTTGCTTTCTAACAAGAACAATACTTATAAAAGTTTACCATTTCTGTAAACATAAATGAAATCCATGAATTATCAATAATAGGCAATAACAGTCGTACTTCAATGACTCCTGCTTTGATTTCCTCATGGTCTCCAAGTCCACTCTTGACTTTTTAAATTTTTTATTCCTAACAACATTTCCTTGTTTAGAAAATGGCAGTTCCCTCTACTGATAATGGGGAAACTGGTATCAGGCTATTTACATAAAGATCTCCAAAGTCTTTACCAGTCTGGAGACTAATTGTTACACTAAAATTCAAAATATTGTGATGGTGGCCAATTTGGCTGCTTCAAAGGAAGATTAACATATTTTGGAGAAGATTATTATAAATGACTCCTACTTAAGATGCTGTATCATTCCTGGCTCCTGTGTATTTCATTATCAGTTGATGAGACATGCAAATGAGCTATTATTGAGCTCATATCTTAAAACAGGAATTTGGGAATGCTGACCTTCCAGACAGTTATTTTTTAAGTGTAAATGCTGTTGAACTATAGATCCTGGCTGGTACTGTTAAAAGCTATAATTCTCTAAATACAGACAAAGGCTCTCCACTCCTGATATGAGTAACTATTTAGCTATTTAGAAAGAGAATGGTGGTCTAAAAGGAATGTTGATAAGATGCAGTATGCCCATTTTTAATTCTTTTTCTTTTTTCAAAAAAACTTGTAGAAACATAATTCAGCTGGGCCATAGTAATACAAAATATATAGTAAAACAAAAAAAGCCCAGAAAATCTGACCACAAATCTATCCAGTCTATCAAACCATATAATACTTGGGCTCCAAACTCACCCTACCCCAGTGCTCAGGAAGAAATCCAATATTTCACAGTTTTTGGAAGGATAAAGAAGTGACAACTTGCATGATCCTGGGGGGAAGGGTATATCTCTGGGCTACTAAAGAAAAGATAAGTTCCCTTGTTTCCATTAAATGGAATCATTTCAGAGATGGACTCTATGGTGTCCATTCTATTTACCCTGATAATGTGGGCAGATACCCTCAAGGAGAAATGATTCCACCAATAACTTGGCCTCCTGCCATGGAGGACTTTAAACATAATAACCATCACCTTGAATTGCATCCATAAAGTAACTGGAAAGCAGCTCAGGTCACAGAGCATAGTGTAACTTGGGCAAACAATGCCTGGCACTGGATGAATTGCCACATTCTAATTTCCAGGTGGTTTTCATGGCAGCCCCATGTAGCATGCATTGCAATCATCTAACCAGGAAGTGACCATGACATGAGTCATCATGACCCATGCAGGAATGGGCGCCATTGGTGCATAAGATGTATCTGTTCAAAGACCTGCCTCCACCATCGTCCTCAAGGAGAATCCTAAAATTGTTCTTATTTAAAATCACAGATATTTTTTGCACGTGGCTCTTGTTCATTAAGTCATATTGGCACAAGAAGTTTTAAGTTTTAAGGCTTTCACTTTAAATAAACAAATGTGTTCAACATCATTGCTATGCACATTTCCCATGAAGCTTGTAAAGTTTGGGAGGGTTAATAATGTTTTAATGATGGAGGTTGCAACTTAATTGGAAACCTCTAATTGAATGACTCTAAATGGAGTAAACTAATTGCATCTATGAAAATTTGATAGAACTCTGTCAAGGTCCATCTGGAGCAGAGATTTTCCCTGAAGCTGGAAAGCTAATAAGCTTCCTAATTTTATTCCATTGCCCTTCCTTGCCCTATTCTATTACAGTCATCCAAGGACGCATACATTGCTCTTCCAAAGTACTTGAATTCACCTTCCCATATCAGAAATAACCTCACCTTCCATAGATAGCTGAAGATGAATTCAATAGCGGTTGAAAAATCAGGAAGGCTTCTTGAGCCTATGGGTAATAGAGGCTCTGTGGCCCTTGAAAACGTTTTGGCTCCCAGAGGTAAACAAAAATTGCTCCCAAATCATAATTAGTGTGAAAGAAATGGGAAACTGTGAAATGCCTGGGTGGAGGATAACCATATTAATTTTATTAAAACATAAATCAATTCAAATACTTCCTAAGAGAGAAGCCCGCTGGCATGCCACTCAAAGCCCAAGTTCCTTCATTAGTTGGGGGAAAAACTATTAGTTGAAGACTGGACCAATCCTGGATTAAAAATCATGTGTAAGACAGGACTTGAACTCATGGTCTCTTGCTTTCTAGCCTGGCACATTAACCACTAGACCAAACCAACTCTTATGGTTTTATATTGGGTATTGCAGGTATTATGCCTGGCTGAGGAATTCTGGGAGTTGAAGTCCACAAGTCATAAAAGGGCCAAGTTTGAAGACCCCTGGCTTACATCATCAGAAGGCTGGAAGAAATGTAAAATATCCTCAGAAATTCAAGAAAGCTTCTCTTTTCACCAGGTTTGGTCCTATCATGTCTCTGTTAAGAACCATAAATCATTTTTTCCATCATCATTTCTCATGTCATAGCCCATAGCAGCTTCACATGAATTATCTGGAAAGAAGTTCCTATGGTATATTCTAGACTGCCTCCCTTTGAAATATTGGTGAGCCCTTTAGAAAATAACACCCAGTTCTGCTGTTTCACAAGAAAGGAAGAAGAACATTCAGGTGACAATTGAACAGCTGCATGGGTAGTTTGAAGGACACAGGAGAGAAGCTGACAAAGCAAAAGAGAGCAAACCATCCCTGCAAGTATTTAAAGTCTTTCTCATACAAAAGAGAGTTCACAGATGAGACGGTTTCGCTTGAACTTAAAAGTAACTCCACTCTGATTCATGCAGAAGTCATTTTCATATTTTCATATTTTATTTTGACTATTTATTATTCAGTAAATTTTGCTTTTTTTTATCCTAAAGATAGCAAATGGTCACCACGAAGGCCTTATCATTTCAAAGGTGCTTTTTCAAAAGACAACTGAACTTCCTTTGTTTTTCCCTGAAGATGTTTCGCTTCTCATCCAAGAAGCTTCTTCAGCTCTTTTGGGACAACCATGAACTGGATGACTGAGAATCTTCATAGACACCTATCATCCCACTTTCTTCCCCTCTAATCCCTACAAGTGCAAACGCACCAGAGATGTTTGGTGGAGATTAAGAAGTAAACATAAAATCTTGAAAAAGTCCTTTGGATTCTTTATTTTTCACATTTCTCTATCACCTGTATCCAAAACCTTCTTGTGATTGTACACTATACCAGCAACATTTGACACCAAGTGCTAATTAAACTTCCTGTAGTGATTTCATTGGATCAGTATCTATCGAATCCTACAGAATTAGGAATTGTATCTCCTTTGTCTTCTATGCTTGGACAAGCCCACCAAAGTATAGTTCTCCATAATTAATTTAATTTGGGGAAACATTCTTGATTCTGTGTATTTTACAGTTATTAAATACTTTAATACTAAAATTATGGCTTATTATATCTAATGCAGAAAGAGTAAATTAATTCTGATTGAGTAGCCTGGGTTGTCTCCAAGGCATGCAATACATGCCAAGATATTTTTTTTTGTCTGTGTACCATTGAGTGAACAAAGCAATAATTAGCACCATTAATGCCGTAAAATAGGAAAGCAAGCATCTGAATGGATTTCTAAAATTATAGCTCTAAAGGGGAATTTCAAGAGAGAATGTTCTATAGCTGAAAGTTCTGATTTTAACAACACACCTTGATAAAAGAAAGATATAATTAACACATTCCTGAGAGATGTGATGAAAGTCCCTTTTTTCCCCTTTCTTTCTTTCCGCACTCACACAGCTTCCTTCTAATATGGTACTGTGTCACTAGGGAGGATAAAAGTTGGAAGGCAGAACTAAATCAGTATGCTTTTATTTTTGTCTTTCTTTCTTATTATTGTCTTCCTCTCTTGACTGGATATTTATGAAGTGAGAGAAATTGGCACAATGGTGCCAGTGATGCTTTAATTTCCAGGTGTTCCCCTCTTACCTCAATGGGAGGAAAAGGTGTGGAATATCTTTATTTACTTTAACAAACACTGGAAAGCCTTATTATTTACTCACAGTAGACTTTTCTAGAAATGTTCTTACAGTCATAGGATAATATATCATCCTATCTCAGATGGTGCCTTTGTTAGCTCTGTATCTCCAAGTGCCACAGTTGTATGCAGTGCTTTTTTTCTTTAAAAAAAAAAAAAAAGGTGCCGGAACTCACACACTTCATACAACCTGCCTTGCCTACCCTACAAGGTTCCATCCAAAAAAGGTGTCGGAACTCTGTTCTGGGCCTTCTATGAGAAAAAAAGCCCTGGTTGTATGTAACCAGTGTTAGGTGTAATAAATTTACCTCAGCAAGTGAACAGCACCCTCTGGTTGACTTTCTCTGGACTTGGAAGCTAAGCAGGATTGAGCTTGGTCAAGATTTTGAGGAGAGGCCTCCAGCAAATACCAGAAAGGCAGGTTAGATTATGAAGTTGAAGAGAAAATGGCAGAGGAAAATATTTCTATATTGCTTTCATGTACAGGTAGTCCTCAACTTACGACCACAATTGGGACCAGAATTTTTGTTGCTAAACAAGGCAATTGTTGAATGAATCATACCCAATTTTATAACCTTTTTTGACACAATTGTTAAGCAAACCACTGCAGTTGTTAAAGTGAATCAAGTGGTCATTAAGCAAATCCAGCTTCCTTCCTTGACTTTGCTTGTCAGAAGAGGTTGAGAAGTTGCAACCATTATAAAAATATGCCAGAG